>LR990188.1:325000-848772 GCA_905147325.1 Notodonta dromedarius
CGTTATATTGCGAGACGCGTCGTTAAAAAGTTATTGGCTGATGATAGATAATGTAAGTCATCAATCATTGCGAATGAAGCCGAAACTTCGACGCAAAAGTAGACGCCTCAACAAAATCATCGAGACACGAATGTTTTGCATCTCTTCTGGTCCTGTTTCTCATATATCTAATTTTGAAGTACAGTAGAAGATCCTATTTGCTGATCATAAAGCAAAATTAGGCAATACGTCTGCAGTGGGCGATTTGACAAAATAATCAAAATGGTAAAGATACCCTAGCTGGAAGCAAACCACCAACATGATGAAGTGACGACATCGTGAAGGTAGCTAATAATTTGATGAATAGACTAGCAGGTCAGGACTGAAACCAATGTCTGATAAAGGGTTTGTTTCGATTGTTTTACTTCTCCTTTAGCCATTTTGATTTGAACCAACTGGCGTAGGTCCCCTTCAGTATCCTCCACTTCTGTCTCTTTTACGACTTGCACCGCTTAGTTCGCTCCCGCGGTCGTCTTATTTCAATGGTGCTGGAGGTTTCCTATCAGTTTTTTTTCCAATGTTCACCAGGCACTATTCGAGTAGCGGTAAGATCCCGCCTTCTAGTGACATGACCAACCCTTTGCAATATGACGCAAGCTACTCATTTGATGACATCGTTGAATTTGCCTTGCTCTCGAACGGCCAATGGTCCACCTTATGTATACGCTTAGTAATGCCGATGTCACCGCCGATCAATGTTTTTCTTTTATTTATGTTCGAGCATCTTGGGAAAATGACTGATCCAATTTCAACGGGGGTTTCACTTTAAGATAGCCAGTGGTTAAACTTAAAACATAGAGTACATAATCTCACCCTTATACCTCTAGGAGTCGAGCTGCTGAATAAAATCTACATTTTCCACTTGCTTGTAGGAAAAGTAGTTTTTTGATAGTATTTTTTTTAATTGATAGTATTTTGTTGCTTTCATGAAAATTACCCTAAAACGTTATTTTAATATTTTGTTTGTTTATCATTTACTATGATATTTCATGTCAAAATCACATTTGCCAAAATGTTGTATTAATTTCGAAATTTCGAAACTGATAATATACGAAACTGCACGTCCTAGTCCGTATTCGCTATGCCTGTGGTGACTTCGGTTAAAACGAAAGTCGAAATGGTATGGATATTTGAAAATATTAGTTATGAAATTATGAAGTACCGAAAGTACCGAAATTCCCGGGAATTCTTTTCAGTACCGGTACTAGATAGAAGGAGGAAAATACCGGGAATTCCCGGGAAAAACCAGTACCGGGAATTCCCGGGAGCAATCCCTAGTGATAATGCTGCTGTTGACGATGATGATGATGATGGTGATGATGATGACGGTGATGGTGATGATAATGATAATGATGCTGTTGGCGATGATGGTTATGATGATGATGATGATGATGATGATTACGATGATGACGATGATGATGCTGCTGTTGACGATGATGATGATGATGATGACGATGATGCTGCTGTTGACGATGATGATGATGATGATGACGATGATGCTGCTGTTGACGATGATGATGACGATGATGCTGCTGTTGACGATGATGATGATGATGGTGATGATGATGATGATGAGAATGATAATGATGTTCATGGTGATGAGAATGATAATGATGCTGTTGATGATGATGGTTAAGATGATGATTATGATGATGGTGATGATAATGATAATGATGCTGTTGATGATGATGGTTATGATGATGATGTTGTTGTTGATGATGATGATGACGATGGTGATGATGGTTATGATGATGATGATGATGATTACGATGATGATGGTGATGATGATGATGATGATGATGATGATAATGATAATGATGCTGTTGATGATGATGATTACGATGGTGATGGTGATGATGATGATGGTGATGATGATGATGACGATGATGGTGATGATAATGATAATGATGCTGTTGATGATGATGATGATGATGATGATAATAATGCTGTTGATGATGATTGTTATGATGATGATGATGGTGATAATGATGATGATGGTTATGATGTTGATGATGATGATGATGATGACAATGATGGTGATGATGATGATGACGATGATGGTGATGATGCTGCTGTTGCCGATGATGATGATGATGATGGTGATGATGATGATGACGATGATGGTGATGATGCTGCTGTTGCCGATGATGATGATGATGATGGTGATGATGATGATGACGATTATGGTGATGATAATGATAATAATGCTGTTGGTGATGATGGTTATGATGATGATGGTGATTACGATGATGATGGTGATGATGCTGCTGTTGACGATGATGTTGATGGTGATGATGACGATGATGGTGATGATAATGATAATGATGCTGTTGATGATGATGGTTATGGGGATTGCTCCCGGGAATTCCCGGTACTGGTTTTTCCCGGGAATTCCCGGTAATTTCCTCCTTCTATCTAGTACCGGTACTGAAAAGAATTCCCGGGAATTTCGGTACTTTCGGTACTTAATAATTTCATAACTAATATTTTCAAATATCCATACCATTTCGACTTTCGATATAACCGAAGTCACCACAGGTATAGCGAATACGGACTAGGACGTGCGGTTTCGTATATTATCAGTTTCGAAATTTCGAAATTAATACAACATTTTGGTAAATGTGATTTTGACATGAAATATCATTGTAAAATCTAAACAAAATATTAAAATAACGTTTTAGGGTAATTTTCATTAAAGCTATCAAAAAACTACCCTTCCAACAAGCTAGTGGAAAATGTAGATTTTATTCAGGAGCTCGACTCCTAAAGGTAAAAGGGTGAGATTATGTTCTCTATGTTTTAAGTTTAACCACTGGCTATCTTAAAGTGAAACCCCAGTTGAAATCGGATCAGCCATTTTCCCAAGATGCTCGAATATAAATAAGTATATAAATCAGTACTGTACTCGCGTTCGTCTGTTCATGACCGACACTTGAAAGTTATTGGACATAAACGTCAAAAAATGACGTTGCTAAAGTGTAACTCGTGTAATATTGTAATTAATGAATTACTTGCTTTTGTACAAAATAAAATACAAATTATGGATAAAGACAGTATCGTCAAAGTGTGCAGCTCTGCGTTTAGTGGTGATGATATTGATACCGCAAAAACTTTGTTTTTTAAATCAGTGAATACGACGATAAAGAAAATATCCCGTAGAAAGATCACAAACTATGTCGGGACCTGGAGGACATAATTAGTTTGTTTAAGAACACAGACCCGGAGAGTGTTCCAATTTTTGTGGCAAAAGATTTGCAAAAACTACCCCCATTGACATTTGATCATGTCGATGTAACAAGGTTATTGAAGGATATTATTGTGTTACAATCGGATGTGAAACAGATAAAGGATATATATGTAACAAAGGATCAACTGGATGAAGTCAAAATAGCCTGTAACAAATCATTAACATATGATATTGAACGTAATGTAAACTGCCAAAAACGCGGTGCAACTACCTACAACTCGTGTAATAATGCAGTGGATAGCGAATCTATGTGTTTGTTGGAATCGGAGAGTGAAAACAGCTATATGAACTCATCAAATAAATATCCTTTACGTTCAGATGGACCTACAAGTGATAGTGAGGTTGCCGTCCAACACACTAGACAATCTTATGCAACGCGCACGGCGAGGAGCGAGCCATCCTTGTTACCCGCACGAGTAATGCCTGCCGAAGCGCTGAAACAACAAATGATTGAACAGCAGAGCGCAGTTATTACGCCGATGACTAATCAAACGGTGCGACACGAACAAAAACAAAAACCAGTATCTGATAATGAAGGTGGATGGACGGTGGTACAGTCACGTAAGAAACAGTCTCGATTTGTGGGACGGAAAGGAACCGCTAATAATGACATAACTACAAAATTTAAAGCCGCCGATGTAAAAATCCCATTTTTGTTATACAATGTCTCAAAGGATATAATCGCTGATGACATTGCAAACTATGTGAAAGATAAAACACAGGTCTGTGTTGTACCGGAGAAGATCGTAATGAAACACTCTAGAGATTACGATTCTTATAAGATTTTTATTCCGAAACATAAAATTGATGTTTTCGAGAATGATAATATATGGCCAGATGGGATATTTTTCAGGCGTTTCTTTGTTTTTAAAACAAGAAATGCGCAAGGCTCGGTTAATTATAAGGCATAAAAATGAATACTAATCAAGAAAATAATAATAATAACTTAACACGGAGATGCAAGCTTGTAAGCTTTAATTGCAGATCAATTAAGAGGTCGGTTGATTACGTAAGAGAATTATGTCAAACGTCGGATGTGATTGCGCTGCAGGAGACATGGTTACTGTCGCATGACTTGGCGTACCTAAGCAGTATTTATCCTGGTTTTGGATCAACGGGTGTGTCGGCGACGGAGTCTTCGGAGATATTACGGGGCCGCCCCTATGGGGGAGTAGCCTTGCTGTGGAGATCTAGTGCGTTTCTGTTATATATGTACCTACTTAGTATAGGTAGATAATATATGTCCGCGTCGTCGCGTGGCTGCGCCCACGCCCCGCGCGCCCGCGCTCTCCCCCCGTTTCTAATAAAGCGATTAGTGCACGCTAGGCCAGCGTTTAATTCGGACATCCGTCCGGCTTCCCGCTAGCAGCTACACAACAAGTGGCGACGTTGCATTTCCCGCGCGTTCAAGATGGCTGCTGTAGCTTTTGGCATCCTTTCTACATTCGATCATCAGTCCCAAGACTGGGAATCGTATAAATTTCGCCTTTTACAATGGTGCATCGCTAATGACTTCGATGATGATTCTGACAAGGCGGGAATCAAACGCAAAGCCATTTTATTAAGTGCACTCACGGAGGCTACCTACAAACTAGCCAGTGACCTAGCACTCCCGAAGAAGCTCGGAGACATTAATTTTGATGTCCTCTTGAAACTCCTCGACGGACATTTCACGCCAAAGCGGTGTGGTTTCGCGGAACGCTCCCGGTTCTACGCTGCAGTGCAACAGCCCGGCGAGGGGCATGCACAATGGGCAGCTCGGCTAAGAGGCCTGGCGGCTCACTGTGGCTTCAGTAACCTGGAGGAGGCCCTGCTCGACAAGTTCGTGATGGGCATGTGTGCTGGGCACGAGCGGGACAAGCTTTTTGCCCGCGATATTAAGGAGCTCACTCTTAGTAAAGCTGTGGACCTAGCCGCGAGTGTGAAGTGCTCGCGCGAGGCCTCCGCTGCGACGCTAGCTGGCTCGTATGCCGCTGCGTCACCACCGACCATCTTCAACATTGTGAAGAAAAGTGCTAATAAGTGCAGTGTGTGTGGCTATAGCAACCACACGGAAGTGCAGTGCCGTTTCAAAAGCTATAAGTGTAAAAAATGTGGTCTCAAAGGTCATTTAAATAGGATGTGTCCTAAAAAAATTAACTATGTAGCTGAAGGGCAAGTGGATAAAGTTGACGAAGGTGAGGTGGATGAAGGGGACGACGGTGAGTCCATTTATTTCATTAGATCCTCAAGTGGTAAGCCGATGACAGAGCAGGTCTGTGTTGGAAGTCAGATGTTAGATTTTGAAGTTGATAGTGGGTCTGCAATCAGTGTTATGTCCCATGATACTTTCTTACGTCACTTTGGAAGCGTCCCGTTATCAACCACCACGAAAAAATTCTATACCTACAATGGAGGTATTATTAAGACGGCAGGTTTCGCTCGCTTGCCAGTGTCGTACCACGGAGTCGTAAATAATCTCAGTTTTTACATTGTTTACGATGGTGGACCCCCACTTCTAGGCCGGGATTTCATTTATTTATTCGATTTAGTGCTAACCCCTTCCACTTCGGTAAAATACATCAATGAGTCGCATAAGTTGTCAGTCTACAACATTATTACTAAATTTCCTAAACTTTTTTCGGGCGATCTAGGTTGTTTTAACAAGTACAAAGTCAATTTATATGTTAAACCAGGCTCCAAACCCTTGTTTTTTAAAGCAAGGCCGGTGCCTTTCGCCCTTAGAGAAAAGATAGACAAGGAGATCGATCGTCTACTCGATTTAGGTATATTAGTTCCTGTTGAACACTCAGAGTATGCATCCCCGATTGTACCTGTGTTAAAAAAAGACGGCAACATTAGGCTATGTGCTGACTACTCTGTCACTATTAATAAACATCTAGTAGTCGAAAAATATCCTTTACCCACCATTAACGACCTCTTTTCTAGGTTACATTCGGGGGGGTATTATTCGAAGATTGATTTATCTATGGCTTATAATCAATTAGTTCTCTCCGGTGGCTCACGTGGTTCGCATAACTCTCAAAATCTTACTTGTATTAACACCCATCGCGGCCTATTCAAATTCACGCGGCTCGTATTTGGGTTATCCAGCGCAGCGGCTATATTCCAAAGAGCTATGGAATGTGTGCTAGCCGGTTTAGACGGAGTTCTATGTTTTCAAGATGATGTCCTTATCAGTGGCTCTAGTATAAACCAAAACTTGGAGAGAGTGGATATCGTCCTTCAGCGACTACAAGACGCGGGTTTTACCGTACAGAGTAACAAGTGTGAATTCCTAAAAACTGAGATATGCTATTTAGGCCATATCATAGATAAAAATGGCGTTCGAAAGTCAGATGTTAAAGTCAAAGCCATTGCGGATGCCCCAAAACCAGGAAATTTATCCCAACTTCAGTCATTTTTAGGACTGATAAACTACTATCGGAATTTCGTTCCCGCCGCCTCCTCAGTACTTAGTCCGCTCTATAATTTACTCCATAAAAACGTTAAATGGCATTGGTCATCAGAGCACGACCACGCGTTCAGGGAAATTAAAAAACTACTTGCGTCCGATTTAGTCCTTGCGCATTACGACCCCACCGCCAAACTCATCCTCACGGTAGACGCATCGCCGACAGGACTAGGGGCCGTCCTATCACAGGTCGGCTCAGACAGTACTGAGAGACCTATCTCTTTTGCTTCTCGCACCCTAACAAATGCCGAACAGAGATACTCCCAAATCCAGAAGGAAGCAACGGCAATCGTTTTCGGAGTCAGGAGGTACCATCAATACCTATATGGCCGCTCTATACCATTCATACTGCGCACAGATCACAAACCCTTAATTACCATTTTCGGTCCACATCGCGGCATACCTGAAATATCCGCCAATCGTCTTCAACGATATGCTATATTTCTATCGGCGTACAACTACACGATTGAATTCATTCGTAGTGGCGATAACAGCGCGGATTACCTGTCTCGCTCCACATTACCCGCTTGTGACGAACCGAGCGCACTAGCGGAGGCGCGCGCCGAAGATCGCGTATGCGAAGAACGTGCTGCTTATGTTAATTTCATAACTGATAACAGTTTACCGGTATCCCTAAACGACATTCGCACGGAAACAGCACAAGATAATATTTTATCAAAAGTTGCTAATTTTATTATTCGGGGTTGGCCCAGGAAAATGGCGAATCAAACCTTGTTACCTTATTTTCTCTGTCGTACCCAGTTATCAGTCGAAAACGGTTGTATTATGCGCGGCCACAAGCTCGTCATTCCAGAGAAGTTTCGATCCTCCATTTGTAAAGAACTTCATAGCTCACACTTCGGAATCGTCAAAATGAAAGCGGCGGCCCGGGCGCGCTTTTGGTTCCCCGGCATTGACGCAGCGTTAGAGCGCCTCGCCGCCGAGTGCAGTGTGTGCGCTCAACTTCGTTCGTCACCTCCGCGAGTCCCGCTCGCCCCGTGGCCACACCCGCCACACGCCTTCTATAGAATACACATTGACTTCCTTGGCCCGTTTATGAATAAGACATACTTGATTATAGCTGACGCTTATTAAAAGTGGGTGGAATGTTATAATATGAGTTCTTCTTCTAACTCCAAACAAGTAATTGACAAGCTATGCGATTTTATGTCTCGGATGGGTGTCCCCCATACGATAGTGAGTGATAACGGCACATCTTTCATTTCTCAAGAATTTAATAATTTTTGTGCAGCAAACGGAATAAATCATATTTGTTCTCCGGTTTATCATCCGTCCAGTAACGGGCAAGCGGAAAGCTTTGTAAAAATTGTTAAGAAAGGACTTAATACTATTTTGTTAGGTAACCCCAACCAATCAATTGCTCATGAGAAAATTTTAAAATTACTATTCGATTACCGAAACTCTAAGAATTCCACCACAGATCTGTCACCGGCGGAGATAGTTTTTGGCCGACCACTGAGATCCAGGCTAGACCTTCTTAAGGTCCATCCTGTCGTGTCTTCATCCACCGACCTTTCTCTTACTGTTCGACGTCATCAGTCCTCTCAGGTTAAATATTATAAAGGAACTGTTCGGTCACCTTTCCGACCTAATGACTGTGTTTGGGTCAAAAAATTTGTAAACAAAAACAAACACACTTGGATTCCTGGCGTCATCCGACGCAAGTTTGGAAATGTTTTATATTCAGTCCTTTTACTGGAGTCTAACACGGAGGTCGAGAGGCACATGAATCAACTCAGAACCAGATCGCCCACCTCAGGCGATTCTACGATGAACTCAGTCCCAGAGTGGGATCCAGATTGTATAGATGATCCCTCGTCCAATGATGCTGTTCCGGCTGATGGTCCTGACCAGGGCCTCTCGCCCGAATCAGTCCTGGGGGAAATGGAGATGGATGCACCTACAACTGACAGTGCCGTGATGCCTGCGACGCCAGAGCGCACCGTCGGAACGTATCTAGACGAATCTCCTGCTTTCTCCACTCCGTCAGAGATAGAGGCTGTGACCACGGCCTCCAGATCTAGGAGGAATAGACCAGCGGTAGACTACAGGAAGTTCTTCTAAATATATAATTTCTATGTCTGTTAAAATTCTATGTCTGTTAGCTTTAAGAGGGAGGAATTGTTATATATGTACCTACTTAGTATAGGTAGATAATATATGTCCGCGTCGTCGCGTGGCTGCGCCCACGCCCCGCGCGCCCGCGCTCTCCCCCCGTTTCTAATAAAGCGATTAGTGCACGCTAGGCCAGCGTTTAATTCGGACATCCGTCCGGCTTCCCGCTAGCAGCTACACAACAGTTTCATAGTGTATCAGTGATAAATTGTAATAACGTGAGATTGGCGGCGATTAAAGTGGTTATTGAAAGTCGAGATATTCTGATTTTTTCTGTGTATATGCCTGTGTGCAACTCTGTTAATTTAAGTGAATTTACAGACTGCTTGGCTGAAATTAATGCAATTATGGAATGTCATTGTGTAGAAAATGTGTTTGTATTGGGAGACTTCAACGCGCACCCTGGTGAGTTATTCTGTAACGAATTATTAAAGTTTTGTTCAGACTATCAACAACCATGTGCAGATATTGATATACTTGGGATTAACTCTAACACCTATACGTACATGAGTGATTCACATGGGTGCGTCAGATGGTTGGACCACTGTTTTAGTAACTAGTGTGACCAAATGTTCTATTGTAAAAGTAAATGTGATTAATGACGTGTCTTGGTCTGACCATTTCCCCTTAGAAATAACTTGTAATTTTAACGTATTAGTGCCAAAATATAGCCTTAAAAAGCAGTCCCAAATAAAATCATTTGGGGTACTAGAAACGCTAACCAAATAGAACACTACACTCAACTTTGTCATGCAGAACTACGTGATATTGATTTTCCTAGTCAATTTATCAAATGTAGTGATAAAATATGTAATAAGGATCACCATAACATAATAATTGACGGTATGTATAAACATATTGTATCTGTCTTACAGTCGGCGGCCATTACCACTCATAATTCATTTATCAGTAAAAAGAAGCGTAACGTAGCTGGTTGGAACAGACATGTTAAAGAGGCTCATGTGATGGCGCGAATGGGGTTTCAAAGATGGCTTTTAAATGGTAAACCTACATCGGGAGATATATATATTGATATGAAGGAATCGCGACAAATATTTAAAAGAAAATTGAAATGGTGTCAAAACAATAAAAGTCAAATTAAAACAGATATTCTTGCAACGTTGCATGATGAGAAAAAATTTAGTTCATTTTGGAAACAAACAAATTCTTTAAATCCCCGGCCAAGTCTGCCAGAGAATGTGGATGGCTTATAACATAACAATGATATAGCCAATATGTTTATGAATAACTTTAAGGTAGCCCCGCTTGTTACAGGCCCATTGGTGCAAGATACTCGGGCCTTGTGTGAGGGTGATTTACAATTTAGATTCAATGTCAAGGATATTAAAGTTGCTTTAAATAATATGAAACGGGGAAAATCACCCGGGCATGATGGTCTGAGTATTGAGCATTTAAGATCCGCCAGTGTACATCTGCCCAGATTGTTGACTATGTTTTTTAACTTTTGTATGAGTCACTCTTATTTACCAGAGGAGTTGGTGAAAACGGTTGTAGTGCCCGTGGTGAAAAATAAGACGGGTGACTCATCTGATAAAAACAATTATAGGCCTATTTCGCTTGGTACCGTCATTGGCAAGGTGCTGGACAGCCTGCTTGAGAGACAGTTAAAAACACATATCAAATTAAACGACGCGCAGTTTGGTTTTAGAACCGGTTTGTCTACGGAAAGTGCAATACTGTGTCTCAAGCAGACGGTGCGGTACTACACAGACAGGAAGACACCAGTCTATGGCTGTTTTCTCGATCTGTCTAAAGCCTTTGATCTGGTTAATTATGAAATCCTGTGGCGTAAACTGTCAGACGATACAGATGTACCTACTGAGGTTATTAACATACTAAAGCTCTGGTATAGCAATCAGAAAAAATATGTTAGGTGGGCAGATGCGCAATCTGTATCGTATGGGCTAGATTGTGGTGTGAGGCAGGGGGGGTTGACTTCACCCATTTTGTTTAACCTGTATATGGACCGCCTGGTTGGTGAGCTGAGCAGCACCATGGTTGGTTGTTCTGTTGATGGGAAAATGATCAACAACATAAGTTACGCTGATGACATGGTGCTGCTTAGCCCATCAATCTGTGGGTTAAGGAGACTACTGGCCGCCTGTGAGAGATATGCGGAGGCGCATGGTTTGAGGTATAATGCTACTAAAAGTGAAGTGATAGTTTTTAAAGTCCGTAATAATACTCCGGCATACATACCACCTGTAAAACTACGAGGAACACCGTTGAAAGTAGTCACTAAATTTAAATACCTCGGACATGTTGTCACGGATTGTCTCACAGATGACCTTGATATTGATAGGGAGCGCAGAGCGTTGGCAGTCAGGTGTAATATGCTGGCGCGCAGGTTTGCAAGGTGCTCTAGAGCGGTAAAATTAACTCTTTTTAGAGCCTATTGCCAGTCGTTTTACTCGTGCAGCCTGTGGGTTAGATATACGCAGCTGGCTTACAACGCTCTGCGTATTCAGTATAACAATGCGTTGAGGATGTTGTTGGGGCTGCCTCGATTTTGCAGTGCTTCGGGCATGTTTGCGGAAGCGAGACTTGATGACTTTTATGGCATCATGCGCAAGCGGTGTGCATCAATGCTACGGCGTTTCAGAGGCAGCCCTAACAATATTCTAGCTACACTGGCGGACAAAATTGATGGTCCATTTGTCAAGCACTGGGCCAGTAGACATGTACGCTCTGACGTATATGTCACCAATTAGCTTTAAGTATGTACATTTTATTTACCCACTAACAATAGATTAAGGCGTTTCTACTAACATAATATGGATCTTTGGTCTGAAATAAAGAAATTTGAATTTGAATTTGAATTTGAAAATAAAAGAAAAACATTGATCGGCGGTGACATCGGCATTACGCATTACTAAGCGTATACATAAGGTGGACCATTGGCCGTTCGAGAGCAAGGCAAATTCAACGATGTCATCAAATGAGTAGCTTGCGTCATATTGCAAAGGGTTGGTTATGTCACTAGAAGGCGGGATCTTACTGCTACTCGAATAGTGCCTGGTGAACATTGGAAAAAAAACTGATAGAAAACCTCCAGCACCATTGAAATACGACGACCGCGGGAGCGAACTAAGCGGTGCAAGTCGTAAAAGAGACAGAAGTGGAGGATACTGAAGGGGAGCTACGTCAGTTCAAATCAAAATGGCTAAAAGAGAAGTAAAACAATCGGAACATTCCCTTTATCAGACATTGGTTTCAGTCCTGACCTGCTAGTCTATTCATCAAATTACTAGACTACCTTCACGATGTCGTCACTTCATCATCTTGGTGGCTTGCTTCCAGCTAAGGTATCTTTACCATTTTGGTTATTTTGTCAAATCGCCCATTTACGTCTGCCTAATCTAGCTTTATGATCAGCAAATAAGATCTACTGTACTTCAAAATCAGATAAATGAGAAAGAGGACCAGGAAAGAGATGCAAAACATTCGTGTCTCGATGATTTTGTTGAGGCGTCTACTTGTGCGTCTAAGTTTCGGCTTCATTCGTAATGATTGATGACTTACATTATCAATCA
This sequence comes from Notodonta dromedarius, assembly GCA_905147325.1. NCBI lineage: Eukaryota > Metazoa > Arthropoda > Insecta > Lepidoptera > Notodontidae > Notodonta > Notodonta dromedarius. The sequence continues at coordinate 337,431 of LR990188.1, forward strand.
TCAGCCTATAACTTTTAATGACGCCTCTCGCAATATCAGGCTGAAGTCATCTTCAACTCCCTACATCTAGTTCCTGGTGTCCACGTCCTCTCCAAATGGCCGCTAAGCCGCATCTTAGGTTCGAAATTTCGAAATTAACACGTTGCCTATTGGAAATTGAAAACAATGCAAAAATAGTCCGAAATTTCGAAATTAATTTCGAGTTCGTTCACTAAATAAGTAAAATACTATACATGTGAACGATTAAATTTTGATTAAAAGAAGCACTAATTAGAATGTTTTTTTAATAACTATTCAACATTTGTATTGGGTACCGAATTTCCCGGTATTTCCCGGTACTGGCTTAAGCCTGGTACCGGGAATTGCCTAGCTCTCCTCAGTACCGGTACTGCAATCCCTAGTTATGATGATGATGATGATAATGATTATGATGCTGTTGATGATGGTGATGATGCTGCTGTTGACGATGATGATGGTGGTGGTGGTGATGATGATGATGATGACGATGATGGTGACGATAATGATACTGTTGATGATGATGGTTATGATGATGATGATGATAATGATGCTGTTGATGATGATGGTTATGATGATGATGATGATGACGATGATGGTGATGATAATGATAATGATGCTGTTGATGATGATGGTTATGATGATGATATAATGATAATGATGCTGTTGATGATGATGGTTATGATGATGATGATGATTATGATGACGATGTTGATGATGATGATGATGATGACGATGATGATGGTGATGGTTATGATGATGATGATTATGATGACGATGATGATGGTGCTGTTGACGATGATGATGCTGTTGACGATGATGATGATGGTAGTGATGATGATGATGATGGTGATGATAATGATAATGATGCTGTTAATGATGATGGTTATGATGATGATTATGATGACGATGATGATGATGATGATGTTGATGCTGCTGTTGATGATGATGGTTATGATGATGATGATTACGATGACGATGACGATGGTGATGATGCTGCTGTTGACGGTGATGATGGTGATGATGATGATAATGATGCTGTTGATGATGATGGTTATGATGATGATGATTATGATGACGATGATGATGATGATGATAATGATGATGTTGATGATGATGGTTATGACGATGATGATGATGGTTATAATGATGACGATGATGATGATGAATGTGATGATGATGATGGTGAATGTGATGATGATGATGATGATTCACAGAAATACCAGGAGGTTCCTTTCCTACATACATATTCAATCAAATTTCATCTAACATACAGCCGTCCGACGAAACGTCATCTCTTAGATCCGTGTAAGAGCGAGTTTTATCCGGTGCAGTTATGGAACAGAAGGCGAGAAGCGAACAGTCAGTACTCTGCTACATTGCTATTGCTAATACCGCCGAATCTGAAATTAACCGGTTAATTTCGCTCACTTGGATCGAACTCGGTATAGTGCTCCCGGTCAATGTGCGAAATAGTGCTGCCAGTCAAAGTGCAAAATAGTGCTCTTTATTAGTGCGAAATAGTGCTCCCGGTTGAAGTGCGAAATAATGCACCCGATCGAAGTGCGAAATAATCATTCCAATAACGAGTGCGAAATAGTGCTCCCGGTCAATGTCCGAAATAGTGCTCCCAGTCAAAGTGCAAAATAGTGCTCTTTATAAGTGCGAAATGGTTCACCTTATAAGTGCGTAATGATGCACCTTATACGTTGTACCTTATACATGCGAAATGGTGCACCTTATACGTGCGAAATAGTACTCTTTATAAGTGCGAAATGGTGCACCTTATAAGTGCGTAATGGTGCATCTTATACGTGCGAAATGGTGCACCTTATACGTTCGAAATAGTGCTCCTGGTCGATGTGCGAAATAGTGCTACTGGTCAAAGTGCAAAATAGTGCTCTTTATTAGTGCGAAATAGTCACTCCAGTTAACGTGCGAAATGGTGCACCTTATACATGCGAAATGGTGCTCTGTATAAGTGCGTAATGGTGCTCCTGGACGATGTGCAGAACGTGCACCATGACGTGTTATAAAGTCATCCTGATCAAAGTGCGAAATGGTTCACCTTATAAGTGCGTAATGATGCACCTTATACGTGCGAAATAGTGCTCTGTATAAGTGCGAAATGGTGCACCTTATAAGTGCGTAATGGTGCACCTTATACGTGCGAAATGGTGCACCATATACGTGCGAAATAGTGCTCCCGGTCAAACTGCGAAACAGTGCTCTTTATAAGTGAGAAAAGGTGTCCTTTAAAGTGCGAAATAGTGCTACTGTTCAATGTAAAAAATAGTGCTCCCAGTCAAAGTGCAAAATAGTGCTCTTTATAAGTGCGAAATAGTGCTCCCGGTTGAAGTACGAAATAATCACTCAAGTTAACCTGCGAAATGGTGCACCGTATACATGCGAAATGGCGCTCTGTATAAGTGCGAAATGGTGCTCCTGGACCATGTACAGATAGTGCACCAGGACGTGTTATATAGTCATCCTGATCAAAGTGCGAAATAGTCATCGCGGTCTAAGTGCGAAATAATGTTCCTTATAAGTGCGAAATAGTTCTCCTGGTCAGAGTGGAAGTGCTCCTTGTAAGTGCGAAATGGTGCACCTATACGTAACAGAACCACAGGCCAGTATTCCTACTAATATTATAAATGCGAAAGTTTGTGAGTGTGGATGTATGTATGTATGTATGTTTGTTACTCCTTCACGCAAAAACTACTGAATGGATTTGGATGAAATTTTGAACACAGATAGATTATAACCGGGATTAACATATAGGATACTTTTTAACCCAATAATCCAATACTACGCGGATGAAGTCGCGGGGCACAGCTAGTATTAAATAAAACAAAATCAGTTATTAATACATTTATTATTATTAGTTAAAATACTAAAATAACTTAGTGCTAAGCGTTTTGAGGCGTTAAGGCGTACCCACGAAACGGCCGCTCCCGTCGGGGATCATTTACGCCCCCCGACTCCCCCGGATATATGGTGGCCGTTCATGGTCAAATGGATGAAGTATGTGTGTGCGCGAGTGTGTGTGGCGTCTATCCCATGCGCGGGCGGCCCATGCCGCGGCCAGGCGGCATCGCGTCGCCAGCCTTTGCATTCTTGATCGTCTCATCCACAGACAGAATCTGAAACAAAATATAGTTATATTATTATTCGTTGTACTTCGATAAAATAAATTAACCCAAGTCACTTCTAACATCAGCTATCTGCCAGTGAATGCCGTCAAAATCTGTCCAACCGTTTCGGAGATCAGCCGGAACAAACCCTATCCTTACTATACTCTATGCATTAAGTAAAAAGCTGTTATTTTTACATTACCATCAGACAATTGTATTTATGCTGGCGTGCCATACGCTCAGCCTAAATAGCTATGCGATATGGCAAATGGCCATAAAAATTAAAAAAAAAATTAGCCCTTTTGACGTCCCACTCCTGAGCACAGGCATATCCTCAATACGAGGGGGATTCAAGCCATAATCCACCACGCTGGCCTAGTGCGGCTCAGCGGATTTAACATGCCGTTCAAAAATCGTTTGTTCGGAATGTTTTCTTTCCTTCACCATAACAAAATATTACAACCTGTAAAAAGGCAACCCAGCTGAGTTTCTTGCTGGATGTTTTCAGTTACCTGTGCGGCGGCCTCGCACGCGGCGGTGATCGCGTTGATCTTGACGACGGCAGGCTCCCACACGCAGCTCGCGAAGTTGTCCGCTATGTCCTCCTTCTGGATGTCCACGCCGAACCACACCTCGCCTGCCGCGCGACAAACAATCACGTTTCACACCGGTAGAGGGGGTAGACTCTCGCAGAAGATGAAGACGATCGGCGTTAAGGTGAAGGCGCCTGTCTAGCCCGCGAAGTTCAAATTTTTTGAGTTCTTTTAGAAATTTTTCAAAATCTGACAATAATAAAAGACAAATTTTGTAATTCGCGAAAAAGACCGTGTGCAGTGCATTTATTAATATATCCAACTTACTCTAAAACATTTCAAGAACGACAGCTATCCAGATAATCTGGCAATTTTTGTATATTTAGTGATTTACTAGTATCATATCCACCGTGATAATATTTAAAGTAAAATAAATGTATTAATAAATGCACTGCACACGGTCTTTTTCGCAAATTACAAAATTTGTCTTTTATTATTGTCAGATTTTGAAAAATATCTAAAAGAACTCAAAAAATTTGAACTTCGCGGGCTAGATGGGCGCTTCAGCCTTAAGTAGCCAGAGAGTAGTGGGACCTATCCCAGTCCCCTTTAGGTCGGTAAAGTGCGAGGGATACCATTGGTATTGCAAGCAGCTACACATGAAATGCGCGCTCGAGCGTATTGAGGTCTTAATGTTACATTGCAGTTTATGTCTTAACTAGTAATTATTGATTTATTTATGTAAAATCAATTGATATAGATTTGTATAATGATATCATGCTAAAAGCAAATTAAAAATGCCAAAAATTGTTAGCATCATTAATGAAAATATCGAGGGAATTTCCAAGTCTGTGGGGTCCAGACTCATGAATTAAATCCATGGTATCAGTTTTCGTTACGATGCTCCTTGTACCCTATATACAGGTTGAAACAGAAAGGGTATACAATATTTTTGCAACTTTACTTTTCAAATCTAAAACTATCGGCTTTGTGTGACAGTTGAAGTACTAAAGGTTTTGTAGACTTGTGAAATCTGTCAACAGCTGTATCCCTGTAAAACACCTTATGTTTTTAAAGTTTCCTCCAAATATGATAGTTTTAGAATTACAAAGTTTAGTTTGTGTCCCTTTCTGTTTCGTCTTGTGTAATAGAATCCCTGGCGGGACTGACCCTGGTGGTGTTTCTGGCGCAGCTTGTTGAGCAGGTTGGTGGCGTCGAGCCCGGCGTTGTCGCACAGCTGGCGCGGGATGGCCTCGAAGGCGCGCGCCACCGCCGCCAGCAGCAGCTGCTCCTTGCCCGCCACGCCCTTCGAGTGCTCGCGCAGGTGCTTCGCCAGCTCCATGTCGATGGCACCACCACCTGCAGGGGGGATCGTGTATAGGGTGGCACTAACAGACGGTGCTTGGACGAGTATCTTATTTATTTACTTAAAGCTATTATAACAGGTTTACCTACCTGATGCAATAGCTAACCAACACAATTCCAACAATACTTAATTACCTATAGCTAATGATGTATAGAGCTACCCTCTTGAATTCACTCAGAGCACACGAGAACAAGTCTAAATCCTCAGCGATGAGGTTGAGTGCGCGAAATGCGCGCGTCAGCGGCGCCCTGCTCAAGGGCTGTGTGTTATGATGACTTCAAAACATCAGAGGAAATAGTATTTTATTAACAAGATATATAACTCAAAAAAGCAGACAAGGTCTTGACCTAAAAATAAATAAAACATACCTAGAACCCTATTCACGTGAACCCTAGTCACCTACCGAGTCTAATTGTGAATGTAAACTATCAAATCTAAAGTTGTTGACCTATTGCGATTCAAAATGGCGAATGTTCAATGCTATATAAGGGGGCGTACATTCATTAAGTGAGGCGTTCTGGGGGGGAGGAGGTCGAATCTCACTCACCTAATGTTACTTTGGAGAGAGGGAGGGTCTCCGCGAATATAACATAATTTTTTCCGCAAGAAACAGATAGAAACTGCGATTATATTAGGTTAAATTAAGGAGCAAAGTAGTCTTCAATAAAAATTTAAAGCTATTCTTTTTTAAAAATCTCACGCGAGATTAGGGTATGGGGGAGTGGCTTGAGCCAAATCTCACGTCACCTGGGGTCGAGAGGAGGTCTTAACCATCAAACACGCCTGCCATAATTAATGGACCCCTCATTTGAAACGCATAGTAGATGTATATGTACCTGCGACGACGGCATCGTTCTTGATGGTCCTGCGCACGATCATGATGGCGTCGTGCAGCGAGCGCTCCGTCTCCTCCAGGAACTGCTCGGCGCCGCCGCGCAGCACCAGCGTGCAGGTCTTGGCCGCCGGGCAGCCTGCGCACACGCACACCACACACACATATACCACGAGTCACGACACTCATCACACACACTAGAATCCTTACTAATATTATAAATGCGAAAGTTTGTGAGTGTGGATGTATGTTTGTTACTCTTTCACGCAAAAACTACTGAACAGATTTGGATGAAATTTGGAACACAGATAGTTTATAACCTGGATTAACACATAGAATACTTTACTTAAGTCTAAGCGGACGAAATCGCGGGAAGAAACTAGTATTATAAATACGAAAGTAACTCTGTCTATCTGTCTGTCTGTCGCGCTTTCACGCCAAAACTACTGAACCGATTTAAATGAAATTTAGTACACATATAGTCTAGAGCTTGAGAAAGGACATATGCTACTTTTTAATGCGAATAAGTGTTGTAAGGGTTTAAAAGGGTGCGATGAAAAGTTGTATGGAAGTATCGTCATTTTTAGAGCTAGAAGCTTGAAACTAATTTTTTAGGTTGTTCACTCGATATAAATAAATATGACATTAAAAGTTTGTAAAAGTTTTACCCTCAAGGGTGTAAAATAACAATAGAGAATAGGGGATGAAAGTTTGTATGGAAATATAGCTCTTTGCAGTGAAACACTGCAAATAGCTCATTAAAGTATTTATACATATATGTCTTATTTGCAAAATAATTAGCCTAAATAATTAAAATGCTACCCAAAGACACTATTCCACGCGGAAGAACTCGCGGGCACAGCTAGTCGTAATATTGGCAGACACTATCGATATGTCGTCTTGTATTCGACATCACTATTCCACTTGAAAGTATCTACTGTTTGTTGCTACTAACATACTTTATATTGTAATCTTACCATCGGGCGATCCTCCTGTATTGTGACCTAAACAAAGGAATAGGGGTTATAGGGACAGGTGGGGAAGTGGACGGGGGGGAGGGGATGGTTCTGGCAACTGTTCCATAACCCCTACCATTTGGTGATACGAGCTTGTACATGAGACCGCGGCCTCCTCCACCGGCGGAGGGGGCGTAATAAGGTGGTAAGAGTGTTAAGCTTAGTTTAAAAAGGGTCCCCAATTTCATAATCGCCCCGAAGCCCTCGGTTACATAGTGTTAACAACATAGACAATAATTTCTCCTGCAAAATATTTATTAATGGCAATGGCTATGTCTATCTATCGTTCTCTCTCTCTCTCTCTCCTCGTTATTTTTTTTTATATTTTTAATTTAATACTATACTATATAACACAGTGTTTAAAATTGAAATAAATACTATAAAGTGCTCACGTGAGTTTAAATGATCAAATCAGAAATACAGTCCACGAAAAGAGCGATATCAAGGGACAGCTTAGGCACACATAGCCTTGTCGCCTAATGACAAAATGTTTAAATGTGAGCACCATGTAAGCACTGATGCATTAAGGTGAAGGCGCCTGTCTAGCCCGCGAAGTTCAAATTTTTGAGTTCTTTTAGAAGTTTTTCAAAATCTGACAATAATAAAAGACAAATTTTGTAATTCGCGAAAAAGACCGTGTGCAGTGCATTTGTTAATATATCCAACTTACTAAAAAAGAGACATAATACATAATGCATCCACACACCGTGGACATTCCTTCAGTTCGTACCAAGCGTTTCGCTTCCACTTTTATTGTGCGAACTGCCAAGGAATGGAACACCTTGCCGGCGTCTTTGTTCCCGGTTGACTATAACCTGGATGTTTTCAAGTCGAGAGTGAACAGGTACCTTCTAGGCAAGTATGCACCACCGTAGACCACATCGACACTTACTATCAGGTGAGATTGTGGTCAAATACTTGCCTATAAAAAAAGAAAAAAAAAAAAAAAGAAAGGAAAATATGTATCCATGGAGTTCCTTGCATGTTATTCTCCATAGGATATTTTTTTGGAACACGCACCTAGCTCTTGACTTTTTAAAAGTGCCAGTTAATCTGGGCTATTAGAAATAAAACAATTTGAATTTGAATTTGCCTGGTCCCCATACATCCTTGGCCGCCCCCACCTGCAGACGGGGCGTGTAGTGTGTACACTCACCAGTGAAGATGTTGTACCGCTCGCCGCCGACCTGCTTCTCGGTGAAGTGGCTGCAGGAGCCGAGCGCCTCGGGCTGCAGGTCCCGCACCGAGCTCAGCACGGCGCCGCCGCACGCGCGCTGCGTGCGGCGCAGGTCCTCGTCCACCACGCGCCCCGCGCAGAACATGTCGCTGGGGGGAGCAGGGAGGGGTCAAGTCAGCCCCACAATACTAGCCTCGCACAGTCAAAATCGTTTCGGTCTCGATGTAAGCCTCATGTCTACTATCATTATCCACACAGGTACTTCGGAAATTGGATCCGTGTTTTATAATCATCGGCTTGCATCTTTATTTATCAGTGACCAGCTATAACCCAACTTTGGACCAATAATCACCCAACCAGTGTCTTACAATCAGTGCCTTATCACCCAAGTGATCCGGCCATTGTCCCACACACTAGCGCCTAGCCAGTGACTATGCCTGGCATTAATAAATCAATCTCAAGTCTGAGAGCAGTCTTGAGTACACTTTTCACATTTCATTTTAACATGAAAACGACATTTACAGATCGCTCGCAGACTTGAGATCGATGTATCAATAAAGGCCTAAGTTAATCTCATATTTTGACCAGCGACCAACTGTCACCCAAACAGTGACCAACTGTCACCCAAACAGTGACCCAACTGTCACCCAACCAGTGACCAACTGTCACCCAACCAGTGACTAACTGTCACCCAACCAGTGACTAACTGGCACCCAACCCACGACCAACCATCACCCAACTCACCGATCAGCGAAGTACTGCGTGGCGACGTCTCCGATGGGCAGCTTGCTCAGCACCACGTTGGCGCCGCTCGCGTGCAGGGCCGCCAGCTTCTCGTACAGGATCTGCCACTCGGCGTCCACCACCTTCTGGTACTCCTTCACGTTGTCAACACGGACCTGGGGGGAAGGCAGGGGGGAGGGGTTAATATTGCTAACATAACGTCTTATAATCCTTTTTAATTATATTTTTTACGAAATATTGGTACTGCAAGCCTACGGTAACAGCTTAACATCAGGCGGGTCGTACGCTTGTATATCACGGCCTCATTTATAATATTTAATCCACATTTACCGTTCAGTAATTGGATCCGTGTTTTATAATCATTGGCCAGGTTATATAAGCCTGTTTTAATAAATCTATCTCAAGTCTGAGAGCGATCTTGGAAATGTCACTCTTATGTTATACCAGTACAAAATTACATGTCAAAATTGAAAATTTAGAAAACCCCCCATGCGACGGATTTTTTAAACTACACAAGAGCTGATAATTTTCAAAACCGCTGAACCGATTTTCATGAAACAAAGCTAAGAACACTCTCGATCAGAATACCTAACTAACAAAAATTGAAATCGGTTCATCCGCTTGGGCGCTACGATGCCACAGACAGACACACAGATACACAAATACACATGTTAAACTTATAACACCCCTCATTTTTTGTCGGGGGCTAAAAAGCGTACTCAAAACCGCTCTTACACGAAGACGCGTGTATTATTGCAAATTGACCCGTATGCCAGTGTTAAAAGAGACACAACGCGCGTCTTCGAAAAAAAATTAATCCCAATTTCCTTGGTCACCGCATCACGCGTGAACGGATGCAACGATTTCGCTTATACTTTTCTTGTTGTGTTTATTATCGTCAGGAGAAGGTGCTTTGACAAAAAATAAAGAAAGTTGAGAGGAACAATTCGAATTCAATATTCAAAGTTAAGACAGGACAGGACAGGATATAGCTGTGATAGCCGATTGGTTAAAGCACGCGTCTTGCGGGCACCAGGTCTTGGGTTCAAATCCCGGCTCGCACCTCTGGATTTTTCGAAATCTATGTGCGAATCATAATTTCTATATGATTATCACTTGCTTACGGTGAAGGGAACACCGTTAAGGAAGCCTGCAAGTCTTAGAAGATCTAACCAATTTTCGAAAGACATGTGAAATCCGCCAACCCGCACTGGGCCAGCGTGGTGGATTACGGCCTGAATCCCCCTCGTGTTGAGGGGAGGCCTGTGCCCAGGAGTGGGACGTCAAAAAGGCTAAATTATTTATTTATTATAAGACAGGACAACGTCTGTCGGGTCAGCTAGTTGTATTATTAATGTAAATTTGTAAGTAGGAGATAATCATAATATGTCCGCTCACCTCGGCGTTGTCCCGCTCCGCCTTAAGCTCGAGCTCGATGTTAAGCAGCGCGATCCGGCAGTTCTCGTAGCTCTTGGGCTGCATCTCGAAGCCGGCGTACGAGAAGGTCTTCTTGAACGCGACGCCGGCCACCAGGAACGAGTCCTCCAGCGCGCCGCCAGACACTTTCTTGATGCCTGCGAATTGTGATAAATACGCTTCAATAGTGCCTCTTATAGTGGCGTTGCCACGCTGTAATAGTGGCGTCGCGACGCTCTTATAGCGGCGTCGCGACGCTTAACCTATGAATTTGTGAACATAATATATATGTGTTGTATAACCTCACCAATCATGTCGAGCGGCAGCAGCGGCGCGTCCAGGGACAGCACCGCCTCCACCACCATCTCGGAGAAGTGGCCCTTCTGACGGTGGATCAGCTTCGAGGACATCGCCGTCACCGCGCACTTGCGCAGCAGCTCCCTGCGCGCGAGCGAGACGAGACTAATTTACCAGTGTCGCTTCACACATAAATCGGTAAAGCGACGGTTAAAATATGCGCGTCAAGCGTCAAAATTAAATGTATATTGACGTTTGACGCTCGTCGCTGTGAGCGTTAAGCGTTATTTTATAAATAGAAAATAAGCCTCATTTCTACTATTACCTAGGTTAGGTTACACTCCCCCTCAATTTAAGGGGGATCAGGGACACGGTTCACCCACTATACTAACCCCGAAGAGGGGACAAACTTCACTCTGTCAAAGGCGATTCCTCACAGGCAGATTTCCACACAATCCATATATCAGAGACCGCAATTAAAGCATCAGCATCGCAATGCCAGTACCGAGATATAAATCATGTAACACAACCCGCCATTGGGAAATCACTGAATAACAACCCTAGTACATGCAGGTGTGACCGGAAAAAAATTCCGATCAATATGAATTGATCCTATAAATGAAGAAAGATGATAAGCAACTTGACATTGCATTATCCATAACAAGTTTTGTCTTGGCCCACATACTAAACGTCTAGAGGGGAGAATGGGGGTTAGGGAATGGGAGGGGGAGGGGGAATTGAGGGGAAGGCAAGAGTGTGAGTTATAAGAGCCATACCTCTGTTCTTCAGGCGATTTGTTGTCAATCTTGACTGCCAGCTCCTTGACCCTGTCGACTGCCAGCTTGGCAGCCGTGCGCACCGCGCGGACTATGATGCGGGGGTGCACGCCTGGTGGACACACATTTTGAACTAATAAAGTCAAAGCTTTTATTTTGTTTAGGCCTACAGGTGCACTTACAATTCGTCATTTTGTACATATTTTTCTTATAACTACAACCGGATCGGAATGAGACTACGACTGAGAAGATCCGGAAAGAAACTCAGCGGGCTTGTCTTTTAACATTTTGTAATATTATATTTTTTTATCACCATTTGCTTATACATATAATTAATAATTACAAAGAGTGGTAGATATGAATGAAAAAATAATATCTCCAGTGTGTTGCCTTTAGAGAATATTTCGCGTAAGTAGGTTATAAGCCTCATACTATTGCACTGTCCACACAATCACTTCAGCAATTGGATCCGTGAGTTATAATCATTGGCTTATAAAACACAACTAAGAGGGCTATGCTATGGCCTACATCCCTCTTACATCAAGGGGAGCCCTTGCTATGGGGAAGTTTTAGAAATTCGAAATATTACTGTCACATAAAATATTTTTTTACAGCAAAATTTAAAATCTTGCAATTTTGCCACTCATTTGCGAAATACTATATATTAAATGTTAGTGACTGCTAAATGTAAATTCAGACAACTATTCCATAGGGTTTTGTATATGATCTAACCCCCGGTTTCCACTGACACCACTACCACATATTGATTAATGCTATTCTACTTTGTTACTAGCTCAGGTTACAGTACCTTCTTCCACAAACGGCTTGAGCCTCTTCAGCAGCTCTCCGGCGAGTATCACCACAGACGTGGTGCCATCTCCCACCTGCGAGGGCAACACCAGGTTACCAATACCAGTCCAGGTTGGAGTAGGGTGGGGTAATAGGGGAGGATTCCTCATGAGGTTGGTTGTCCACATGTTTAATGCGGTAATTGGATCCGTGTGGTTTAATCATTGGGCAATTGAAAACTAGCCTTAAACCTCGACTTATTTCATTGTTTAATGCTGATACATTCTGATGCTTGACACTTGTAGCTGGAAGTGTATAGTGTCAAATTATCCATGGCTAGCGGCCCGCCCCGGCTTCACACGGGTACATTGCGGTTACATTATTTGAGGTTTAGTAAGGATCCCTAATTTTTTTGAAAATATTTTATAGCCTATGTCACCCGGGGATAGTGTAGCTTCCCAACAGTGAAAGAATTTTTCAAATCGGTTCAGTAGTTTCGGAGCCTATTCATTACAATCAAACAAACAAAGTTTTCCTCTTTATAATATTAGTATGATAACATGGTGGGCTCACAATGACAGCTACCTAAGCATCTTCAACTTAGCCATCCAAACCAGGGTCTTGGCAGCTCCATGCATGCTTACCTACACTATACAGGTTGAAACAGAAAGGGTATACTTTTTTTTCAAAACTTAACTTTGTAATCTAAAACGATCAGCTTTGGAGGAAACTTGAAAAACAAAAGGTGTTACAGGGATACAGCTGTTGACAGATTTCACAAGTCTACAAAACCTTTAGTACTTCAACTGTCCCATAAAGCCGATAGTCTTAGATATACAAAGTAGCAAAAAAAATTGTATACCCTTTCTGTTTTCACCAAGTATAAGCCAGGGGAGCATAGCTGAATCCAGTAGAAACTGTCAGAGTCAAGTAGCTCAGCATCCAGCGACTTAGCAATGATGACCATAGTCTTGGTGACTCAGTGCAATCTTGCCTATGCCATGTAGACACAGGTTGCTAGTCTGGATTTAAGGGTGCAGCCAATGCCGATAATGCTTTAGAGACAAAAACCCCCAGTGTCTTGCTACAAGGCAATGTTATCAAGGGTCTTTGTGACATATAAACTATGATTAAGGGTTCAGATGGTACAAACTGGTATTGACACGTACCTCAGCATCCTGTGACTTGGCAATGTCAACCAGGGTCTTGGCGGCTGGGTGCACTATGTCCAGCAGCTTCATGATGGTAGCTCCATCGTTGGAGATGACCGCCTTGCCGCTGTGGTCCACGATCAGCTTGTCCATGCCACGTGGGCCCAGGGTTGTGCGGACCTGAGTGGGGGGGTTAAGGAGTCCGTGAGAATCTAATAAATTTATCAGTACACAAATGAATGGTAATGTTTAATAGAAGGGACTTTCGGTATTAAAATTTGAGGGGGACGGATTAACAAGGCAAAGGGAGTCAAAAGTGGTGGTGTGGAGGAGGCATGACGGCATGAGAGAGCATCATGCCATTTGCCGTGATGGCACACTGGTAGATTTAACAGCCAAAGTGTGTGAATAGATGTTTCACATTAAAAAAGGTATACATACAGCATCTACTACGAGCTGGCAGGCGTTGATGTTGGAGACCAGCTGCGGCTTGCCCTGGGACTGGTCTGTCCCCTCTTTTAACACCAGGATCTGTGGTTGCTGTGAACCACGACATTGAATCCATTATAATGTGCTGTCCAGTTAGAAGAGCACCACTCTGAGATTTCCTAGTGACCTCATCATACAACAAAGCTAAATGCTTTTCAGTAGTACTTAAAACTGATGGTATATTAGATGGTATTAATGGAATTTATTAATTAACAAAGGCAGACGATAACATTTTGTTTCCTTATAGAAATTAGTAAGGAGGTACGGTTGATAATTATTTTCTATAAATTTCGTAAATTTTCCACTGAATCTTTCAATTAATCATGTATATTTAATTCAAAATCCAATTGTTATCAAGATATTTTGAGTCACATGAACATTTGTGCTCTTAGTCATAGACAAATGAAGATCGGCACCGAATGCCGAAAATTTGATTTTACTAAGAAAAACCGAATAATACCAATCCCCTTCACAATCACAATAATAATTACGATCTGACAAACTAATCAATGCTAATTATCACTACAATCTAACGAAAATCAACAGAAATAGGCGTTTTATCTCCAAGTTTAACCCTTGAATTTCAAAACACTTTTCACTGAAAAATACACTGAAGTCACATGAAATAATGACAGAATTACATAATTTATTAATCACTTTTTACGGCGGCAACCATCAATATTAGAAATTGCAACGGATTATGAAGGAGATTTCAAATTTATTTACCATTTTGATTTAGGTTCCTCACAAAACAAAACTGAATGATTTTGACAGTTCAAGAACTGTGTTAATACATAAGAAATTATTGACCAATGTAAGGGTACAAACCAGTTACCGAAATATGATATTTAAATAGTATTTAAAATATTATCCTCTATAAATATATTTATTGTTGTAAAATCATTGAGGCCAATACTAATCCTCAAATAAAGTTTATTCTGTGTACTAATAACTGATTATTTAGAAAATAAGTAATATTTTACTGAAGCTGGGAAATGAAAATATTGATGAGGCAACATTGAATTTGACGTAATTATAAACACGATTGTGATTGGTTGCCTTTATGTATCACAGATAAATGGAACGGTTTCGTAGTGGTGTAAAAATAGGAAGTATCGATTAATCATACTAATATTATAAAGAGAAAAACTTTGTTTGTTTGATTGTAATGAATAGGCTCCGAAACTACTGAACCGATTTGAAAAATTCTTTCACTGATGGGAAGCTACACTATGCCCGGGTGACATAGGCTATAATATATTTAAAAGAAAATTAGGGATCCTTACTAAAACTCGAATAATGTAACCGCAATGTACCCGTGCGAAGCCGGGGCGGGCCGCTAGTATTAGATAAAGTTGTAACGAGATTCCAATTCAACTTAAAAATTATGTCCCTATGTACTACATAGACAATTCAAAATTAAATTTACAGGATATGCAAAGTATAATAGTATAATGATGACAAGGGGGTATTCGCAAATGACGGAAAGTTTCTGATGTCGGAAACGACAGCTTTCATCTTTCTTTTACATTATAATTAATTATTATGAATTAGAAGAAGGATGTAAGCTGTCGTTTCCAACACGTAAATTTCCCATCGACTGTGAATACGCCTCCAGGTATTATTTTTACTCTTTTCCTTAAATTCAAGGACATAGGAAAAAAATAGATAGTTTTTCGTCATTGCGTAGTACATACGCCATATATGCCCTCACTATACTATAACACTATTAACATTTTTATTATTAAGTATATTATCACTATTAACATTTTTATTATTAAGTATATTATCTAGGCCCGTATTAATAAATCTAAATCAATTCTGAGAGCGATATCTATATATATAAAAGAAAGTCGTGTTAGTTACACTATTTATAACTCGAGAACGGCTGAACGGATTTGGCTGAAAATTGGTGGGGCGGTAGCTTAGAACCAGGAGAAGGTTATAGGATACTTTTTATCCCGTTCCAGTGGAACTTGACATAAAACGTGAAAACGTGATATTAATGAAAATGACAGCCAATGACAGCAAAAAAAAATATGAATGAAAACAAAGTCTAGCCGTTGATTATTTACAAATGGTATAAAAAAGGAGAACCAACAGCTAAAATGTCGTCTATAGTTAAATATGGTTGAATATTTGATAATTTGAAATTTTGAAGTTGACAGTTGAAATGTCAGTTTCGAATTTCTATTAGCTTATTGTACGGATATTATCATTAGCAATACGATGCCGCGTCCAAGACAATCTGATCTTTCGAGACAAAGCCGTAATGCAACTAGGATTCGAAACATTGCGAATGAAAGAACTGAAGAACAAGAAATTGAAAGTGAAGAGCGCCGCGGTAGTATGGCTCGAATTCGTGCTTCTCAATCACAAGAGCAAAAAGAGGTAGCCCGTGAAACGGCTCGGTTGGCAATGAGGAATCGTAGAGCAAACCTCAGAGATCAAGAACTAGATAACTAACGACGCACAAGAAGAAATTTACAAGTAATGATTGTGGCATGTTCACGGGTCGGAAGACCATCAGCGTTATTTGTTCTTGCGCCTGATAATAAAACGAAAAATGTAGTCTATCACAAGGTGCTTCAATGAAGAGTGCAAACGAAGCACCAAAATACATGGCAAAGATATTGTTACCTAAAATACACAAACCCGAGGACCCGCTGCGTCCCATTGTAAGCCAGATTGACACACCAACATACAGTCTGGCCCAGCACGTAGCGAAGGTGCTCTCACTACTAAGAGGACAAACAAGAGCACATACAAAGGATTTATAACAATTTGGAAGTGAGATTAAACATATACATCATGCTAACAATTAAACCATGGTCAGTTTTGATGTTCAGTCTTTGTTTACCTGTCTACCTGTAGCAGACTGCATCACAATAGTATCAAAGAAGCTAGAGGAGAACAACATGCCAGAGGAATATGCTGAATATACATAAACGGTAAATCTAACCACCATCCAACACAGTTAGCTACAGTGGGTATATCTTTGTTTCAGAGAGCACAAGGGATCTAAGATCAGCAACACCTGGCTGACGAAATACATCATATCAAGCAAATAGTTGTCAGACACTGTGAGCAATTTCTGCGTGGATAGGACCGCAACCAACAACTAAATATGAGGGTACCAAGTTAATAACTTTGACATCAGGAAGTCTAACACCTCAGTCCCCCGTGACCATGGCTGCTGTAAAGCCACCGAAACTTCGGGAAAATAAAAAAGGAAATAAACGAGATAAAATCTGGATGATAGTTTTATTTGAATACATTAGATGGCCAATAAATAATCTTTATATTTGTATTTTAAAATGAATATTTAATTAATCATTTTTTAAATCAGCACATTTATAACCACAATGGCGAAACAAAGTTTGCCGGGACAGCTAGTTGATTGATAAAGCTTTTGACGTATCATTTTGTACTGGTATGACGTAAGAATAATATTTCCAAGATCGATCTCAAGACTTGATATCGATTTATTAGTACGGGTCCCAGATAAACACGATTAAAATTACCCAGAAATGTGTTTGAGCGCCATGGAGTCTATTTTTGCTTCGTATTTTGACAATCTACTTCATAAATCTTAAATCGATTAAATTATAATTATTCAATCGATATTGCAATTTTTCAAATTAAATCAATACATCCCATCACTATCAATCACTAACGTCAAACTTTACTTCACCGAATGTGTGTCGACGAAAATTCTTAAATTAATTGAAAATCTGACTAAGAAACGTTGATAAAATGGAGAAAATTAGCCGGCAAGTGGATGTCAAGGCTTTAATTTCACATATCGTACGTGGAGACGGTGCGGATCGATGTCGAATATGCATGGGCGACACGGACGAAGGCCAAGTGCATTTAGAAGATACTGTTATGATGGACGGAGACAAGCCGGTGACCCTAGCCGAGCTGTTGGAAGTCATCACAGGAGTCGAGGTACGCATATTTTTCGTGTTTGAAAGCTGAATGTCGAATGATTTGTTTATTTTCTGTGCAAAACGGAACGGCGTCTTCCCGCCGCAGATTTTCCAAGATGGCGGAGGAATGCTGTGTAAAAATGTTTTTTGGTTGTCTTTTATATGCATTTCCTTCGATGTTACAGCTTATTTATTACGATAATAATGTACTTTAAGATTTATTCTTAATTAATCGAAAATATCGCTCATGATTAAATGGATCGTAATTTTAAAGACGTTGCATTTACGGGGTTAGTTAGGATGACGTAATTAGTACCTACGTATTTTGTAGATAGCCATGTATGTAGGTATAAACTTTATTGTCAATGGTTTAAAGTCTATAATTGCTTCAATTTTTAATTTACACAAAAATATTCTTAATATTTAAAACATTTAAAGCTCTCTTCGTAAAAGCACCCTCATAATTAGGAAACATTAACTTTTTAACTCAACTTCTACAAGATACTAACTTTTAATTATTATTTAGAACTCTCAACATGTATACTATCAAATATTTAAATAGGTGAGTATTAAACCTATTCATGGACAGCATATCCTTATTATTAGAAATTCACACATAAAAATATGTTCAGAAAAATTATCACCAGCGGCTAAACTGAATATATAATAGAATTAGTATATATGACTGCCATCTTACATACAACTGTGGATCGAACTGATTAAAGAAATAACAAACCAGTATATTAATTCATCTGGGATCAATTTAATTGGCCGTTTGACTAGTTGGGTGGTTGCAGATGCTGTTGGACGATGACCTGCCTCTAGGACTGTGCCCCACGTGTTCGCTATCAGCATTCCAGGCCGCTGACTTCCGAACCTTATGCAGAAACGCAAACCAGCAGTGGGAGAACACAGTCCAACTCCTCGGCACCATATCCAAACCAAAATCGGCACGGACCACAAAGATCACAGCCATTGTCGAAGGCAATACAATGTACATTAAGGAGGAAGAGCCAATGCCACCGATGCCAACAACACCACAAAGATTGGAGCCAAAGATTCAGAACATGAAGCACAAATGCCAGTGCCCTTCATGTGGCCAACGGTTCGCGTACGCCCAACATTTGTTCCAACATTTGAAGGAGTCGTCCGACAGCCAACGCGCCTGCCATATTTGCGCTAAAATCATGACCAGAGAGGATTTGATACAGCATTTGATAAAAGTGCATAATATAGAGATGTATAATTGCAAGCAATGTCCGGCTATGTTCAGGAAACGTGAACACTATAAGTTGCATTTGGGCAAAGCGCACGCGCCTGGAGCATGCACGTGTGGGGAATGCGGCCGTAACTTCCAATCCCAGCAGGGTTACAATGCCCATTTGTCCATACACAGCCCCAAAAACTGTCCAAGCTGCGACACTCTGTTCAGAAACCAAAAGTGCTACCGTTTCCACGTCAAAAAATGCTGCAACCTCGACAAAACGCGGTCCGACACGCACCGAACGAAGAACAAAGTAACAGTACCTGTTCCAAGTAAAAATAAGAATATCAATGTCGGCATGCGCGGTAGCGCTCACTCTGAATGTATATGTGACTACTGCAACAAAAGATTCGCGGGAAAGAAGTTCGTCGCAGCCCACATTCATATAGTTCACACGAAAATCACACATCGTCCGTGCGTCTACTGCGGAAAACTTCTGGCCGCCGCGCACATGAGCACACACCTTAAAAAACACGAGTCCAACGTGACATACCAATGTGGCCACTGTGGGATTGTGTTAAAGACTAAATTGGGATACAGTCAGCACGTACGCCTCCACACGGGCGAGAAACCCTATCGCTGTCAGTACTGTGATGAGAGTTTCATGGCTGCATCGCGACGGTCTCATCATATACGGCAGCACCATAAAGCACCTGGCGAACTTTTGAAACACGCTTGCAATAAGTGTCCAGCGCGATTCCGAGCGCCTTATAGGCTTAAAAAGCATATAAGCAACGTTCATGGGGAACAGTTAGAAGTTACGCAGTTTGAGTGTGTTGAATGTCATCAGAAGTTCAGCAGCTGTAGGGGGCTGCTCCATCATAGTAGAAAACATCAGGAGATGTATAAGAGTATGGTGGTGAACGAGGAATTGGCGGGACTGTAAAACTTAAGTTTCAATCAGTTTAATATTGTAATTTTACTTGGACTTGAATACAGGATCTTTCAAAAGACCGAAATAATACTTGATGGTACCTACTTAGAGATATATAGTTAAATTATACAAAAAAATATCGAAAACAGTACGCTTTTGTTGATCAAGAAAATCCGCCAAATTAAAATTGTCAGATTTGAGATAATATGCAACATTTTATATGATATTTTTCTTGAATGTGACTGGCTGCTACTCGTAAACGCAGTGTACAATGTTTTCTAGGCTATTGAGTGTGTTCTAAGGCTCCCAACACGTAAATTGTGACAAATATTCAAAGGCTCGTAACTCGGAAAGTATATTAATTACATTTAGTATGTCTTCTTACACGTCTACATGGCAGTTGCCGTACATATACGGCACATATACCTAAATTATTATTTTGCACTTTTGGAAATACACAAGCAGTTTATTCTATATATTCCCTTCTCTATGCAAATGATAAAACATGTCATCTAGGTAGGTGTAGGCTCAGCATGTTTTTCGAAATCGTTAATCAGTATAAAAATGTCGTCGCCATAATAACTCTCAAGATCAAATATTGTTGTAGGTCGAGCCGACAGCCACGCTACCAAACAATATATGCAGCAAATGCGTACAAGATTTAACACCATTATTACCATTCATATCACTGTGCCGAAACTCCGTGAAGCAATGGACCGATATTTCCACGTACTTAAACAATTTCCCAGTCCCCAAAAATACGAAGAACCTGTACATTGCTGTTGATAAGGACATTAGAATCCTCGCGGATTCCACCAAATGCAGATGGGCCACAATCAATAGTAAACAAGACGCGTTACGTAATTTTAAAATACGTTTGTACCGACAAATAACTAACAAACACACATTGGATAACGAGCAATGTCGAGCTACGCGGTGTAACATAAACGCGCCGAAATTGGCGTGCCCCGAATGCGATTACGTGTTTGCGAGAGTTATAACTTTTAATAGACACTTGTTGAATTTAGGGAAGAAGATGTGTGGACGTTGCGATAAACTGTGCCACCTCAAGTCTTACGGACAACATTTGAAAACTCATAAATTGTACGTGGTGAACTGCGAGATATGCGATGAAACGTTTGAGCAAAGACATTCTTATTTAATACACAGGAGGAAACACTCTAGAGGTAGACACGTCTGCTCTGAATGTAAACTGTCCTTCAGATCCTCGAACCATCTGAACATTCACTTTACGTGTAGACATAAACAAGTAATATGCGGTTGTTCAAAAAAGTTCTCGAATAGAGTATGTTATTTAAATCACAAAAAAATATGTCGCCAACACGATAATGTTGTTTCTAAATTCATTTGCGACTACTGCAAAGACGAATTTCAAGCTAAAAATACGCTTCGAATGCATATAAAATTGAAGCACACCATCGGGCGTTTGTTTCAATGCGATAAATGTGGAAAGAAGTTTTCCAATCGGGGCCATTTAGTGGAACATGGCAACACTCATGATAAAATAGTGGATCGGTTTGTGTGTGGGTGTGGGGCGAAATACAGTTCTAGAAGAGGGTATACGAGACATTTGAAGAAACATGCGGACGAAGAATTGAAAGTCAAATCTTTACTGAAATGACCAGTAATTTAAAATCCTATAATTTTGGTCTTAATAAAGCACACCACCTATCCAGTGTGCCCAGCAGCAAGTACTAACGTAATCTAATCGCCATAGAGAAAGCATGCTGTCACCGTCGTTCTCATTTATGAAACCCGTCATATGAGCGGGACGGCCCACGCTTACATTGGCGGTTCGTTCCGGTAAATATATTACGCGACTGACTTTACACACGCAATCGCCTGTAGTGACCCTTCTTTATGCATTTGGCAAAGGGCTCTTATCATCATTATATAAATAATTTTATTTTATACATAACTTCGTGTTACAATAAACATGTTGTTTTATTATATTACTGAACTTCATGCTGGAAGTAGCGTTGCCACCGCTACCTTATTAGATAGTTGACTATATTTGGATACCGAATACTAGATATTTAGGCACTATCTAAGATATTTTCATGCATCTGGGTTTGCGTATACTGTATTCGCATTTGAAAAAGGTGGCGACCCAAGCTGGAAGGAACCAGTATATGTTTTGAAGTGCCTTCCCATACGCACACATGTACAAAATGAATAAATAATTTAAATAACTATCAGATGCGAATAATATTCTATTTTTACCATATTGGGACGATACAATTATAACTGCTACGGAGCGACTGACGTCTGAACTCCTAGATTACATCTAAATATCACCAAGATTGACACTCATAGAAAGTTGTTAAACACCAAGATTGTGCGAAAAGGAGCGGTCTGATTGCTGGCATCGTTTCAGGTGGCGACGGAAGTCCTTTTGCCCACCGGAATGTGCCGAGCCTGTTCCGAAGCCGTCATCGCGGCCGCCACCATCAGGAACCTGTGCGCACAGTCTTTCGAGTGCTGGGACAACGCGACGTCCCACCTCTCACAGATCGATGAACCGTCTGAAGACGATAGAACTTACTTCATATTCTACAACGAGGAAAGGACAATAATAAAAGATCAGATTGATAGAACACCATCGGTTGATGATGCCTTAGAAATGCTCAATCGCAAATATAAAGAGAAGCCGAATCGCCGCAGGCGCATCAAACGCGATCGCAATTTGCCCGGCGCCTGTCCGACGTGCGGAAAACAGTTTTCGTCACCCGAATATTTGAATTTTCACTTGAAGGCTACGTTGAGCCGTGCGTGTGAGGAATGCGGCGTGGTTATGCCTAAACAGAAGCTGGCGAAGCATTACAACTTCGACCACGAGATAGAAGTAGTTGATTGTGACATGTGTCATGTTATTTTCTACGATCAGGACTCGCTAAAACAGCACTGGACGGAGGCTCACATGACTCCTCACTCTTGCACGTACTGCGGACACGGATTCCCAAATTCGAGAGCATTAAGAGCTCACATGTATTGTCACTCGCTATTCCACTGCAAATCTTGCAATCTAAGCTTCGATAACTTGAAATGTTTCAGATACCATCAAAAACAGTGCAAAGTGGTCGAAAGACCAGCGTATAATAACTTCATTTGTGACGACTGCGGCGCGGCGTACGATCGTAAACCCTCCCTGCGTATACATATGATCCAAAAGCATTTGAACGTGCTGCCGTACGTTTGCGAAGTGTGCAGCAAGCGAACATCGACGTTAGCGCATTTGAAATCACACGAGAAAACTCATAAAACCGAAAGGAAGGTATACCAATGTTATTGTGGCGCAAAATTGCGTACAGAGATTGGTTATCAGTTACATCAGAGGATACACACTGGCGAGCGGCCGTACCAGTGTGAGGCATGCGGGGAAAGGTTCCTGTCGTCTTCCAGAAGGCTGGACCACATCAAGAGACACCACAGAGGAGCGGCAGACATGCCACATGCTTGTGAACAGTGTGCGGCAAAGTTTGTTAGGCCGTGTGAATTGAGAAAACACTATTTGACGGTTCACTGCGCTGTGGTTGAGGTTATGCCAGCCAAAAGAACGGTTAACCATTTGACAAAACGTTACAGAAGCAATGTGCAGAGGCACTGAGTTAGTAAAGTATTGCTGAACATATAAAAAACTAAATTCAGATTATTTATGCGTATGCTATCACATCAAGAACTGTTGAACTTATCGAAAAATAAGAACGATTATTTTTATTAATCGTGTCTGAATGAAATTACCGAATTTAAAAGTAATTAATGTATATTCGCAGCTTAAATACATTAAGGATACGTTCATCGTACTGTTAATTAATTTTGTTTTAATAAATTAAAGTAACAAAAAATATTCTACTTATTTATCTTAAAGATGGTGGTAAAGAGTGGTGGTACACTATAATACTTATTTTAAACCGTAGCCTGTGCTTAACAGTGCTATCTCACATTGGAGCCCTTTCTGCTCAGTTACTAAAAAAATTGTCATAGATTCGGTATACTTGAAGCAAAAATGGACTTTAACATATTTATGCCTAGGAAAATAACAAATCAGGACTTTAAATAAACACAAATATCATCGCCATGAATTTCTTATTTACAGATAAGAGAAGAATCTCTGGTCCCGATCGGCGCGTGCGTCAGCTGCGCCACGACAGCGCTCGCTGCGCAAGAGTTCAGAATTTTTGTGAAAAACTCTGAAAAGGTTTGGCAAAAAGCCATCGACAACATGTCACTTATCGCCGCCGCCCCACCGACCAAATCCATAGTTGCCGTCGTAAAATCCACAGATTTGTCTATTCAAACTTTGAAAGATTTAAAGAAAACTGATCCCAAGAATCTAATTAATAGACTCAAAAACAAAACTCCTAAGAAGATCGGCGATAAAAAGCTCCGAGGAGCCCGATCTGGCCCGTCCTGCGTCTGTCCCGACTGCGAGAAAAACTTCATAAGCCCTTTTTACCTAAACATGCATTTACGGAACAGTGGGCATAAAGACGCATGTACAATTTGCGGCGAAATCGTCGTCCGAGGCGACGGCATGAAGCAGCATTTAGCCACAGTTCATAAACAAACCACGGTTATATGTAATCATTGTCCTACCCTCTGTGCGAATCAGGCCGAGTTAAAAAAACATATCAAAAGAGCTCACAAAGCAGGGGTCTTCACGTGTAGAGACTGCGGAAGAACGTTTCCGAGGAGAGCGTCATTCGATTTTCACGCCCAAATGCATGCAGTCAGGACTTGTAGGACTTGCGAGGCTCAGTTCACGAACCGGAGCTGTTACAGGGAGCATAGGGCCAATTGCGAGCCGGACGCGAAGCCCCAAACAAAAACGGTGCCTCGTAACCGCCGCTCGAACATTCGCGACCCTGCCACCTTCACTTGCGACCATTGCGGGAAGACATACATATCTAGGGCTCAACTTAAAAATCATATAATATGGATACATATGGACATAAGGCCGCATCAGTGCCAGTGGTGTGGCAAGAGATTCTATACACCGGCGCGACTCGCCGAGCATACGGTGGTGCATACGCGCGTCAGGAATTTCGAGTGTGACATTTGTGGTGTAAAACTAGTCTCCAAAATGGCGGTAGTGTACCACAGGCGGCGGCATACGGGGGAGAAACCTTACGAATGCGAAGATTGCGGGGAAAAGTTCATTTCGGCCTCCCGTAGGTCTGAACACGCGAAGCGTAGGCACAATAAGGGGTTAAAATTGCCATGCCTGAAATGCCCGGCCAGTTTCGTTAGGAAACATGAGCTGAAGAAGCATATGGAGAAGGCTCATAGGAGTCCGCCCGAAACTGTTCTAGGATGGTGATGCATCTTTGTAGAGATGAGACATGCAAACGGCGTTAAGATAACGTGTGAACGAGCCTTTCTGACCTTACCTGTCTAGACTGAAAAATGAGATGCCTTTTAAAAACTACAAAGTATGTGATTTGTTGGAGTAATCCAGGACTTTTTGCCACCAGGGTGCCTCCACGTTACAGTCGGGTGACATTGACAGTTCGGAAAGACACTTTCTTTAAGAATATGGCCATCATTGGTAGTTGATGGAGCCATAAAAAATATGGCCCACCCAGTTTGATAGGTACTACGTGGTTGTCACGTAGGTGTAACGTCAACAAATAACATTTACAAACACATTTAAGGCCTCCATTTTGGTTTTCCAAAGTGGATGGTCACATTTTTGTTTGGTATTGTTATTAATTGTGTTTGTTACTTGACACTGGCGAAATACCTATTAACTTGGGTGGGCCATATTTTTAAAGAAAGAAGAATAACGACAGTTAATTTAACCAAAATGGAGACCAGACCAGACCCAGAATCTAGCGACATCTGGTGAGCTGAAAATCATTTGAGAGAGGCATCTACCAAGCCGCCATTTTGTCTTCGTATCAAATTATGCTTTCCGCCAATGTAAAACCGTCTATAATAATGAGGGGAGGCAAAAGCACCTATTGCCCCCTCCCTTATATCTGGACCTGCGTTTGTGGAGATAACTACTAATGACAGCTTAAGGCTAAAGCGCCCATCTAGCCCGCGAAGTTCAAATTTTTTGAGTTCTTTTAGAATTTTTTTAAAATCTGACAATAATAAAAGACAAATTTTGTAATTCGCGAAAAAGACCGTGTGCAGTGCATTTATTAATAAATCCAACTGACTCTAAAACATTTCAAGAACGACAGATATCCAGATAATCTGGCAATTTTTGTATATTTAGTGATTTACTAGTATCATATCCACCGTGATAATATTTAGAGTAAAATAAATGTATTGATAAATGCACTGCACACGGTCTTTTTCGCGAATTACAAAATTTGTCTTTTATTATTGTCAGATTTTGAAAAATTTCTAAAAGAACTCAAAAAATTTGAACTTCGCGGGCTAGACAGGCGCCTTCACCTTAAGGAATACTTAAGTACCATCGTGGCTTGTCGTATTTTATTTAGTTTTATAATTTTATTATTAAGTCGGTACAGAAGTTGTATTATATTTTTAGGTTTATAAATAAATGATATGAACTTTTTTTGATCTTTATTTAAGTAAATGTCAATACATTTCATCCATCTTTAAAAATACATTTCATCAGCTCACTGAACCTGACTAAATTTTTGTGCGAGAATCGAACCTGTGATGAATGATGTTTTTTTTTTTATATGACTATGTTGTTGGCCAGAGTGGCCATAACAACTTCACCCGGACAGAGGGCGAGCGCAAGTGCGCTCCAACCAGAGGGGCAGGGGGGCAGCTAGCTCAAGGGCGCCACAAGGGACACGACCTCGGCTTGGGCCGCTGCCAGGAGAGGTGGCGAGGGTAAATCTACCACCGGATCGGGACGCAATGAATGATGATCATTGGACCAATTGCTATGGAATTTTGAATACTGTGTCCCCATTGGCTTATATGGACCTACTAGCTGTGTCCCGCGACTTCATCCGCGTAGTATTGGGTTAAAAAGTATCCTATATGTTAATCCCGGTCATAATCTATCTGTGTTACAAATTTCATCCAAATCCGTTCAGTAGTTTTTGCGTGAAGGAGTAACAAACATACATACATCCACACTCACAAACTTTCGCATTTATAATATTAGTAGGATTATTTTTGGCACCACCTTGATTTCTTGCATATTATTTTAGCCAGAATCAGTCATGTTATGATAGATTGTCATTCATTATTGAAGTGGGTTTATTAACGCATATGTTGTAGATGGATTGTAAAATCAACAGTTCTACCTAACTGCTCGGTTTGTAAAACAGCTTAGAACGTTCGGCTAGATTGCCCAAATGTTTAACTTGATTGTGTAAGTAGCGCAGGATTTCGGGACAGTTATAATAAAAATACCCTA
This sequence comes from Notodonta dromedarius, assembly GCA_905147325.1. Lineage (NCBI taxonomy): Eukaryota > Metazoa > Arthropoda > Insecta > Lepidoptera > Notodontidae > Notodonta > Notodonta dromedarius. Next base: position 364,611 of record LR990188.1, read on the forward strand.
AACCAAATGCCTATATAATAATCATTATTGAATATAAATATTAGATAATTATGCATCAAGCATATCTTATTGAAAAATTATCTTGGGACATCTTGTGGTTTTATGTTTTATGGAGATAATGACCGCTTAAAACAAAATAATAATACACATCATTTCTGAACGAAAAAAATCGTCAGAAAATTTTATAAATGCCTATGCCCATATCCACGAAACAAACAGTCCCAAATTATGTCCCTGTCACGCTTCTCGCAAAACCAATGTGCTTTCCTGCTGTCACTGTCACATTTCATATCAAAAATATCGTGGAACAGGCGCTTTAGTATTCTAATTACGGGCGCAGTGGAGCTAAATTTATTTCGCAAGATTCGTAATTTTAATTGAAAAGCCATGGCTTTTAACGCCGACTTGAAGCAGTTATTAAAGCCATATTACTGGTTCAACATTCTGTTGAGCATTTCCTACGTTGTGAGCAAAAGAACGGGATATATTTGCAATTTTTTGTTTCCCAGTTCGGATTGCGAACTCGACAGTCGCGAAACGGAAATCCTATTTTTCTTAATTATCGTAGTGATGCTGAGGACCAGGAAGGCGGGCAGTGTGACTATGATTAACTATTTATCGTCTTCCTTCGTGTACACCAAGATTGCTAACTTGATTCTCTGGTTTTATGCCGATATACGGTGAGTTGTTTATTCAGATTTTTTCTAAATGTATACCCTATATATGTAGACTTTCAAGGTTTGTAAAACTAAATACATACCTTAAATAAATAAAATATGAAGCTAACATTGCAATCTCTACTTGCATTATTCAGTCTATGCAGTAGTAAACCAAACTACCTAATTATAAAAATAATACCTACAAATTTTAGTTATCACATTAATAGTTTAATGAGTAATGCCCTTTTAACATGGCCTGTCTCATCATCTCATTTAATAAATCACACAAAACTTACAGATATGGCCTCCCCTATGGAGCAATAGTGATCCTATCAGCCCTCCTACTCCCGGAGCCCACATACATGGGTCCGGAGCTGGTGACCTACTTCCGAGGCCCGCAGACTCTGGAGGAAGAGCTGAAGCACCACAGGACCACGTGGGTGGTCTGCCTGTACGCCGCCTGGCACCCAGCCTGCGTAAACTTTGCTCCGGTGTTCGCTGAACTGTCGGCAAGCTATGGACTTGATAATCTGAAGTTTGGAAAGCTAGATGTTGGAAGGTAAATATTTATAGAGTAGTGGCGGATTTCCGTTCAGGCCAACCAGACCAAATACAGGGGGTGGCAAATCATACCAAAAAAGTACTATGCAAACATGTGATGACACTAAATCCAACCCGAAACCACCATGTGCAGTGAGCCTAGCAGCGTACGCTCGAACCCCTGCACCAAGCAGTCGCCTGGTTTATGTGATCGAGGGTGGTGAGCTGGTCATTCCAGCCAAGACTGCCATAAAATTTTCCAACTTCTTGATTGTCCCCGAGGACATTCCGTAAGTTGCCTGGTGAACTCCCTAACCATTCATGGTACATTCCACCTTCAGATACCCAGAAGCAGCTACTAAGTACAGGGTGCAGGACGGCCCCACCAGCCGGCAGCTCCCCACTGTGCTGCTGTTCAGCGAGGGCCAGGAGAAGATGAGGAGGCCTCAGGCAGACCACACCGGGAAGCTGCAGAAGTGAGTGAAATACCTATTGTGTGACAGGGTGGTACCACCCTGCTCGATTAAATTATTAATGGTTTTAATAGCGAAAAGGGAAGATCTTCCAGCCAGGCGGGCGTGATGCCGGGCGGGGCGGCCGCTATGCCCCGCTGGTTGTTTTTTTTTTTTTTTTGAATGGACTATATGTTGTTGGCCAGAGTGGCCATAACAACTTCACCCGGACAGAGGGCGAGCGCAAGTGCGCTCCAGCCAGAGGGGCAGGGGGGCAGCTAGCTCAAGGGTGCCGCAAGGGACACGACCTCGGCTTGGGCCGCTGCCAGGAGAGGTGGCGAGGGTAAATCTACCACCGGATCGGAACGCGACTCGCCGGCGAGGTCGGTGTCTGGTGGGAAGTGTGCGTGTGTCGTTCTCTTCGACATCTGAGTCTAGGAGAACAGTGAGTGGGTCGGGGGGGACCCCCCGCTGGTTGTTCTCGGGGTCTTGTATATATAGTCACGATGCTTGCGAGTCTTGATATCGTGATTCAGTTTTCTATAAAGAATCCGTACATTGTATTGAGGCGCCGCATTCAGCGCCATCTGTCCGTTTCTGTCGGCGACGCACGGTGGTTCAGAAATTGAGCTCCCTAACTATAGAAATCGAAAGTCAGAATTCGAAAAAAATTTGAATGGGAATAGTTTGAGTCTATTAATATATATAACATATTATGATATGGGTGCCATAGAACGCTGTATGTGCGAGAAATTTAATATTTAGTTTTTTTTTGTATGGAGAAAAACATAAAATTTAATTTTTCTCGCGACTGTTTCCAACTGTAAGCTTGCCACTTATATCGCTTATTAGGGCTCTTACAGCGATTCGAATGACATATAGAACGTGCGCCTATCGTTGCCGCTTCACCAGTTACAGCATCTTGATTTTCGGAAAATTTGGTTGGTCTAAATAGGCAACTTATTGTTATAAAACATGCAATAATATGGATAAATGTGGTCATATTAACTAGTATGGGGCCAATATACCCCCACATAACCCCTTTTAAAGTGGTCTGCAAGAAAGTACTCATCAAAATTTGAATTCATTATTATCCATATTTGATTGGCCTCTAACACACCACTAGCACCATACTTTCAGCAACATTTATTTATTTGAGGCAAGAATGTACGAGTGCAGTACGATACAAATGAAACCCACGTATTTTCACAAGATTTGGTAAGATGGAGAATAATAAATGGGAACAAATGAGATGTCATCAGTGAGATTAATAGAATTAAGTTACCATATAAATAGTTACAGTAGATATGCTATAACAAATTAAGGTTTTATATCTAAGGGGCGTATTAATAAATCTATCTCAAGTCTATAAGCGATCTTGAATACGCTTTAGACATGTAATTTGGTACTGAGATGACGTTATGATGACATTTCCAAGATCACTCTCAAACTTGAGATCCATAATCTTTTGTAATTAAATATGTAGAATAATATGGGAGCAAATGAGATGGCATCAGTAAGAATAATATAATATAAGATATGTAATAACAAATTAAATTAAAAATATTGAATAACGTCTCGACTTCCAGAAATGGCAAAAGAAGCATGCAAGTAGTAAGGAGGGACTGAATAATAGGAAACAAAGTATACAACAGAAGTTTCGTAATGAAATGGGTGTCTTAGTAGATATCGTGAAACAGGGTTAGTTGGTATTATTATTCATTCCTTTTATGTTTTGCTTACTATATCTATGTTAAGTTATAAATTTAGATTAGGTATTTCTTATTCTTTATGTTCTAGGAGTTATTTATCTTTGCTATAGGGTCTGGAACTAGTAACTATAGATAGCAAAACAGCCAGTTCTGAATGCCTGTTGTATACAAGGATTGAAATTTGTTTCATACGGGGAGGTAGTTGCTAATTTTACAAACCAGACTGCTCAAATGTCTTTGGAACTTTATGAGTGGTATTATTATTCCATCGAGTGTTCACAACGTTTTTATGCATGGTGCTGAAATTAACACACATTTCGGCATAATGCTTATAGGAAAATTGTCAGAAGAGGCACCTGAAGCTCTTTATAAAGATTTCCGAAAAATCCAAGATCCCACGTCAGCAACGAATACATATTCACGGTTTTCTCATATCTTCAGACCCTTTCACATCAAGTAGGTATTAGACCTGATTTAAGGAAAAATAACAGAAGAGAAGTCATGATAATATATGCCTTGCTATTAATTGATAAGCATGAAAAGAAAATCTTGATGTAATTGATATTAGCATTATTATTTATGCTCATATCAATTAATTCAATGCATCTGACTTAGAAGATGACAATATTCCTGCATGGTTTTAGCACTCTTTGTTAGTTTTTGTAGTTTTCATAATATATTTATTCATATTATATTTTTGTAAATCATAAAATATTACAATTAGGAGTATTTTATTATGAGCTATTGTTCTTCTTTATTGTGACGTTTATTTACTATTGAAATATTTACTATACTTACTTTATTTACTATATTGACAACTAATAATTACATTAATCTCACTGATGACATCTCATTTGTTCCCATTTATTATTCTCCATCTTACCAAATCTTGTGAAAATACGTGGGTTTCATTTGTATCGTACTACACTCGTACCTTCTTGCCTCAAATAAATAAATGTTGCTGAAATTATGGTGCTAGTGGTGTGTTAGAGGCCAATCAAAGATGGATAATAATGAATCCAAATTTTGATGAGTACTTTCTTGCAGACCACTTTGAAAGGGGTTATGTGGGTGTATATTGGCCCCATACTAGTTAATATGACCACATTTATCCATATTATTGCATGTTTTATAACAATAAGTTGCCTATTTAGACCAACCAAATTTTCCGAAAATCAAGATGCTGTAACTGGTGAAGCGGCAACGATAGGCGCACGTTCTATATGTCATTCGAATCGCTGTAAGAGCCCTAATAAGCCATATAAGTGGCAAGCTTACAGTTGGAAACAGTCGCGAGAAAAATGAAATTTTATGTTTTTCTCCATACAAAAAAAAACTAAATATTAAATTTCTCGCACATACAGCGTTCTATGGCACCCATATCATAATATGTTATATATATTAATAGACTTAAACTATTCCCATTCAATTTTTTTTCGAATTCTGACTTTCGATTTCTATAGTTAGGGAGCTCAATTTCTGAACCACCGTGCGACGTGAATGTGAGGACGCCACATGGTTTTTTTTATACAACTCTAAGTCTGAGTATACGACACGACAAGTATTTATACGATTGACGATACGATACGATGTAATAAATAAATAAATATCGCCAGACTGACACACCAACTGTATGGTCCCAAACTAAACAATGCTTGTATGTAATATGGGTACCGTACAATGGGCCGGGGCCCATCCCAGTGACACCCAGATCTGGGCAAATTTCGCAAAAAACATTTCCGAAATTTATCCTGACGGGAATCGAACCAGCAATTACTCCTGCGCCAAGCGGTCGTCGAAATTTTAGTATCTAAGTCACCCCTGGTGGCAAAAAAAATCCTCCATCATTCAAGGTATACGTTTTTTTCAAAACTTAACTATGTAATACTAAAACTATCAGCTTTGGAGGAAACTTGAAAAACAAAAGGTGTTACAGGGATACAGCTGTTGACAGATCTCACAAGTCTACAAAACGTTTAGTACTTCAACTGTCCCACAGAGCCGATAGTTTTAGATTTACAAAGTAAAGTTGCAAAAAAAATAGTATACCTTTTCTGTTTCACCTAGTGTAACAACTATTTTGTTCCAGATTCCTATTCTCGAAGGATAACATTAAAGCCACCTTCGACATGGACGGCCTCTACGAGGACTGCAAGCAGAAGTTAGCTGTTGTCAAGAATACCAAGAAAACCGAGTAAACCAGCTCTCAAACACAGTAGATAGAGTTTAGCTATAGTAGAAGAACTAAACTAAAGATTTTGTTGGTACACAATACTCTTCTATACTAGAGGTAACACTGTTCAAATTCAATATCAAAGCGTTTATTTTGTTCAGGCCTACGGGGGTACTTCCAAATTGTCAATTTTTACTTTGTGTTTCTTATATCTACAACCGGATCGGAACGCGACCTCGACTGAGAAGATCCGGCAAGAAACTCAGCGGGCTTGTCTTTTTACATTTTGTTATAATTGTAATATTGACTGTCCTTGTCATGGTGCCATAGTGGGAGCAAGACGGAATATATTTTAGTCTTTAGCAATGTGCGAGCAATGTCTTTGGTACTGCAAGCATCTATAGGCTACGGTAGCTGCTTAACATCTGGTGGGTCTAACACATGATTTCAGATTTGTCATATAAAAAAAATGTGGCTTAAAATATATTTATTTTAAAAATATAGGTAGGTATTGAAAAAAAGTATTTGGCCTTCGCCTTTAGTCTATGGCCAAAGGAGCGTGATTTTTTGTTATGAGTTCCTTAAAATTTGTCGCCATGCTTACTGCATTCGGTTTTATACAAATTTGTCCCATTTCGTATCACACGGCGATACAATTTGAGTTATTTGAATTACAAGACTAGCTCACCCCTAGGGCTGTATTAATAAATCGAGCTCAAGTCTGATAGCGATCTCGAGTTCGCTGTTGACATGGACATGTCTTCTTGTACTGGTATGACATAAGAATGACTTCCCAACATAGCTCTCAGACCTGAGAGGTCTCAGACCTGAGATTTATTTATAAATATGGAGCTTAATGCCAAGATAATTAGCACCAAAACACAATTGGACATAGTTTTGCAAACTAAAACCAACCTAGAACCACTAACACAAGGTTGGTTTTGGTCTACAGTAGTGCATGTAGGTTAATTTCGTTCCGCAAAAAAATATCCAATCAAACTAAAACCATAGTAGGTTGGTACTACTGTTTAGACTATTATAAATTTGTGTACCAACATGAAAAACACAAGTAGATGAATATTTTATTTATTTTTCAATGATGTCATAACACCACACCGTCTGAGGGACAGAGACACAGCTATACAAGGAAATGAGATGCACTGTCATCTGTTTCTATAATAGATTTACTAGTAGCTCCCAATCGTATCAGGGGTTCATGGTAGCTCAGTGGGTATGAACCCGGCTTGTTCCGAGAGTCGTGGGTTCAAATCAAAAAGTTCGCTATGACCTCTTGGTGTGGTATGACCGCAGTGGTTCGAGCGTAGGCCGCTCGGCTCACTGGACGTGGTGGTTGCGGGTTCGATTCCCGCTGGGGCTAATTTCGGAAATGGCCTTTTCGTAATTGCCCTGGTCTGGGTGTCACCGAGATCGCCTCCAGTCCATTGTACGGTACCCATAGTTCAAGCGTTGCTTAGTTTGGGACCATACAGTTGGTGTGTCAGTCTGTCAATATTTATTGATTGACAGGTACCACGTTCCCAAAACAGGGGCGCTAGAGGCGGTTAACACTTGGATGGGTGACCGCTAGTTGCATTCACACCTGAGGCCTTCCCTTTGAGCTTCGGAGAGCTTAAGGTGTCTGTCCCAGCTGTCACAGTCGTTAAGGCCTTTAGGTGGCCTGAATGCTCCGACACCAGAGTTGGCCACCATTCAACTTGTCCCCGGGACTCGTCGAGGGTCAAACCTCGACGTCATTATTGGTCACCATTGTCGATCCTCGCTTACAGGAGTTACAGTGGTGGGAGTGTGTGGCAGGACCAGTTCGCCACTAGCTCATACGATAAGAATATATTTATTTAACCATATAACATAGGAAATAAGATCTGATTTTTGTAAATTATCTAATTTTTTAATTGTTACAAGTATTATAGTGGATTTGACGACAAATATTAATATTGCCTAGTTATTATACAGGGTGTAAGGGGCGTCGTAACGAAAACTAATACCATGGATTCAACTCATGATTCTCGACCCCCCAGAGTTGTTTTCCTTCACTATAAAAAAAAATCAGCATTTTTAATTTGCTTTTAGCATGAAATCATTATACAAATCTACAAGGTGAAACATAATGGGTATACTTTTTTTTTCAAAACTTAACTTTGTAATTCTAAAACCATCAGCTTTGGAGGGAACTTGAAAAACAAAAGGTGTTATAGGAATACAGCTGTTGACCGATTTCACAATTCTACAAAACCTTTAGTACTTCAACTGTCCCACAAAGCTGATAGTTTGAGATTTACAAAGTTAAGTTGCAAAAAAAATAGTATACCCATTTTGTATCACCTAGTATATCAAGTGATTTTACATAAATAAATCAATAATTACTATTTTAGACATAAATGCTGAAATCAATTTAAAAAAGCTGAAATTTTTTAAAATTTTTCGTGAAAATATCGATAGAAAATTCTAATTCTGGGGGGTGCCAGAATCATGAGTTGAATCCATGGTATCGGTTTTCGTTACGATGCCCATTACACCCTGTATAAGGAACGACTTACAATTACTACCTAAAAGTGAAATATTTATGAAAACAAATTTTAATTTTGTAGAAGTTTAATGTTTCAAAAAATTGAAAATTTAGAAAACCCCGATGCGACGACTTTTAACACTACAAAAGAGCTGATAACTTTCAAACGGCTGAACCGATTTTCATGAAACATAGCTAAGACCACTCTCGATCAGAATACCTATCTAACAAAAAAAAAACAAAATTGAAATCGGTTCATCCGCTTGGGCGCTACGATGCCACAGACAGATACACAAATACACATGTTAAACTTATAACACCCCTGTTTTTTGTCGGGGTTTAAAAATAATACTAGCTATTGCACCTATATAGTATGACGTAATAACGGAGTAGTTTTAGCGAAAATCTTTTTAATTATTTCATATTTTTTAAAACTTGTTTCACAATATATCAAAAAAGAATTATAGGTACACATGAGTTAGTATAAAAAAAAAACTAATTTAAATAGCCTAGTGGTTAGAGGGGCCGCTCTCGTAACTGAGAGGTTCCGGGTTCGATCCCCATCCTGGCCATTAAACTATTGACGTGAGCCCACTCCTATCACAAGCATTAGCTTAGCTGGAGGAGCTAAGGGGAATAATATTAATGTTATAAACTCATATTAATATTATTTTAAAGATAATTAATACTTAATAATTGTCGTCATGTCTATTATGTACATTGTATAAATGTTTTAAATAATGACCGAGAGGTATCAAGATTCGATTCCCGTCCGGGCAAATTTTGAAAATGGGTTTTTCGTAACGTGCCCAGGTCTGGGTGTCACCGGGATCGCCCCCAGTCCATTGTACGGTGCCCATAGTACAAGCGTTGCTTAGTTTGGGACTGTACAGTTGGTGTGTCAGTCTGGCGATATTTATTTATTTATTTAACTATTGTGTCCAAGTGTCCATTATTGTTTGTTAAATGTACATTAAATAAATGTTTGCACGCTTGATCAGTTTATTTCTTCCTCGTCATCACAAATGTCGAAAAAGAAATTAATATCTTAATGGTGGTAATTCTGTCTACAATTTAACTCGTGAACTAAACTTGACAACGAATGTACACAAACTAAATGTATCACTGTCTTTCTCATGTCCGCAATGGAAGAGTGAGACGGAAATCTGTATATTGTGTTAAATCACAGATTGGCCACTCTCCACCAAACTTAGTTAAGACTTAATTTGTGGACAAAAATAATGATCACCATCATCTGACTAGACATGAAATTGATTTTAGTACTAAATGTACGGTGAAAAACTAAAACTATCGGCGTTTGCATTAAATCTTAAACTATCGGCGTTTGCAGTCAATCTTAAACTATCGGCGTTTGCATTAAATCTTAAACTATCGGCTTTGGGTTAAAATGTGAAGAACAAACGGGGATATAGCTGTCAAAACATGTGATAAGTTTACACCATCATTAATTCTTAAAATGTCTCCCAAAGCGAATGAATACTTTTAGATTTTACTACAACAAAACAATGTATACCTATTCTGTTTCATTTGTATGTGTAATATATATAAATAAACTTAATTGTTTCACCCCTAAATTAAATACTATATAAAAACACTATTATTAACTAATAATAAAATATACATATATACGAGTACTTAACAATATTTTACAATAAATAAAATACGTTATCACACTAGTCATTCGCGCGATCGATCAACGCGCTCGCAAATAATATATATAATAAATAATATTAATTATCTAAAACTCAAAGCTTTTGGGTTATAATTATAAAAAAGCACTGGGATTGAAAAGATATACTACATGCTCACTCGATTGTAAATTGTTTTGTTTTCAATAAACAAATCGCTCAGTGTGATAGCGCCCTAAATAAATTGATGCAGTAATGCAAACTGAAAGCAACCCTATTACTATTCTTTGTAGGTTGGTTCCAGTTTGCAGGAATACGTGTGAGTTAGTTGAACTTTACAAAACGAAATCCAAATAACCTCATTACTGCTATGCCCTCCCCTCAATACTAGGGGGATTCAAGCCATTATAGACCATAATATTTCACATATCTTTCGAAAATGGGTTAGATTGTCTAAGACATGCAGGTCTCCTCACGATGTTTTCCTTCACCGTAAGCAAGTGATAATCATATAGAAATGATGATTCGCACATAGATTATTAGATATACACTCGTATCGCCACCGTCGCACAGAGCCATAAGCAAAGGAGATGGGAACAGAATCAACCAGCTAATAATTTTAGTGAAGTGATGAAATAAACATTAAACTGATAGGCTCAAAAGGGCTTGTACCCAGGACCGTTAAAATAACTATATAAAAAAAGGTTAAAATCGTTCTCTGCATTAAACAGGGGGTAACTTGGAATCGGACTGATTCCTTGCACGGTCGATAGAGGGAGCTCAAATGCAAGAATTCTGAAGTCAGTATCTGTTTACGAAATAGTTATTTATTTGTGTTTTTTTTTTAAGTGAAACTTCTATACGGACATTCGGGCCGCGCGGCCACTCTATCCGTGCTAAGCGTCAGTAGCGTTACACGACATATATATGTATACAGAGTGGCAGCTGCGGCGCCCTACGCTTTATACTATAAAGCTTCGCTTCTTTCGGGCGTCCCTAGACGGCACTGTTTTTTTTATACAATGACCCAAATACTTATACTAGAATGACTTGTTAAAAAGTTATTACATTTAGTTTTAGTAGTCAACCCGGAACCTTCCGGCTACGAGGGCGGCACCTCTAGCCACAAACCTATCGACGCCGCTTTTGACAGATGAAGTAAGTACCTACTTCTGTCGTGTAAACATCTTCTGTGCTCATAACTCTGTGCGAACGAATATTAAACAGTTTCTATATTTTCATGTTACTTAGCTGTTACAAAGTTAAATTGTAATTACGCTTATAGTCAAGGGCGTCGCCAAGGGGAAGCAAAGGGGAAGGGGGGGCAGTAGCCCCTAGACTCCAAAACCTATATTCCAATAGTAAATTACTTGGTATTATTCACCATACAAAAAATACTGGGTAATCAAAATCCGTAACTTTCATATCGTGTACCACCTTGCCCCCTGCCTCGGCGGGTGGCGACGCCCCCGCTTATAGTACAAACATCTCAAATATCATGTCGAGTATACTGAGCAGTCGGAGGAACCTCGGCTTGGCCTCCCCCTCCGGCTTCCGAGCCGCCGACCTCTCCCTACTCCTCCGATCTACATCTGCGGAGATAACAGACACCATCACGACCGTACTATACCTTCTAGTTCTTCTTTAAAAATATGGCGTACCCAGTTTAAAAGGTATTTCGCCAGTTTCAAGCAACAAATAGCAATAACAAACACATTTAATTACAATACCATACAAAAATGGGACCGTCCACTTTGGAAAACCAAGATGGAGGCCTACTACAGCTTCGCGCTGACAGCTATTTGACAAGTCGCTGACTGTCAGTTGAGAAAACTAATCTTCTAATGTCAAATTCAATCGATATTTTTGAAAACGACCAAAGATGTACTTAACTAAAAAAATACTATGTACTTTCACGTAGGCAACAATATATAAAGACTTTCTTGATTTTACTCATTAATATCTATTAAAAATAAAAACTTTTCGTTTATTACTTCAATATTTATTTATGGCTAAAGAATACAAAAATTAACATAAAGCTAAATCTTTAAATCCCGATCAGAATCTCAAGTCAGACTACAGTGAACAACGGACATAAATTTTGCCCATTATTGGGGGTAGTTTTATATTACTAGCAACACTAACGCGCACTCCAAAAGGCTAGTACCCAGGGTCGGAAAATCAACTCAAAAAAAACAGCAGTTTCGGCCACCAAACTATGTACACCAGCATCACCATGTAAGGTTCAAATAAGGGGGGGAGCCCAGTCGCACCCCCCTTACCTAATCCCCCTATGCCATAGCCCAAGACGGATTAGCGAACTCCACATGTCGGTGATCAACCAAGATCATTGATACAGAATGATTGATTAATTAAATTTGAATTCCAATTCATCCTGTACAAGTCTCCAAATGTCAGTCGCCATCACGTGTATAAACGAGTTTTAAGGCCAGCTCAGGAGCGACGTGCCAAGGAAGCAAGTACTAGTAAAATACCAGGTCTGTCGGGGTTGTCCCGGTGGGAATGCTCTATAGCCTGTGCCTGATCCTCGCTGATCACCTCCGACGTGTCCAGGAACACCTGGATGCTGTACTCCGAGAGCATGTGGGTCCAGTGGCCGAACACACCGATACCTGTAAAGATTTTGACATTTGTAGAGAATGAAGACATGATTTTCTGTTGTAAATAAAACTGAAATTTGCCCTAAATGTCACTATTATACTGGCCATACTTTGTGTAATGCGAGGATGTGGGCTAGTCCGTTACGCTAGCCCAGTGTAGCCCAAGGGCAGAAATAGAGATGTATTCACATATGTGTGAGGAAAGAGTTCAAGAACACATACCAACAGGACGCGGGAATTCAGCTGGTAAGAAGACCATGTCATGTCCACATGTTACTGAGCTGAAGTTATTCTGGTCTGCTTCATAGCTCGGTCTGGAATCGAAGGAAGCTAGTTAATTAATATCGCCAGACAAAAACAAAAAAAATGACCTAAAAAGTAATAGAAAAATATATTTTTAATAAAAAAATTAAACCAGCTTCAAAAAAGCTGAGTGCACTATAGAGTTGGAAGTAACTAGGGACCGTGTAATTTCTTTCATTTGGAGTCGGTGACACTATCTTTACATTACATGTTAGAACTACTTCTTAGGTAGGTTACCTACCACTACTAACTTGAATTGGCACCGGCTTCTAATGTTAAAAAGGTTAAAAATGTACTATGCTTGTACTATGGGTGCCGTACAATGGACTGGTGTCCCAGTCACACCCAGACCAGGACTAATTACGAAAAGGCCATATTCAAAATATGTCCTGACGGGAATCGAGCCCGCAAACACCCGGTGGCTTGAGCCAAGCCTACCCTTGAACCACTAGACTAAGTTGTCAATCACCAATAAACCCCAATGTACTTATTATTTTTATGATAAACCCAGACTAATTCACCGTATGGCACCATAAAATTAACTGGAGGACATCCCAGTGACACCCAGACCAGAGAAAATTAAGAAAAGTCGTCTATCATAGTTGTAGTGGGCAATCAAAAGATTGAAAAGTTCTCACAACTAATCTAACACCAATATTGGTACTGTGTGCTGATTCTTGCCTTATCATAGAGCCTGTAGCTTATATTAGGTACCAAATAACTGCAAGCTACCAATCAAAACAGTACCTAAACCATTGATTGCAATAAATAAAATCAAAATATAACCCCGAAATAGACATCGTATTTATGTGTATTTTTTTCAATGAATTATATGGAAATTGGCACAAACCTGCTATTGTCAGCAACGTAAAGGTCCGCGTCGCCAGATAAAGAGGTCAGTTCCAGCAGCAGAGGGCCCATATGCCCCAATTGCCAGTAAGAAAAGTTACCAGCGCCGACCGCCCCAACAACCGTATCTAATAACACTTTATCCGTCTCTATCTGAACATATCCGGATAGTAATGACGAAAGAGTCGATATACATATTATTCCTAACAAAACTAATATGAATTCTCTACGCATTTCACCTAATTTTGTTTGTTGTGATCAAATCAAAATTTGCTCTTTTGACATTTTTTTGACGTTTGTTCAAAGTGTTTAGTTGAGTGATGTGCTTATAGGTCAATAACTTAGGCCGATATCGATTGTTTCTTCACTGTATTCAACATGTAATATCATTTGTGTAGTTTTTTATTACAGTGAAATTTCGGAATTGAAAAGAAAAGTGGTTTGAAAGGACAGACAAAATTAACTAGCTTTTAGAATTTAAAATAATAATTTCAATCTTTTTTTTATATATATAAATGTCCTCTTTCCATTGGGTCAAGGCCAATATGAATGAGCAAATGTCGAGTTACGAATATCAATAACAAACACAATTAATAACAATACAATACAAAAATGTGACCGTTTGGTTTTCCAAAATGGAGAAATTGCATACTTCTAGAAACAAGTTTTCCAAATTTCCACGTTTAACATCCCTAGTAAAGTCATTTTTGACAGTAATTCATTCGTGCTAAAACATAAACTGTATAAATGTTCGTCTGAAAACATGAAATATATTGTTTTCTACTATATCTCTGTGGTTTTGTATGTGGTTATGTAGGATTACAGACTTATAAACACTACGTTTAAGGTGAAGGCGCCTGTCTAGCCCGCGAAATTCAAAATTTTCGAGTATTTTTATAGTTTATCCAAAATCTGAAAACATTTAAGACAACATTTTGAGATTTGCGAAAAATACAGTATGCAGTGCGTTTATTAATACATTTATTTTACTCTAAATATTATCACGGTGGATATGATACTAGTAAATCACTAAATATACAAAAATTGCCAGATTATCTGGATAGCTGTCGTTCTTGAAATGTTTTAGAGTAAGTTGGATATATTAATAAATGCACTGCACATAGTCTTTTTCGCGAATTACAAAATGTGTCTTTTATTATTGTCAGATTTTGAAAAAATTATAAAAAACTGCAAAAAATTTGAACTTCGCGGGCTAGATGGGCGCTTCAGCCTTAAGTGTAGGATATATAATGGTTCATTGTATATATAATCTTCTTGAATAGTACCTATATGTCAAAGATGTGTAAGGTGGATAAATTTCTTGAAAAAAATCATTACAATGTTACCCACACTCTTAGATTAAGTTAAAAGGTCTAAGCCCACACTCGACTTTACCTCACAGCACACTAAACTCACACCATTCAGACGACGGTCTGCCGTTTCACAAGGATTCACATATTAAAGACACAACAATTTTTTAATAATAGGTATATTTAAAATGTGTGTGCCTTCAAATCGAAACGTCGAACTACGTTGCGTCTTGATCACATCACAGGTCTTGACTGTGTGACTGTGAATACTGAATAGAGTCCAATACTCAAAGGCCAGATATGTAAAAAAGATTATTAGGTAGGTAAGTACTAAAAATAAATAAAACCCATCATAGTATTAATAACAAGCTGTGCCCCGCGACTTCATCCGCGTAGTATTGGATTATTGGGTTAAAAAGTATCCTATACGTTAATCCCCGTTATAATCTATCTGTGTTCCAAATTTCATCCAAATCCGTTCAGTAGTTTTTGCGTGAAGGAGTAACAAACATACATACATACATACATACATACATCCACACTCACAAACTTTCGCATTTATAATATTATAGTAGGATTAATATGGCAAGTGAATAAAATACAACGGCGTGAGTCGGGGAGGGATCAAAGAAAACGTAAAAAATATTTATTGAGACTTCATAGAAAACCCCCATGATACACTATTCATTATTCACTGTGTTCCAATAACAACGGAAATGTTCCGAGTATTATTTCTGTTATCGTTTACCAAATATGCTTTATCGAGGCTTTATCATAACATTTAATCTTTATAATCACATCTATACAATGATTCAAACAACGTAGTCGTATGACTTATCATAATTATTGCAGATAAATAAGTCATGTTATCAAAAAATATATATGATAAAGTATATTTTCAGCCTACGTAATAAATTGGTGCGTACCTACCAAGCTAGACTTGTAGGCTATATTTATTATTATCGACTGTAATCCCCTTTTTGGTTGGGCAGAGATATTTTAACACTTTTCAACAAATTTTAGCCATTAAGTTTAAATCACAAACAATCCATCAGCCAAGAGACATCCACTGATGAACAACAGCCTCCTCCAATAACTGTCCACATCGTTTCTCCGCCATTCGCAAGCACCGACTTCCTGCATAGCCTCAAGAACGTATTCTACGAATACAACACTTATATTTACAAAATAAACGCCAGCTGCCACGAACCTGTTTCGAAATGGGATAACAGCTGATCATTTTTTATTTTATTCCATCATCTATCACTTTCAGACACGTGTGTCAGAAAGAGAGGACAGTAGGTGTGCGTGGGATCGATCCCTTACCACTGTAATTGTTATAAAAAATAAGGTTTGGAATGTCACGGAATAGGATTAGGAACAAAGAACTTGTAATAAATTAGTCTTACCTGATAATCTCTTTAGTTTTCAGTATTTTATCAGGCACTTACCTATCCCTTGAAATCCTCAGTTCCCTGGAATAATTCTTAATGTTGACTCAAGGCACAAGTGCCATGTTTTATACAAAACGATCAAGCGTTTTCATGACAGAGAAAATATTTCAATAAAAGGAAGTTTATAAATAATAAGAATAATGACAATAGGTGTGTAACGCTGTATGTAATCTTTACCTGCAGGTACATTTTTTTTAAAGATTTATAGCCATAATGTATCTAAGTCACCAAACTATTAAGTAGGTATTTAGTATTCCGCTCGTTGGCTTCTCCAGCCAATAGAAATGCCTGTGATAGGAGTGAGTATAGCATTGTACCTCTGTTTACCCCTTTTGGGAATACTAGATTTATGGCGTTCTCAAAAATCCTCACATAACATTTTACTGTCTCAATTTTTCATTGTAATAAAATAGAGACAACGATATGGATGTTTGACGTCGCGTCGAACCTATGTTCTTTCTTATTATTTTTTATTTTATACTTATTATATCGGTCGAGATAGGTACTACAATATTACTTAATTGAAGTAGGTATCCAGTTAAATTAAGTGTGTTATGTTATGAACCGATAATACGTACGATATGTACTTTATTGATAACGTAAATTCAACAAAACAAACAACTTGCTATTGAGTTGCTATCGACCATGCAGTACATAACAGCTCAAACTTATTTTTGCAGATACCGACGGCGCCACTGTAGTTGCAAATTCTAAATGTTCTACCATTTAAAGTTAGTTCAGAATATGGCCACGCGCATATGTAAGCTTGTAGTGTTAAATGCGAAAATAACATGGGCGGCCATTTTGTATTATGCTACTAAATTGAAAATACGGAGTGTTGTATTGCAAGTCTTTGTATTTGTGTGCTCTCGAATTCGGTCGCGTTTCCCTTCGAACCTCCTTGTTTTCGTCCTCAAGTTTTTTTTTTGACGTCGTTGCTTCTAGGCTGTATATAAAGCAATCCATGCACGTGAAGTAACTCGGCTGATTATACGTCAATAAGTGTGTATGTTTGTATGATGCTTTATGCTAAACTATTTGTTTACAAAATGTTATTGTCTAAAATCTTTAAATTCCTAAAAACCAAAAATCACACGTAATTAATTTAGATTACCGACTTTTAAAACGAGACACAAATTTAAAAAATAATATTTTAAAAGTTGCGTGTTATTTTCCTTTCACTTATTTATTTTTATTAGTATGTTAATAATACAATGTTTTCCATACCCCATTTTAGTTCATTGTAGCTTTATTTAAGATCATCTTTTACTAAGAACAGTCTTAAATTATTTAAACTTTGAACGCACTTATAAAATATAATCCAAGCAATTATAAATCCATTAAATTTTCCGACCACTTGTCTACACGTGGTATTAAATAAATACAAAGTTAAGAAAAAATACCTTTGGAATTCGTTAATCTAGTAACCATTGGAGTTTCGGTAAACCTTTGAAGAAATCTTAATTGTTAATCCATAGAATAAATACTTCAACA
Source organism: Notodonta dromedarius (assembly GCA_905147325.1). Taxonomy (NCBI): domain Eukaryota; kingdom Metazoa; phylum Arthropoda; class Insecta; order Lepidoptera; family Notodontidae; genus Notodonta; species Notodonta dromedarius. The sequence continues at coordinate 382,354 of LR990188.1, forward strand.
ATTTTGTAAATGAGAAAAAGTAGGCTTTATTATTTTTTAAATTAATGAAACATTGGGATAGGATAGACGTTCTATATAACCCTAACAAAAAAATCTAAAATTATAATTTGGGGGAAAATGTCTTACGCAGTTTAATATGAAGTCATTGTATCATTATTGCCTTACTTATTAAAACCCATTAGCTATTATAACATAATCACATATCTAATATGAGTGTATCACATACTAAATTTAACTACGTGGAAAAAAATAATGATTATGCATAAATTAGGCAAAATGAGTTAATTATAGTAAGGTTCGTTTTAAATCGAATCGATAAGTCTGAGAGCCGTCTTTAGTACGCTTTTGACATATCATTTTGTACTGGCATGATATAATAATGATATCGGGCTTGAGATCAATTTATTGATATGGGCCTTATTTTGCAGAGAAAGTGAGGTACTTTTAATAATCCAAATGAAATAAGGTGGTTTATATTTTCATTAAATAACTGAGTCTTAAATTGCCTATATACTGAAAGTATTAAACAAGATGAATAGGATCCTTCGTTTAATAAGTTTTTTAATTGGTTTAATAAAATACGTTTCTAGAATATTTCTCAGTACTACTAAGTAGGTAGCTAATTGAATTTAAAATGTCGAACACATACTTCATGAGATCGTAATAAACTGATACGAATACTATGAATAATAATCGATTATAGCGATACTATAATAATTATTATTGTTAAAAAAATAATAATCAAACTCATGAATAGCCCGCTTTAAATCCCCACCGCGCATCGTAACTAGCGCAGCCGCCATAGCCGTATAAATACCTCGAGCGCCCCCAACGTCACGTAGTCGAAATCGAGAGGTGAAGGTGTGAATAATGGAGAGGTGGCGTCCATATTTTATTCCCATAATAATCGATCATCATTCTTTGAGCTAGCAGCGCGACCGCCGACGTACAGTCGTGAAAGTGAGCAAGTGCAGTGTTTCGACGTGTCATCCGAGCAGATCGACAGCGGTACGAGGCCACCCGGGCGGATCGCAACCCCAGCCACAGCGCGACCAACGGACGGCGAGGCGACCATCTTGTGAAGCATCGAGGACGCCGCGCGACAGAACCGACTGATCGGAACGGAACAACCGAGTCCAGCGCCGAACCGAACCATCGGCGACCGAGCCCGCCGGAGCTAATAGTGACAGTGACCAGTGCCACGTCAGGGACCAGCCACCATGAACAGGCCCAGCCCGCCCAGCACGGGCGGTCAGGCGCGCGGCCGTCGCCGGGGCGCCCGGACTCCGCTGCCGGCGTTGCGGCGGCGCGACGAGCGCACAGAGCGGTACGCGGCCAGTAAATGGGGCGCCGCCCCCGCCGCAGAGGCGCTGCCGCCGCCGCCCACGCACTGGCGCCGCGAGGGCCGCTGCCGCCCGGAGCCGGACCGCGCCCTGCCGCTGAAGCTGCTGCTCAATGTGGCGTAGGCGCCGCCCGCCCGCCGTGTGGACTCTAAGCTAGTGTATAAGTGTCACGCGGTGGCGGCGGGGTGCGCCGCATCGCGCCGTCGCCGCGTCTCGTGCTAAGTCCTCATCGCGCACGGAGCGCGGCCGCCGACGCCGCCGCGGCCGCGGCCGCGCCCCGCGACGCACCAAATTCCGGCGTTAGGTATTATTTTGTGAAAATTTTAGTAGATAAGTACAACCGTCGAGGCTCGGGCGCCCTCGCCACCGCTCCCGTTCGAATAAATACGCTGAAAATGTAAAAAAAAATGTGTGGGAGCGAGCGTGCGGGCGCTCGGGCCGCCGGCGGAGCCCGGCGCTGCGCCCCGCGGCGAGGCGCGGCGGCGCGCCTGAGAATATTTTGCCTAGGGCCGCGCCGCCGACTCGGTGCTCTATACACGCGCATCACCCCCGCCTGGAGCCACTCGGGCCGTCATCTCGTTCCGTTGTTCATGTCACGCCGGGCCGGTGCGTGGCTGCCGCGGCCGCCGGCTGCAGTGACCACGGACCCGCCCGGCACCACTGCGACCTCGCCGAGTGTCTCCAGGCGTTCGCTCGCCTTCCGGGTGAAGCGGCGTGCACGGGGCGTCTGTTTTTGTTTGGGCCTCCGCCCCGCGGGGGCGCCGCGCCAGCTGACGTATCGTTTATTTATGAGAGCGAGTATTTTATTTGAGCGGCGGGCCCACTCTCGGCAGCCCCCTGCCGTCCAAAGCTTTAAGTAAATGTGTGGTGGGCTCCCCGCATTAGATATAGTATTAACGATACGTGAACTGACTGTTATCAATGTGGAGTCTATTATATATGTACAGATGATCTCAGGCTGCGAGCGTCAAGACCTTTGTGATGTACAAAAAAATGAGTATATTTGGAATTTTACAAGTTTTTATAATTAGTTTAATGATGTATACGTTTAAGTAAAGTTGTGTCGTGGCGGCTAGCCGCGCAGTCGGACTGCTCGCAGCGATCCCCTCCCAACCCTTCCCATCCTGCTATCCCGTCTTCTCCCAGGGCTCTTCGGAGCCCGCCAAATGGTTCGGTGTTTCTGGCAGAATGTCAAGCTTGTCACTCTTCACGAGTGGAGCTTATTTTCAGCTCAAGATGCAACACTGAAGAATGCTGAAGACTTGACTTTAAAGAAGACTGAAAATACTGAAGATGGAACTATTGTTCCCACTATGTTAGACAGAACTATGAGATAATATTTATAGAGAGTATTGATTCTAACAATAATCCAATATTTTTCTCTGAAGTCAGAACTAATGGACATTGACTTATCAATAATTGTCTCCCCAAATTGAAAACAAATCCTCCCCATGCAAATCGGCTGACTTTGACAATTTTTTACCTGATGGAGGATTCTAATAGAATAGAAATTAATTCAAATTCAAATCGTTTTTTGTTTAGGCCTACGGGGGCACTTACAAATTGTCAATTTTTCATTATTTTTTTCTTATATCTACAACCGGATCGGAACTAATGTTTAAATCCCTCCCCTGGTTGAGGTATTTTAGTGAAATTAACCAGTGAGGATCCCTTGGAGAATATAAGGGATTCAATTGAAGGTGTGTCATGCCTGTAAGCATATAGATGGCGATATCAAACCTCAATATCTTCGAGATTTCACCATGCTTCTATAATTAAATAAATATTACCTAAACGCAAAGCACGAGGCAGTAGGTATTTTTAATCTAAACTGATATAGTGGGAACACGTGAAGACTGGGCATCTGAACAAAGAAGCAATTCAGAAGAAAAAAGAAATAAAACAGTGAAGCCAGAAGAAAGAAGAAATAAAATTCGAATTGGATTTTGGTATGTCACATTTGCTTTTAAACCCTTTTCACGACTGAATCCACGAAGGGGTAGCCAGATCCGCACTATTTCCATTTCGCATCCTTTGGGAAAAACGCATGATGATAAATTACTCTGAAATAATGGACTTTTTTTTTATTTGACTATATGTTGTTGGCCAGAGTGGCCATAACAACTTCACCCGGACAGAGGGCGAGCGCAAGTGCGCTCAAGCCAGAGGGGCAGGGGGGCAGCTAGCTCAAGGGCGCCACAAGGGACACGACCTCAGCTTGGGCCGCTGCCAGGATAAAAATAATGGACTGTCTTCATACTGATGGTATTGAAACTTAAAACAAATTGCTAATTATTCGATTTATTATTAAAATTGGCGTCCACAAATTTACGATATCCTAAAAACGATTCCTTCTTTTAATGGGGGTGCTAGTACTATATTTTAACTATCAGTTAAATAAATAGGTACCTACCTTATCTATACAAATAAATAAAATTGGGAGTGTCTGTCTGTAATATCAAAATAACACCTTTTCACTAAATGCATATGAAAGTACATACGACACCTATAACAAAAACGCGATTAAAATTTTTGTGTCTGTCTGTGTGTTTGTTCCGGGAAATCTTCCAAACGGCTGCACCTATTTTGACGGGACTTTCACTGGCAGATAGCTGATGTTTTAAGGAGTAACTTAGGCTACTTTAATTTTAGAAAAACAATTAGGGTTCCGCGTAAAAAAATAAAAACACATGAAATCAAAGAGTATCTCCGAAACGGCTGGACCGATTTTGACGGGACTTTCACGGGTAGATAGCTGATGTTATAAGCAGTAACTTAGGCTACTTGTATTTTAGAAAAACATTTTTTTTATGTGTCCTCTCGCGCGGATTCAGAACGCGGGAGCGGGCTTTTTTGTTGTTAAATTCCACGCGGACGAAGTCGCGGGCTCAGCTAGTTAATAATATTTTTTGTTGACCTCGCAAAGCTAGCTTTCTGATTGTAATACTTACCTAAATCTGAGTGAGACTTAATTATCTTTCTAATATTTAATTACTAGTGTTGTGTTGTTATACGCTTTTAGTAACAATAGTGTTCCCTGCGCACATTGTTTTGCTGTTTGAGAATATTTTAAAAGAGTAACCATTAAGTTTCTTGCGGGTTCTTCTCAGTCAAAGCTGTAATCCATACAGGTGGTAGATTACGATTTCTGACTCTTTTATTTTTATTTTTATATGGCTATAATATGTTGTTGGCCAGAGTGGCCATAACAACTTCACCCGGACAGAGGGCGAGCGCAAGTGCGCTCCAGCCAGAGGGGCAGGGGGGCAGCTAGCTCAAGGGTGCCACAAGGGACACGACCTCGGCTTGGGCCGCTGCCAGGAGAGGTGGCGAGGGTAAATCTACCACCGGATCGGAACGCGACCTCGACTGAGAAGATCCGGCAAGAAACTCAGGGGGCTTGTCGGGTGCCAAGGTGCGTCTAGGTAAGTAGACGCACCTTCTAGCGGAAGCGGGGGTTCTTCGACCTCGCCGGCGAGGTCGGTGTCTGGTAGGGAGTGTGCGTGTGTCGTTCTCCTCTACATCTGAGTCTAGGAGAGCGGTGAGTTGGTCGGGGGGGTCCAGCAACACATGCCGCGGCCTCCAACTGGCGCTTGTGACTCTTCATAAGTGCTTTGTATACATTAATAAAAAGATTTTGAATTTGTTCTCAAGACTAGATAATTTATCTTAGAAGCAGTAACAAATATAGTGTACCACATTTCAGCCAAATGGTTTCTTTAGGTAAGGGGCCATCCATAAATTACGTCACACAAATTTCATGAGTTTTTGACCCCTCCCCCGTCCTTGTCACAGCTGGTCAGGTCACATTTGTGAGACCCCCCCTACCTACTGTGACGTCACATATTTTGCAATTTTACATTTAGAAATTAAAACAGCAGTTCCGAAATTATTTTTAATTTCCATTTCAATTCTTTTTCAATAAAACGAACGTCAAAAAATGTGATGTCACAAAATGTGGGACCCCTCCCCACCCCTTGTCACACAATGTCACACTTCGTCGACCCCCTCCCTCCCCCTTAACGTGTGACGTAATTTATGGATGGCCCCTAAGACATGAGACCAAAATCAAATAATGAGACAGACTCACTGACGGACATAGCGAACCACTAAGGAACACAAAACTTAACTCGTTACTCGTACGTGAGGAAAATCAAGTTGTTAAATAGATTACTCAAACCGATATATTTCAATTATTGTGCAACTAACGTTTCAATTCAACTACTATCATAAATACCTACATAAAACGACCATGTCGCTTCAAGGAATAACCACAAAATATTATTTACTGTTTAAAAATAATAGGCATTCAATTTTTCCTGCACAGTTTTCCCCTATTTGTATAGTGGTCGACTTGTTAGGCGCTGCCTAGCTGTCCCTTGTTGTCGTGTTTCGTGTGGACTGTATTTCAGGTATAATAATTAAAGGCACGTGAGCACTTTAAAGCATTTATTGCAATTACACAACACTGTATTTAATTAAAAGTATAAAAAGTTAAACGAGCACTGAACTGGCGTGTTGCTGCTTCGTGAGAGAGAGAGAGAGAGAGAGAGAGAGATATCGATACACATTGCCAGTATTAAATATTTTGACGAATAAAATATTGTCTATGTTGTTAACACGACTCCCTGTGTAACAGTCTTTCGTGATGTCTAATTAATTCGAAGTGGTTCCTTTTAGTAGAAGTACCTATCGTTGATGGAAATACTACCAAGGCAGGCTCAAGACTGTGCCGAGGTCATTCAACGACTCCAATCCGTCCGTTGTCAGTTCGTAAAGGTTACTTAACCTAAACGATATCTCCACGTGGTAAGGTTGACCTCAAAAACATTTTTTTTGTTATTTATTCAAAATATAATGAAGTACCTACGTCCTGTGTTTGTGATAAGTTCGTAATACATATCGTATTAAATAGGTATTTACTGATAACCAGGTTGGTTGACCTACTGTAATCTATAACTGCCATGTTGCTTTGTTTAATAAAAAAACCTCACGCCCTCTTAATGCTGTAGGGTGTGCAGGGGTGCACTAGGGAACACCCATAGCGCCTCTGATGGTATGGTAAATATATAGGATGTTTCAAGTTTTGAAATATCTATCTATACAAATAAATAAAATTGGAGTGTCTGTTTGTAATATCAAAATAACACATTTTCACTAAATGCATATGAAAGTACATACAACACCTATAACAAAAACGCGATTTAAATTTTTTTGTCTGTCTGTCTGTCTGTGTGTTTGTTCCGGGTAATCTCCGAAACGGCTGGACCGATTTTGACGGGACTTTCACTGGTAGATAGCTGTTGTTATAAGCAGTAACTTAGGCTACTTTTATTTTAGAAAAACAAAATTGAAAAAATGGGTCTGTCGCGCGGGCTCAGAACGCGGGAGCGGGCTTTTTTGTTAAGTTAAATTCCACGCGGACGAAGTCGCGGGCTCAGCTAGTTAATAATAAGTACAGTCAGTGATAGATGTTAGTGTTCAAAGTAGTTGAATTGTTGTGATGGGCATAAATTATATTTTATTTATATTAAGAGTGGTCAGAGTTAAAAGAACTGAGAGAGGTCCTCGATTTTATGTGCTGGACATATTTTTCACATTCACACATTAAATCATACTTTCTAAATTATTCTACAACTAGCTGAGCCCGCGACTTCGTCCGCGTGGAATTTAACTTAACAAAAACGCCCGCTCCCGCGTTCTGAGCCCGCACGACAGAACCCATTTTTTAATTATTTTTTTCTCTAATAAAAGTAGCCTAAGTTACTGCTTATAACATCAGCTATCTACCAGTGAAAGTCCCGTCAAAATCGGTCCACCCGTTTCGGAGATACTCTTTGATTTCATGTGTTTTTATTTTTTTACGCGGAACCCTAAATGTTTTTCAAAAATTAAAGTAGCCTAAGTTACTCCCTATTACATCAGCTATCTGCCAGTGAAAGTCCCGTCAAAATCGGTCCAGCCGTTTCGGAGATTACCCGGAACAAACACACAGACAGACAGACAAAAAAAAAAAAAAAACGCGTTTTTGCTATAGGTGTCGTATGTACTTTCATATGCATTTAGTAAAAAGGTGTTATTTTGATATTACAAACAGACACTCCAATTTTATTTATTTGTATAGATATTGATGGTTGGGCTCCCGTCTCTCTCCCGCACTCATCGTACGAAACGCAGCTATAACAGCTACTTAACTGTGAGAGGGTGGTTCTTCCTGCCACAATCGAGCCAGTCACCACCGTAATATCTAATATCCGCATACGTGACAAGTGGTGAGCGTTTTTTTTTTTTTTATATGACTATATGTTGTTGGCCAGAGTGGCCATAACAACTTCACCCGGACAGAGGGCGAGCGCAAGTGCGCTCCAGCCAGAGGGGCAGGGGGGCAGCTAGCTCAAGGGCGCCACAAGGGACACGACCTCGGCTGGGGCCGCTGCCAGGAGAGGTGGCGAGGGTAAATCTACCACCGGATCGGAACGCGACCTCGACTGAGAAGATCCGGCGGTGGTGAGCGTTCGTTCATCTACTACGCGTATCTACAAAACTAGTAAACAATTTCGGGTCAGATTTCGTAACAATAATGTCACAAGGGTTACGTGTGAACACCTTGACTCGATTCGAAGTGGAATTTTAAATATTTTCGCGACAGATAATGAATTATAAACTGCATTGTATGTGTGTGACGACCAGTAATAAAAATACCACGCTTCTATTCGCTAAAGGTTGGGCTGAGGTTTACACAAAGCAGTACGAGCATTGCGTAGATAATTCTGGATTTTCCAGTATTTTCTTGTAATAAAATCTAGATTTTTTTGTCTGTCCGCTAATAGCTGCACATAAATAAAAATAAAACATAAATTTAATACAAATCAAATTTATCCTACTAATATTATAAATGCAAAGTTTGTGAGTGTGGAGGTTTGTTACTCTTTCAGTCAAAAACTACTGAACGGATTTGGATGAAATTTGGAACACAGATAGTTTATAACCGGGATTTACACATAGGATACTTTTTATCCCGATAATCCCGAAATTTTTGTTAAGTTTAATACTACGCGGATGAAGTCGCGGGCACCGCTATGCGCTAGTAATAATATAAAAAGTAAATACCTAGTAGGTATTATCTACTAATTGGTCCCGTTGTAACCGTAGACTATCTATAGACATCGCTTTTTCGCTCCGTGAGTGAACAGAATAAGTACCTACATTATGCCGCAAACCACAACTGTCTGGGTGTTACTGGGATCGTCCCCAGTCGGTACGGTACCCAAATATAAAGCGTTTCTTTGTTTGGTACCACACGATTGTTGCTTACATCGTAGTTAATATCAAGTTGGACACGGATACGACAGACTCATATAATTATTCATGATTGCTAACCTTAGTCAGGGTTGCCACGTTTAGGTATAGATATTTGGGACCAATACATTTTTTAAAATATAATAATAAGTACTTAGCTGAACATAATGCTATTATTATGTTATAGTTAGCCATTTAAATGTCCCTGTCCTGGGTCCGGGCCTCCCCTCAATGCGAGGGGGATTCAGGTCAATCCATCACACTGGCCCAGTGCGGGTTGGCGGATTTTGACATACCTATTTCGAAAACTACTTAGTTTATCTAAGACATGCAGGTTTCTTCACGATGTTTTCCTTCACCGTAAGCAAGTGATAATCATATACTTAGTAATTATGATTCGCACATCGATTCCGAAAAATACAGCGGTGCGAGCCGGGGTTTGCACCCAGGACTTGACGCCCGTAAGACGCGCGCTCAACCACTCGGCTATCACTGCACTGGTAACACTCACACACATAAATAAAAAAAAAATAGTAGACAACCCTAACGGCAGTTGCCAACCTCAGTGTTTTGTTGCATCACTACACGTTCGGTGTTGGTAAATTCTCGTGACGTATTCAGGAAACACGATACTTAGAATATTCTGACACATTTGTGATTATAATAACATAAATACCTGCGTCCACTACGGCGGTAAGACCCCATGATGATAATACTCGTACAACAAAAATTATATATAAACAACATAAGCAGTGATAGCCGATTGGTTAAGCACGCGTCTTGCGGGCACCGGGTCTTGGGTTCAAAACCTGGCTCGCACCTCTGGGTTTTACGAAATCTATGTGCGAATCATAATTTCTATGGTGGAGGAAAACATCGTGAGGAAACCTGCATGTTTCAGAAAATGTAACCAATTTTCGAAAGACATGTGTAATCCGCCAACCCGCAGTCGGCCAGCGTGGTGGATTATGGCCTGAATCCCCCTCATGGTGAGGGGAGGCCCGTGACCGGGAGTGGGACGTCAAAAGGGCTAAATTTTATTTTATTATAAACTACATAACCTGTGTTTAACTTTTTAGGGTTTCATAGTAGGGACTTAGAACCCTTATAAGATCATCTCTCCGGGTGAAGTTGTTATGGCCACTCTGGCCAACAACATATAGTCAATTAAAAAAAAAAAAATCGAAGACATTAGGATACATCGATAATTATTATTTATTTGATTCCCGCTTGGCGCAGTGGTTCGAGCGTAGGCCGCTCGGCTCACTGCACATGGTAATTGTGGGTTGAATTCCCGTCAGGGAAAAAAATCGGAAACACCTTTTCGTAATTTGCCCACGTTTGGGTGTCACTGGGATCGCCCCCAGTCCATTATACGGTACCCATAGTACAAGCATGGCTAAGTTTGGTACCATACAGTTGTGTGTCGGTCTGGCGATATTATTATTATTATTTAACAAAGTCAGCCACACCCCTGTCTAGCCCTCCCTAGTCAGCAGCCCTAACAAAACAATAAATTCTAACAGCAGTATGCAATCATAATTTTTAGGGGGATTTTGCCAGTTTGTACATAACAATTTCAGATGAGAATATTTGCTTGTTTCATACTTTTTCGAGCGTCATTTGTGATGATAAGTATTTTAGAAGTTATGAGGGAACAGATGAACATATACATACATACATACCGGTCATAATCTAAACCCCCTTTTTTGCTTCGCTGCAGACAGGTAAATAAGTACACGACAAATATTACAAAATGGATGTAATTTTTAAACTAAGACAATTGTTACTATACTTACTCAATATTAAAAACGATATTATTTTTTAGTTATGTCCGCGACAGACACTAGTGATGTAACCGCCGCCCTATTATCAGTCGCGATACCACACTAGGAACCGTTCCGGTTCTTATAGGTACTAAGTATTTACAGTAAAAATGAAGATGTATCCAATATTCACGAGTTTTTAAGTATTCGTTTGGCTATTAGCTGTCACTTCACTTTTAGAGGTGCACGGGGCTACTGTTATACTATAATTATGACCACTATTAATACCTGTTACTTCGTTAACAGTGACAACATTGCCAACAGACGCTTTAGGGAGTTCCACGTAACTGTTATTTTGCGCGTTGATAATATGATTCACAATATCAACTTGGACTTTACTGAACGCTTCTTTTGACAATTTTTGTAGTAGACATTTGATGTATTTGAGAAATATCGTCAATTCGTCGTCTTCAGGCTCGTCGCGCCTCTCTTTCTTCCGTACGGGGTAGTCGTCGGAGGAAGTGCTGGCCCTGTGGCGTTTTTTTATTGGAATTTTCTCGGATTTCTGTCCGTACTGGAAAATTTTCGCTTTTGGTTTTTCGCTGCGTCTTTCTGACCGTCGCTGCGTTTCAGTAGGCTGGTGCGGTTCGATGTCCTGTAACGCGTCCTGTTCTAAGTACACCACCTCTGTGAATGTGTTATCGTCGTCGGCGTCATTCGATCCGATTGAAGTGCGGTCTTCATCCTGTATAAATAAATTCGACGGTAAGTACAGAAACAGGATTTAGATCCATCGGCCGCTACTCCGACACCTAAAATGTACTAGTACAAGAAAAAAATATTTGTAACAGATAACCTTTGATTACATCACTAGTTACCCACCCAGGGATAATTTTCATATCAGTATTTTCCGTGGTACGTACAAAATATCGTGCTTTATTAAAATAAGTTATATTTTCATTTGCTCGTGCTATTATAAAATATTACAGACTAGCGGCCCGCCCCGGCTTCACACGGGTACATTGCGGTTACATTATTCGAGTTTTAGTAAGGATCTCTATTTTTTTTGAAAATATATTATAGCCTATGTCACCCGGGGATAGTGTAGCTTCCCAACAGTGAAATAATTTTTCAAATCGGTTCAGTAGTTTCGGAGTCTATTCATTACAATCAAACAAACAAAGTTTTCCTCTTTATAATATTAGTATGACTAGCTGTGCCCGCAACTTTGTCCGCGTGGAATAGTGTCTTTGGGTAGCATTTTTGATTTAATTCAGCCATTGCCACGAGAGAAGAAGCCTATAGATTGTTAAAAGTTCAAGCAAGGAGGTTAGAATAGGTACCTACATGCGATCACCGCATTCCAGCCCGCACATAGGGGTTGAACTAGCTCATGCACTTTGTGCACCGCTCGCAGCAGCACCTGCATCTCAGACCCCTATTTTCTACAAAACTGGTATTCCTGATAAAAGTGTCATCATTTGTTATGGCTCCCCTTAGCAATGCAGTTGCAGTAACTAGTTTCAATTTCTATATTTTTATATGGATCTGACTTTAATTATAGCATTTAAAAAAACAAAATGAAGCCTAATTACACAATCGAGCTCCGATGGCGTGTGGGAGTATTAGGGCGGGGATAAGTCCTGGGTGTAATACAAATAAAAATAAATAAATATCACCAGACTGACACACCAACTGTATGGTCCCAAACTACTATGGGTACCGTACAATGGACTGGGGGCAATCCCAGTGACACCCAGACCAGGCAGACTATGACCTACCTCAAGGTCAAGGTTCTTTACTATCTAGGTTTATAAGTAGTAGGTACTTATTTATCCTCAAAGTTTTAAGATCAATAATCAAATCACTCTATGGGTTGAGCTAGTTCTGTTTAATGTGTGCTCCGTAGTTGTACCACGAGTTGTACGTGACTACTGACTCGTACGCTCAGTAGTTGCTGGCTTCTAAGTAAAATAATTACTCATTAGTTTAATCACTAGTGACTTATATCTTTAAGGTAATAAGAGGGAAGATACACAATGCGGATATATTGCGAAGGGTGGAGCTAGCCGTGCCAGACGGGTATGTGGGTCGTCGTCGCCAGCCGCGGTTGCTGGTGGAACCGTGCGCGCGAACTAACTTGCTGCGCGAGGCTCCGCTCACGAGCGCACTCCGCGCTCTCAACCTCATTGCTGAGGACTTGGACTTATTCGGTTGCACTTTGGGTGAATTTACAAGAACAGCTACATATAGAATTGGCTATGTTAAATAAAAACAGTTAAATTATTTTAATTTTAAGTTTGCAACAATATCGCATTGGGTCTAGCCTGTAAAGATATTTGTATGTATTGAGAAAATAAATAAATTATATCAAATATAACGCATAATACAACGCTATCGACCGTTGAACTAACAATCCTTACTAATATTATAAATGCGAAAGTAACTCTGTATGTCTGTCGCGCTCACACGCCAAAACTTCTGAACCGATTTAAATGAAATTTGGTACACAGATAGTCTAGAGCCTGAGAAAGGACATAGGCTTATTTAATACGAAAAAAGGGTTGTAAGGGGTTGAAAGGGGCGGATGAAAAGTTGTACGGAAGTTTCGTCAGTGAAACACTGCAAATAGCTCATTAAACTATTAATATGTGTCTTATTTGTAAAAAAAATAGCCTAAGTAATTAAAAATGCTACCCAAAGACAAGACACTATTCCACGCGGACGAAGTCGCGGGCACAGCTAGTAAATGATATGTATAAGGTAGGTAGGTATTATTTCCAGTGTTTAGTGCACCCAGGTTATATTTTTATTTTCTTCCACGTTTTCCTTCATTCAAAACACCAATGAATATAAAACTAGAATAGTAGGTAAGGTACATACCCCAGGAATATGTCCGATCAGTTTGGGATGGTTCTCCTCCATATGCCGGTTCAGCTCCTCGTGGCTGTCGCTGACAGTCTCCTGGCAGACCACGCAGCGCGCCTGACCATCACCTTCGCGCTCGAAGTAACCCCACAACACATCCTCGAGTTTCGGGGACTCGTCTTCGTCACCTGGAAAAGATTATTAAAATTATGTTCAAATACAAATAAATAAAATGGAAGTGTCTGTTCTGTTTGTTACAATTACCTTAAAACAAATAAATAAAACTAAAGTGTCTGTTGTGAGCTTTTTAGTAAATGCATGGGAAAGTATATACGGCCCTTATAAAAATATGTTTTTTTGTTCCAGCCAATCTCCAAAACGGCTGGACCGACATTTTCGTGACTATCAGTGGCAGATGGCTAATGCTATAAGGAGTAACTTAGGCTACCATTATTTATCAAAGTACCACGCGGGTGGAGACGCGGGCAACAGCTAGTACTTAATCCGGCCAAGTGCGTGTCGGCCCACGCGCAATGTATGGTTTCGTAGCCATTTCAATAAGGTTTTTTTTTTTGCCCAGCTAGGCGTGAACGATTATCATAAAAAAACAAACCCAAAACCTACCTACTTGACTTGAGTGATTCTGTGAGATCAGATTGTGGGTAGGTATTTATAAAAAATAACCCTAACCTAAGTATACCACGTATATGTATACTTAACTATACGTTAACTTTCGAACGAAATTATGGTGGCTTCCGTATCCAATAGCGGATGCCACCAACACTAACAAAACTCATTAACAAAACGAAAAATAATTGAATAAGTATGTATTTTATATCTTTTCTAAACTAAGGAACAACTAAAATAAAAATAAAAAATGTATACCACCTAGATTGTTTTACCTGGCTAGGCTTTCTGGATGGCTATAAAAATAATAACCTCAACCTAAACTGCCTGGTTTAAGGTAAATACCAACAAATTTTCATGACATCATCACGTAGACTCATCGATGACAATTTAGATTTAATGAAATTGCGACTAGTTTCATTGTTTTCGTCAGCCATACCTACTGATTATTTTGTCCTCAACCTAACAGTATGAAGTAAAATTATTTTTAATAAAAACATTAAAACGACTTCAAAACCACAAACAGGCACTCAAAAGTGAAAAATAAATTAATATAATTATTATAAGCGCTACCCACTCATATATTTGAAGTCGGTGCCAGCCAAGTCTAATAGGTAGTAGATAGATAATACCTACAAGTATCAACCTATTTGTAGTTTTGAAGTCGGTTGAATTTTTTTTACTAAAAATAATTTATTTTTCATTTTTTAGTGCAAATCAAGTTAAAATTTAAAAACGTTTTTAAAGACAATCTTTTATGATCTAGCGTCCACGTCATGACGAAGTTTAAAACGGGCTATCACAATTAAATGCATATACAAAAATGTCTGTACTATTCACCGTTGAGGAGTTCCCTCGCCGGAAGTCAACCCTAGGTGCAGCAGCCATGTTATGATGGAGTTTTGAACAAGGTATCTTATAGTCAAATCCATTTACAAAATTTCGTGTCTTTGCTGTTCGCCGTTGAGGAGTTCCACTATCCACGTCCTGACTCCATCATCAGATCAGCTCAATAATACCAGATTATTTTATTCTTACTAAACTAACATAAGTATGCCAAATTTCAGCTCAGTCGAAAACCGGGAAGTAGGTCAAAACTGACTTATAAGATTTTAATCACAGTGAATTTTCGATGTCACTTTATCCTATGACGTCACAGGTCGATGATTTATCATGATAGCCGGGAGTGGACCGAACGCTTTGCGATCTAATTTCAATGATTTTTAACAGTGTCTGCTCATGTCGGCAGCCGGTGCTACTTATGAAAACCTATATGATATGATTTTTCACACACTACCTGTGTAATGTTCCATTACTACAGATGAAACATTCCCGTCGATTAATGCCGTCTCTTTTTATCACCGTCAAAAAATAAGAGACAACATCATAAATCGTTGTAAATGTTTCGTCAGTGCCAATAATGCAATTTAAGTTGGAAACTTCTTAATAGACTTTATTTTAGTATTCGTTTTAAGGTCATTTTGTAGATACATACCGGTAAATACTTAGATTTGAGTACCAAGACAAGGTCTCTCCCTATGACTATTAAGTCAAATCAAGGTTAATTGGAAACCAACCACAATACAAATTCAGGGAAAACGGAGAAATAAGATGAATAAGTAAAAAAAACGAATACTTTATTATAAATAATCATGTTATTTAATACTTTGAATAGTCCCATCACTATTACACATAATAACAGGCAGTGACTGACTATCAGATGTTGATTCTGTAACAGATATATTTTCAGTTACAGTCACTGGAACGGTTACTACATTCGATAGTGTCACTGGAGCAGTAACTTCAACTTTTTCAGCTTCGTAATTCACTTTTGCTGTTATAACTTGTTTTATAATGTCACCCTGCAATTGATGTGATAATCTTTTTGGCAATTCCTTTAATAGAGACACCATGTATTGCCCGAATAGTTCCAAACACGTGTCTTTGCGCTTATGTACAGTTATTTCGTCATCAGAACTGCTGTCATACGCCTCTTTTTTAATATTCAGTATATTCCGTTTTTTTCTTTTAAACGGTGTCTGTTTTGGCATTTCAATAATTGAATCTTCCTTGTAATTGTTCGAGGACATACTCCTTTTTACTTTTTTCGGGATTATTGGTTTCTTTCTATCGAAAAATGGCTGCTTTTTAATTTGTTTTGGTAGGATGGTATCGTCAAAATCGTCTAAATATACTGTATCCATTTCAATTGGGTCCTGAAACAAAATTATAAAAAGTATAAGTGCTTCTTTGATTTATAATGAAGAGAGATGGTTTTATTTTGACAATACCTGGTCATCGTTTTCTCTGGCCGTTCCAGTTTCAACTTCATACAAATCTCCATCAGCTGATATTAGTAACCGGTTACTCTGAAAATAATATCACAGTTACGGTTACAAGAACCTTGGGATGACATCACTACAATAGTTTTTTTTAAATTCTAATTCACAGGAGATTCACATCCATTAGGTCGTTATTTTTTAAACAATGTTGGCATAGGCAGACTTATTTTGTCAAGTGTGATTTAAAAAACAATTATGGCCAATTAATTATATTTTAAATGCTGATCGACTTAGTTTCATGTTAAGATCATTTCATTGTATCGCTGCTCGCACGCCGCCGACGAGAAGGGGAGTAAGCCAGACAGACCCGCAGGGAGGGTCGGTTGGTGTATAATAACCTTTTTACGCCGATCTTCTGTGCCTGGGTGGTACTACTCCGGTTGTGCCAGCCCGTACGTATACGAGCTGTATTCAACCGGCTACAGCTTAGTACTAACACAAATAAAATGTCAATTTCTCACATTTTCCCCCCCGTCGAATTTCACAAGGGGGTGCTCCGTCTCCAAATGCTCCTTGAGCTTGGAGACGCTGTCCAGGTAAGACACCGTCGCTCTGCAGATCAAACATGTCGCCTCCTGAGTTACCACGCACGGTTTGAAATACAACCAGACCAGCAATTTGGATTTGGGCCTAAAACAAAACACACCTAATGACTAAATTGATAACAAATTTATTTATTAAATAAATAAACAAACGTGAATTGCTAGCAGTTAGCCTACATTACTCGATATAACATAAGCTATATGCCAGTGAAAGTCTCGTCAAAATCGGTCCAGCCGTTTCGGAGATAAGCCGGAGCAAGCAGTCGGACAAACATAAAAAATGATCTCCTGTTATAAGTACCGTATATACTTTCTTATTAATTTAGTAAACATTACAAACAGACATAAATTTTATGATTAGTATAGATAGTGGGCGACCGTGGAGCGGCACGCGGCAATAAAGGCGACTATCCTACAGCACACTCAAAGGTCATTGAACTCTTGTCAGTTTGGTAGTGATGTAACTTGTAACCCACCTGGTATTGGTATCAGTTCCATCTTCAGTATCAGTGTCGTCAAAGTTCCCGTGCTCCTCTACAATGTGCTTTATCAGGTCTGCAACAGACTCCTGCTGGATCTCCTTCGAGCACAGCTTACATATTAACACGTCATCCTTGTCCGTGACATTAAAGTATCTTCTGGTGCTAAACTTGCGTTCACTTACAACTGTGCTTTCGCTACGGAAAAGATTAATCTATATATCTATATAAAATCTAGCTGACCCGACTGACGTTGTCCTGTCTTTTAGGGGTATGAAAAATAGATAGTAGCCGATTCTTAGACCTGCTGAATATGCATATAAAATTTCATAAAAATCGGTCAAGCCGTTTCGGAGGAGTATGGTAACTAACATTGTGACACGAGAATTTTATATATAAGATGAATCTCTATTTCCTTGGTCATCGCACCACGCGTGAACGGATGGAACGATTTCGCTAATTCCTTTTTTGTTGTGTTTATTATTGTCAGGAGAAGGTTCTTTTGGAAGAGAAAATTAAGAAACTTGAGCGGCATACATTCGAATTTAATATTCAAATTTAAGACAGGACAGCTAGTTAATAATAAATATCGCCAGACTGACACACCAACGGTATGGTCCCAAAACTAACCAATGCTAGTATTATGGCTACCGTACAATGGACTGGGGGCGTTCCAATGACACCCAGCCCAGGGAAAATTACCCAAAGGCCATTTCCGAAATTTGCCCCGGCGGGAATCGAACCCGTAACCACCATGTGTAGTGAGTCGAGCGGCCTGCGCTCCATCCACTGCACCAAGCGGTCATCAACATATTTCTTAAAAAATTGTGTGGAATTCACTAAATACCTACTCGACATGGCCTACAGTGATCTGAAATCTGAGAAAGAACTTGGAAATGTAATTCTACCATACTAATATTATAAAGAGGAAAACTTTGTTTGTTTGATTGTAATGAATAGGCTCCGAAACTACTGAACCGATTTGAAAATTCTTTCATCGTTGGGAAGCTACACTATCCCCGGGTGACATAGGATATGATATATTTTCAAAAAAATTAGGGATCCTTACTAATACTCGAATAATGTAACCGCAATGTACCCGTGCGAAGACGGGGCGGGCCGCTAGTAATATATATCGTTATTCTCAAATGCAATGACCAACTACTCTTTGAAGGCCGCAATGACTTGCGTCAAAATAATTCCGAAAAATGTTGCGGGGAGCGGAATCAACGCCATTGTGATTGGTTTTACCAACATAACAGTTGGGTTGTGATTGGTCGATCATCTTATAGACCTTATTGAGCGTATGTGTTTCGGATACGTTTTTCCTAGAGTGCGGACTCCAAAGGGTGTTTGGTCGGTCTTCAAAAGTGTTTAAAATTCGGTTTAATTCAAAGTCAAGTTCAAATTATTATTTCCGACCTTAGCTAAGGAGTCATTATCTGTTATTTTTGTAAGGCACGTCAAAATAAGCAGTAATTTCCGATCAAGTATGCGGTGGTTAAACAGTCAATTAGATTTTAGATAATATTACTATATCAATATTATCGGAAATGGCCGTTTCGTAATTTGCCCTGGGCTGGGTGTCACCGAGATCGCGTCCAGTCCATTGTACGGTACCCATAGTACAAGCGTTGCTTAGTTTGGGACCATACAGTTGGTGTGTTCGTCTCGCGATATTTATTTAACACCTGTATAGGTGACCGCTAGTTGCATTCACACTTAAGCGCTTTGCGGGCCCGGCTATCACAGTCGTCCAGCCATGTATGAGGCTTGGAATGTCCCACACTAGACAATTAAGGCCGGCACTGACTCCATCACTAATTCTTCTATAAAGGTGCTAAAGTTAAGCTTACTTGTCGTCGTCTGTTTCGTACGACAATTCACGCACATTGATGCCGTGCGATCGCTTGTAATGCTTGTGCAAGTTGGAGATGGTCGACCTGTGCGAGTAATCTTTATAGCACAGTTTACAGGTGGCTATCATTCCAGGTTTTCGGGTGAAAAATTTCCAAACACTCGATCTATAATGTCCCGGGTTTGTCGATTTGCTGAAATATAAAGAGCGTTGCTACATGTGCCGGAATATAGCAAGAACGAGACGCAAGAGTCTTGCATAGTTGTTGATTCGTTTGCGGATGAGTGGAAGACGATGTCGGCTTTGAAATTCAAGAACGATACTTTATTTTCATAGGAATGTGTAAGACAATCGGACGAAGTAATAACTTAGACGAAGCGCGTAGAACTATCGAGTGAAGTCAGCCCAAGTAATACCAAATCTCGCAAGTCTCACTATATGAGCAAAATTTTACATATTTATGTGAAATAGTTTGAGTTATGAGGGGGTCAAAAGTGGCCCCAAATGGTTCGTGTAATATTACACACGGTACTGCTCGCCAGTTCTGTTAGCTTGAACTTGGCTTGACACCCTACCGCGTGTCTAGATAGCATCAATCTAGAAAGGGTTATTGACAGTTGACGGCAAGTATCCGATGACGGAAAGGACAGCTACCATCCTTCTTCTAATTCATTTTTAAAAGTAGGATAGAAACTAACTTTTCTGACATCGGAAACTTGCCGACAATTGTGAATACGCCCCTTGACTTTTGCAAGACTGACTCTAGTTGCTCGCTGAGAAGGTACATCAGTCAGCGCGCGCGCAGGTAACAGCTATCAAAGAACTACAAAGTCACATTGCTGACTCGCTGTTGATACTCACCGTTCCTCAGTGCCACTCTCAGCATCAGTCTCATCTTCTCCATGCAGAGCGACATGCTTCATCAGATCATCGTGGGAGTCCTTGAGGATCTCCTTCGAACAGAGCTTGCATCGCAATATTTCTTCGGTGTCTGTTTCTTCGAAGTACCGGTGGGTATCGAAATTGCGTTCATTCGTTAATGAGCTATCGCTACGAATGAAGATTGACACTGAATGACTTGTTCGTAAACTACAGAGGTATTAATAATGCATGGGACTAAGACACAAACCTAGTAATGTACCTAGTACGCCACTTGTATGGTCTTAAACTAAGCGACGCTTGTACTATGGGTACTGTCCAATGGACAGGGGGTGATCCCGGTGACACCCAGAAGGGAGGAAATTACAAAACGGCCATTTCCGAAATGTATCTTCCCAAAACTTTTCGGTTTATCATAGTTACATGATTATGCTTTGAATTGTCAAGTTAAGTACTGAATAAAATTAAAAGACAAACTATACCTACATAAAACTCAAAATTCGCCTCAAATTATTTTGATTTCCAAAGTGGACGAAGCGAAAGTTTCTAGGTCTGTGGGACAGACGGTCAATTTTTTGTTTTGTATTGTTTTTGTTATTGCTACGTGTTACTTGACCACGGCGAAATAAATCCATTAAACTTTATACCCAGGCAATGTTTTTTTGTAGAAAAAGGCTTGGCTACATTTTGAGGCACCATACAATATTCCAGATAACAACGTCTTAAGTTTATTTGTTTTATTCGAGCCTTATTAAATTATAAATTTAAATAAATATCGCCAGACGAACACACCAACTGTATGGTCAGAAACTAAGCAACGCTTGTACTATGGGTACCGTACAATGGACCGGGGGCGATCCCAGTGACACCCTGACCTGGGCAAATTACGAAAAGGCCATTTCCGAAATGTACCCTGACGGCAACGGAACCCGCAACCACCCGGTGCAGTGAGCCGAGCGGCCTACGCTCGAATCGCTGCGCCAAGCGGTCATAAAAGATAACATTGGAATCATTGGAATGGCAAATCGGAGAGGAGCAGGGATTAAGCTAGGACAGAGTGAGGGGTAGGGGGGGAGGTCGGACAAGAATAGACAAGAACTTACTCATCATCACTAAAGTGGATCTCCTTGCTAACCATCGCTCCATGTTTCCGTTCGAAATGCTTGCTCAGGTTCGACACGCTACCTCTGTACGAGAAATCGCGGCAACATATCTTGCAGGTAGCGATGTAGCCAGGCTTCTTGGTGAAGTAGTTCCATGCTCGCGATCGATTCGCGCTTGAACGACGGCTAGAATAAAATTCTTGGTCATAAAGCTTTATGCAAACAGGAGGGATAAACTGTTGTACAAAAAATAAACTGAGTGAGAGGCTTCTGGTGGGCCTGTGTCCCTTTTTATTGCGGTTGATGCCTATTAGGAATGGCAATGATTGTTACTTTGAATTAATTTTCATTAAGTCAAATTATGTTTTTGCTTTCACTGTTATTTCACCTGTGATTTTTCACAGTTTAATGATTTTATCATCATGGTGATATTTACTATGTCACTTAATCCTATGACGTCACTGGTCGATGATATTTTATGAAAGTGGGGACGGTACCAAACGTTTTCTGATTTAATTGCCTTAACAGTTTCGGTAGCAGTTGCTACTTACGAAAACCTGTATTTTATCGTTTTTCACAAGCTACCTGTGAAATTTTTCATCACTAATGCATGCATATCCCATCTATCTCTATCTATTTGATTTTGATGTGAGCCCTCAACCACAAGTGTTAAGGTCACTTAAACTAACTACTTAATGAAACCACTTATATAAGTAGCTATGACGACACTTTTATTTGTATTTTTAGTTTTTTTTTGGATTCTCTACCGCGTTCAGCCAGTGTCAATTATTATTATTTTTTTTTTTATGCCCCATAAATTTCCACATTAATGCACTGTGACTACGCTGAATAAACCCACAGAGAAACCTACCTATCCTACTTTGTGAAAAAAACCCCAAACCCTACAAGTAGTGTCTCCATAAAGAAAACAATATTAAATTGTGTGATGTACAGAGTTAGGTAAATACTTAAGTCAAACCTAATATTGGTACTGACCTAATATTATTGTCAACAGGGGTGCAGTTATATTGGTTAGAAATGTATCTGAATAATATACTTAAGTGATTGAATATTCACTGACCTAGATTGCCTATCTATATAAAACCGTGCCAGTACTGAACACTGCGATTTAATTGCAATGATTTTAACAGTATCTACTTACTTATGTCGGTAGCAGGTGCTTATGAAAACCTATATAATATGATTTTTCACACGCTACCTGTGAAATGTTCAATGACTAGTAAGCAAATAGGTGAATATGGTATTAAGTAATTTATTTCTAATAATAGGTAAGTTACAGTAGGTAGTAGGTATATTGTATCATAAATACCTAAATAGTTGAATAAAATTATATTTATAGGTACTTCATTAAAATAAAACCAAACTTTTTCTTAAATAAAATACCTATCTACTACTTTCATAGTTTATAATTATAAGAAAAAATTTAATAAATAAATAAGTAGGTACCTTTTTTCTGTAAGCCAGGATCGACAATGGTGACCAATAATGACATCAAGGTTTGACCCTCGACGAGTCCCGGGGAAAAAGGTAAATTGTCTTGGAACCCGCACAAAATTAATCAAAAGAAATAATACCTAGGAGAAGTTGGAAGACAAAAATTTCCACAAGTAGCTATCCCAAAACTGTAGGCACTTATACAGACATAAGCATATGAGAACAACACACAGCACACAATTCCATCAAAACTCAAAACACCTGTTCACTCCGTAGGAACGGTCACCTTTGTTCTTAAACTGTCAGTCTGAGCCAGCTATGCTGCTCATGTCGCTCGGAGTATTATGTTCAATATGATGTTGATACTGTATCCACATTTCACTGACAACATTTTGATACAAATGTTATAGGGGAGGAGCCCTGTATCATTACACGGGACACACTCCCCCCTCAATGCCAGCATTTGAGCCACAGTCCACCACACTGGTCCGGTATATTTTGGTAAACATAACTTTCCTATTAAAATAAAAATCTACCAATCAATTTATATTTGGTGTTGCCGCTAAGTAGCAAGTAACAAATTTGTTATTTTTGTATTTCTCCAAGTTAAACTGGATTAATATCCTTATGGTATTTTAGATACTTACCCTACATATGTTCATTGTGATTTATTCTTTATGAATAACTAGCTGTGCCCCGCGACTTCATCCGCGTAGTATTGGATTATTGGGTTAAAAAGTATCCTATATGTTAATCCCGGTTATAATCTATCTGTGTTCCAAATTTCATCCAAATCCGTTCAGTAGTTTTATGCGTGAAGGAGTAACAAACAAACATACATACATACATCCACACTCACAAACTTTCGCATTTATAATATTAGTAGGATATTATTACCGAGCAAACTTACAGTAGCCCTAGCCTAGTGAAAAGACAAGTGTTATTATTGTTTTTTAACTACTATAAAAAAAAGAAGGTTCACTAGTAGATGTGTACCTGTATGATTGTTGTTTGTTAAAAATGTTAATTGTTAAAAATGTATAATTCTCTCACTTATGTTAGTTTGCAGAGACTTCTCAACAAGTTTTCCAAATTTCGTGAGTATATGAAATAAATAATAAGGTAGGTACCTACCTACCTAGTTAATTCTAGTATTTCAGTGCACCCAGGTGTTTTGTATTTTGGAAGTTGAATTAAAAATTAAATATTTTTTAAGATTATTTCTTGATAGATGCTGTAGAATAGAAATACTGAATAATTGTTATGTTATTATGGACATCACTAGCTATTTTTATTCATTTTATTATCACTGATACTTATGTATTCGCCAGTTATAAAACCGTAGTTCCGAATAACGTATTAACTATGAAAATGTTTGGTATTTGAAAGAGGCTGTCATTGAATGTCTCGAGAACGAGAAATTGAACTTACAATTTTGGAAAACGGTTTAAATAATATTTTCTTTGTTTGAGTTTATACCACACAGACAGATCACCTGTAGACAAGTTACATACGGATATCACTCGATATTCTTAAACACAAATTTGACAATGAACTGTCACTGAGTTATCTACAGCAACATTTGGAGGTTATATTGCGAATATCATTGATTTATTTAGATCAATTTGAGATCCATCCCGGTGGACAACTAGCCTGTTACAGCCCGCGAATGCATGCCAGAAAATGTCTATTTATCTAGAATATTAGTACGTACATTTATCCAAACCATCAATATAAATATTAGCATGAAGCAGTAACCATATCTACCAATGGAACTGTTATATTTGTGGAATCTCATTTATCATTGCTTACAAACAACAAAGTTTTATTATTACTGCTTCATACATAACAGCCCAATATAAGTATTAGGGCGAAATAACAGCTATTTTAGAAAATATCAGTATTTTAGTGTACTCACTGCTCCATTACGTATATGCGTCCGTCACGGCGTCACGTCAGATAATGTTGCCAACACTATTTTTAAAAATACTACTAATGGTTTTTTTGGGAATTTTCTCAACATTTGTTATGTTAAATGATATACCTCATTAAATAAAATATTTGATAACATCACAAGTAATGGTAATACATTCTTAATATAAATTACGTGATAATGTGTGATGTAGCAAAATGACAAAAATATACAGGCTTTATCACAATATATACTTACCTACAAGAAGTTGTTGCTGCGTTTTAAACAATTTTTTCATTGCTCACACACCACATTGATTAGTTGACTGGTAACGAAATATTAAAATATTTTGACGGTAATATTTTATAAGAATATCTCTAATTATTATTACGTTTGCATGACACTATTTGTTTATTAAAATAGGTACCTATCAAAGTTACATTCTGTTAATGAATTATTATTCATAATAATATCACTGATCGCCAAAAAATAAAATAACGAGTTTTAGTCCACCCGTGGTCTACCCTAATATTCTACCATTTGGTAGAAATCACAGGGTAAGAAACAGAAGCCAAGAATATACTCGTATATCCTGTTATTTGAAACTGGTATCAAATTTATATTATAACTAGCTGTGCCCCGCGACTTCATCCGCGTCGTATTGGATTATTGGGTTAAAAAGTATCCTATATGTTAATCCCGGTTATAATCTATCTGTGTTCCAAATTTCATCCAAATCCGTTCAGTAGTTTTTGCGTGAAGGAGTAACATACATACATACATACATACATACATACATACATACATACATACATACATACATCCACACTCACAAACTTTCGCATTTATAATATTAGTAGGATTACCGTCTGCGTCTGTTACATTAAACATTGAGCCTGTTCTGTTGTAGGATATAAATAATTAATAGGATACTTAATAAAAGAAAAAAAAATCGATATGAGACCATAGATACTAATATTAGGCAGTTTGTTGTACTTATCCTGGATATTTCATGCTTAGCAGATAGCGCCATCTTTAATAGATAGCTTCGTCAGGTGGTTTGATTGGATTGGACCGCAAGCCCCTTGGCTCTCAACGCGCCGGTGGGTTGCGGTTCGATTCCCGTCGGGGCCAATTTCGGGCTTTTTTGATATTTATCCGGGTTACACTAGGATCACCCCCAGTCCATTGTACATTAAGGACTTATATAATAATAATTTAGCCCTTTTGACGTCCCACTGCTGGGCACGGGCCTCCACTCAACATGAGGGGGATTCAGGCCATAATCCACCACGCTGGCCCAGTGCGGGTTGGCAGATTGCACATGTCTTTCGAAAATTGGTTAGATCTTCTAAGACATGCAGGTTTCCTCACGATGTTTTCCTTCACCGTAAGCAAGTGATAATCATATAGAAATTATGATTCGCACATAGATTTCGAAAAATCCAGAGGTGCGAGCCGGGATTTGAACCCAAGACCTGGTGCTCGCAAGACGCGTGCTTTAACCAATCGGCTATCACTGCTTTTTTATGAAACAGGCAATATTTGTTTAGCGATATACATTTGAAATGGATAGGTACCTTTATCTACTTTTAGGGTGATTGAAAGTGGACCACGTGATCGATCGGCAATTATCGATCGACTAGATTTTTCTGGAAAAATGATCATTGTTACAAAACATGCTTATCTTGAATTGCTAATCGCCAAGGCCGAACCGAGTGAACAAACAAAGTTATATGGGTCAAGGAGGATTTAAAAAAATAGGTATATTGTACAGTTTCGATCAGAAGCCCGTGTTCCATACAAACTTTCATCGTCTATTTTACCCCCATAGGGGTGGAATTTTTCAAAATCTATGCACTCAGGTCACGTAATAGAAGGTTGCCATGAGGAGAAGGGATTCCCGTGCGAGTCAAAATTGGAAATTATGTATTTTTAATATTTGTCCCGGGGTCTGGGTGTTACTAGGATCGCCCCTAGTCCATAATAAATTAATAAGGTGCCTTATAATAAAAGCGTTGCTGTCAGGCTGGAACCATAGATGCAGTTGTAATTTTTGTAAAAAAAAAATTACCCGATCTTCTGCCAAATTGTTCTTTTTTTTTCAATAAAGATTATCATTTCAACAGAACGCGACGAATGCGACAACAAAGAGAAACTCGACATTGTTCGAAATTTGAATTACGAAACGCGCGCACGTCGCTGTGACGTCGCAGGTGCGTCACGCGATGTGACGCACTTTCGAATAACGTGTGAAGTTCGGTTCGCAATTTTACGGTTTTGTGTACTTACGTCACTAGATTTGAGGCCCCCGCCCTCATAGTTATAGTTAACCTCGAAAACTAGTCATAATATCAATACTCAATACTATTGTTCGTAATGAATAGTATCTATTAATTATGATTTTCAATAGATACTATCGATAGTATCTTTTGTAAAATTGTAAAAATATCGTTAGCCCTATCCATTTATGACCAGGTACTTTTAGAGGTCACCATAGCATTGGCAAAAATGTCGGTTGGAAATTCGTTTCCAAAATAGTTACTACTTAGGTACATGTCTTCTTCATTTTTCTTAAAAATTATGGGCCACCCAAGTTAATACATATTTCGCCAGTGTCAACTAACAAATAGCAATAACAAACACAATTAATAACAATACTTACAATCCAATACAAAATTGTGACCGTCCACTTTGGAAAACCAAAATGGGACTCCATTTTGGGTTTCCAAAGTACCTAAGTACATGTCAAAAACTAAATTAAATTTGGCTCGCCTAACTCTATAAAAGGTCAGCGAGTTCCGTTCAGAGATCCCTTTGCCCCTATAATACCCTTGTCACGAACATTTGTGGGTTTAGTAGTAAACCAGTCCTTTTAATTAAGTTTAAAGAACTGTTATACCCAATCCTAAATACCTATATAAGTTTTGGAGTCTCGTATTATCATTACTAAAATAATTTTCATGATCCGTTCACGAAATTGGCAAATTATATTCGTAACTAGCTGCGCCCGCGACTTCGTCCGCGTGGAATTTAACTTAACAAAAAAGCCCGTTCCCGCGTTCTGAGCCCGCACGACAGAACCCATTTTGTCATTTTTTAAATTTTGTTTTTCTAAAATAAAAGTAGCCTAAGTTACTGCTTATAACATCAGCTATCTACCAGTGAAAGTCCCGTCAAAATTGATCCACCCGTTTCGGAGATACTCTTTGATATCATGTGTTTTTATTTTTTTACGCGGAACCCTAATTGTTTTTCAAAAATTAAAGTAGCCTAAGTTACTCCCTATTACATCAGCTATCTGCCAGTGAAAGTCCCGTCAAAATCGGTCCAGCCGTTTCGGAGATTACCCGGAACAAACACACAGACAGACAGACAGACAGACAGACAAAAATTTTTTAAATCGCGTTTTTGCTATAGATGTCGTATGTACTTTCATATGCATTTAGTGAAAAGGTGTTATTTTGATATCACAAACAGACACTCCAATTTTATTTATTTGTATAGATACCATTAATTTCAACTCCCACGCATTCTATTTCCATCAGTGGTTACACTTTTAGCAACATACATACATACATAGGTGTCCTAATATGTTATTCACATAACGAAGCTGTTTACCACATGCTTGCGTGGTGACTAACAGGGATTAAATATAAATATAACTTTTTCGTCATTGTTTGAAACTTCTCTGTCGACACGATACACGGATTTTGGTCACTTGCTGGCAACACAGTTTTTTTTTCTTACTTGACATAGATTCATTAATTAGTATGACAGAGCTGCGGAAATGAATGCATGTGGAATGAAATGCATTGAGCATGTTTTGTCTTTGTCAGTCTTTTTCTCAGAGAAATAATAGTAAGTAATCTTATACGTGTATGAAAAAATGAATCACTATTTCCTTGGTCATCGCACCACGCGTGAACGGATGGAACGATTTCGATAATTCTTTTTTTTGTGTGTTTATTATTGTCAAGAGAAGGTTCATTATGGTTCTTTAAGAAAAAAATTAAGAAAGTTGAGTGGAACAATTCGTATTCAATATTCAAAGTTAAGACAGGACAACGTCTGTCGGGTCGGCTAGTCTATACAAATAAATAAAATTGGAGTGTCTGTTTGTAATATAAAAATAACACCTTTTCACTAAATGCATATGAAAGTACATACGACACATATAGCAAAAACGCGATTTAAAATGTTTTTGTCTGTCTGTCTGTCTGTGTGTTTGTTCCGGGTAATCTCCGAAACGGCTGGACCGATTTTGACGGGACTTTCACTGGCAGATAGCTGGTGTTATAGGGAGTAACTTAGGCTACTTTAATTTTAGAAAAACAATTAGGGTTCCGCGTAATAAAATAAAAACACATGAAATCAAAGAGTATCTCCGAAACGGGTGGACCGATTTTGACGGGACTTTCACTGGTAGATAGCTGATGTTATAAGCAGTAACTTAGGCTACTTTTATTTTAGAAAAACAAAATTTTAAAAAATTAAAAAGTGGGTCCTGTCGTGCGGGCTCAGAACGCGGGAGCGGGCTTTTTTGTTAAGTTAAATTCCACGCGGACGAAGTCGCGGGCTCAGCTAGTTATGAATAAAAAGGGACCGATTCTTAGGGAAAATTTCGATGATGGTATTTATGTTCATCTTTGCTCGCTTCGCTTCGACTAAAAAGCCACTGGAGACGAGCCTGCCTCTCAAGGCGATCCTTCCCGTGCAATGAGGCCCTTGTAAACGTACGTGCCGTACCAAAACAAAGCTTAACCTTCGTCATTCCTCTCTACAAACCTAACCTTCTCAATATCGTGACATCTTCAACGCTACAGGAAACTGGCCCTTATAGTTACTATCACAAAGGCGAGTAAACAAACGTGTCATTCAAAGTGGTATGGTAAATTAGCCCTTAAAATGATTGGAGTAAAGGTTCGAATCGTATGGAATATGCAATCGCGATTAGCCTTGCATAGTTCAATAACTTCTGTGACGTTACAATTTTATAGTGTTGTTGTCACAATACAAAATTTGTTCAGAAGTTTCGTTTCTTTTAACCTTTTTGCATCGAACAGGCAATTAACAATTAATAAATCGATCTCAAGTCTGAGAGCTATCTTGAGTACGTCTTTGACATGTAATTTTGTATTAAAATGACATAAGAATTACATTTCCAAAATCGCTCTCAGACTTGAGATCCGTCTTATTAATACGGGCCTAAGGTATGGATGTAATAATCATACATTTTGTTTGATTTTGAGTTTTAAATACTTAACAGAAACCTACCTACTTACCTACATTTTTTCAAATTTTAATATTGTATTTTAATACGGCAAGTAGTCCTCTTGAAGGCCGCTCTTGATAAATATAGCCCAACTCTGTGAGGGAACATGGACATTCATTTTTGTGAGAACGATTTATAAACGGTTACATTTGTCACGGACAGGACTATTTACTATTAAAGCAAAGAGTACAAAAATAAAGTTTAGATTTATGTTTTGTAAACAGATTCACGTGTGGCACGGATCCAAATGTATTTTAATAAATAGCAACACGACCGCAGAACGAAGGGGTTGGTCAGAAACATAGGTACCGAACAGTTTGAACGGATTCGCAACATAACTTTTCGCTAAAATAAGGAATAAAACTGACAGGTAGTAAGGAATCAGTTTTCAATAGTGTAGGTATATCTTTTTTTTTGACAAGTTATTAAATTTTCATGCAAGTACATTATTCATTCAATTTAGTTCATTCTTACACCACATCACTATCTTTTTTTTGACAAAAACCGGTAACCCTTCAACTGTCAAATTAGTGAATTCGATTAAAACTCGATTTGACACTGGCGAAATACCTATTAACTTGGGTGGGCCATATTTTTGAAGAAAGAAGAAGTCGAACGAGCTTTATGCTATACCAAAGATAATGTAAGTAATAGAGGGAACTCCGCAATCGAGCCGCCTTTGTGCTCGGTCGCCTTCATTATCTCTTATGCAAGCGGAGTAAAATGTCCCTTAGAAATAAGGTGACACTATACAAAGCTTGCATACGCCCTATCATGTCTTATGCGAGCGTTGTGTTCGCTCACGCGGCCAACTCGCACATTAGTCGCCTCCAGGCCATTCAGTCCCGCTTCCTTCGCCAAGCCGTCGGAGCCCCGTGGTTCGTAAGGAACGTAGACCTTCATTCTGACTTACACCTCGATTCTATCCAGAAGCACTTCAAAATAGCGTCCGAACGCTATTTCAAGAAGGCTTCTGAACACACCAATGCCTTAATCGTCGCCGCCGCCGATTATGCACCTACACACGCGCCAGTTGCATGCCGCCGCAGGCCGCGGCATGTGTTGCTGGACCCCCCCGACCCACTCACCGCTCTCCTAGACTCAGATGTCGAGGAGAACGACACACGCACACTCCCCACCAGACACCGACCTCGCCGGCGAGGTCGACGAACCCCCGCTTCCGCTAGAAGGTGCGTCTACTTACCTAGACGCACCTTGGCACCCGACAAGCCCGCTGAGTTTCTTGCCGGATCTTCTCAGTCGAGGTCGCGTTCCGATCCGGTGGTAGATTTACCCTCGCCACCTCTCCTGGCAGCGGCCCAAGCCGAGGTCGTGTCCCTTGTGGCGCCCTTGAGCTAGCTGCCCCCCTGCCCCTCTGGCTGGAGCGCACTTGCGCTCGCCCTCTGTCCGGGTGAAGTTGTTATGGCCACTCTGGCCAACAACATATAGTCAATTAAAAAAAAAAAAAAAAAAAAAAAAGAGGGAATATGCAGCTCCTATTAGACGATGCATGGCATGTCCTAGAGCCATGACATCCGCAGGGAGACTGGGAGTGGGGCTGTTCTAACTTGACAACAAAAACAATATACCACTCCGCTTGTAATCTCTGCAGGGGTAAGAAGAGCTACTGCATTGAAATCATATTTTGGGCTTGTCATTTTCCATAATTTCGTTCTCCGTCAATTCGAGGTTCTGGCCACAATCCTCCGCACTGGCACAGTGTTTTTTATGTAACCAAGTCGGCATACAAGCGTACAACCGGCCTGATGTTAAGCAGTTACCGTAGCATATAGATGCTTGCAATATCTATCTATGGCATCCGGGTTTCCGGATCTCTCACTTATTATAGGAAACGCAGCTTTTATAGCCAGGTATTTTACGTCGATATTCGGTGAGAGGACGGTACTACCCCGGTCGAGGCCAGCCCGTATATGAGCTGCAATCAGTTGGCTATGGCTTAGCTCTACCACCACTATGAAAAAGGAACGTCATTTGAAAGCAAAAGACGTCCAGGTATCTTCACGGTGTTCACCTTCACCGTTCAGAACTTTGATATCAAACGGGGTTTATTTGAACGAATAATAAATAATAGTCGTTATAGGAAGTACTTATTGATCACGAGCGCCGAGTAGGAAGCCCTACCCAACTTCCTCAACAAAACTCATAAAATATAGTTCCTTATTTACTACGCGTATTATTAATAAGTAGGTACTCTTACCTACTTATTAACTATACCTATTATAATAGAATTACCGTTCAGACGAACGGACGCCCCTGTTGAAATAAAAAAACATTTTGCCAGTGATAACGTAAGTCAAAAAGTTAACAAAAAAAATATATATATCTAACAATTGTGAAACTGGAAACTGGCTCTTGTATAGAGTAATAAATTATTACCTACTCGGGTTTGTTTTTAATTTATTAATGTAGGCCAACATAGCACTTATCATACTAATATTATAAAGAGGAAAACTTTGTTTGTTTGATTGTAATGAATAGGCTCCGAAACTACTGAACCGATTTGAAAAAATATTTCACTGTTGGGAAGCTGCACTGTAATATATTTATAATATATTTTCAAAAAAATTAGGGATCCATACTAAAACTCGAATAATGTAACCGCAATGTACCCGTGCGAAGCCGGGGCGGGCCTGAATATAATAGTCTGAATCAACCACCGATTCGGAGAGTTGGTTCAAAAAGCTTGAGGCGACCCCGTGATGTCAATCACAAAAATACCTACTTCTCCAGAAATCGTAATTTACGCATTTCATTAGTGATGTGAATTATCATTGATGGATGTCCCACAGACTTTTAAATACTGGGGGATGACCGAATTATTGTTTTGTCGGTAAAATAGTAGGTTGCTATACTTGGTAAGTATTCGTATTTTTATACAATTAAATTTTGGCATTTGAGAAGGAATGTCTACGCCCTTGTTTTGACCTTTCAGCAAAAACGCTCATGTCATCAAAGACAATAAAAAGAAAAGGCCAAACACAAAATAATACCAAAAACAATTTCTCTTATCTATGTCTTGTTATTAAAAAATAAACAGATATTTTCACGAGTACCTACTGTACGATGTACTTACATCTCTGGCACAACCAGTTCTGCCCAGCTAACAAGTAATAAAAAGCTTGATAATAACAACGCGAGAACCGGTTCGCTCGAGAGAAAGGCGACGTTGCCGCTCCGTGCGCGGCGCAAATAGGACAGTCAGTTGCTAGTGGTGCGCTACTATGTACTGTATGAACTTTTTTATTTTGTTTTATCGTTTTTTTTAATAGAAGGTACACTTATACAAAAATTGTAGGTAACAAGATTGATTGGGAAGGTGAATTAGAATAATAATATCCCGCACGGGAATAAAACAATAAATATAGGCAGTTTATGGCTTGGCAGTCGCGCTCGCCATCACAAGTAGTAAAAATAAAATATCGTTTCACAAACACATGCCTAAAATCACTAAATGGAATGTACATCGACATCCATTACTTAAGTACTTGCTCAAAAGAAAGACACTTTTAATTGTTGAATATATACCTCGTTATACTTAAGTCTCATAAATATCTAACCGAAGGCAATCAGTTCTCATTATTTGAATCATTTGTATGATTATGCTTAAAAGTTTAATAATTTTTGTACAGAATTACAGATAAGTTCAATATTGCCTCATCTTCGAGTTATGGCCCCATACTCAGGAATACAGACAACCAACTGATAAGTTCAACAAAGTTTATTTTCATACAGAGGTCATCACTGAGTGACCATTATGCTCCTCGCTAACAGAACATTATCATTGACCAGATAAGACCAGATTAAATAGAATAAACAATTTTATTGAACCATTTAGTTCTCCAGTGGTTTAGAAAAGAAATTATAAATTTTCTAATTACTATAATACATCATAAATAATAATAATAAATATCACCAGACGAACACACCAACTGCATGGTCCTAAAATAAGCAACGTTTAGACTATGGGTACCGTACAATGGACTGGGCGCGATCTCAGTGACACCCACACCAGGGCAAATTGCGAAAAGGCCCTTGCCGAAATTTTCACCGGCGGGAATCGAACCCATTACCATTTGTTTGTACATCTACCATTTGTTTTCATGAATGTCGTCAGACAAACTGCAAAGTCCCAAACTTTTTGTTTTTTTTTTAAATTGACTATATGTTGTTGGCCAGAGTGGCCATAACAACTTCACCCGGACAGAGGGCGAGCGCAAGTGCGCTCCAGCCAGAGGGGCAGGGGGGCAGCTAGCTCAAGGGCGCCACAAGGGACACGACCTCGGCTTGGGCCGCTGCCAGAAGAGGTGGAGAGGGTAAATCTACCACCGGATCGGAAGGTCCCAAACTAAGCTGCGCTAATAATTATTAAGTACCGTGGACTGGGCGCAATCCCAGTGACAGACCAGTCACGGTGAATTAAGAGTGGTAAACATAAGCTGTAGTGTAGCCAATTGCCTTTAGCTCATATACGGGCTGGCTCGACTGTAGCAGCATCACCTTATCACAAACCATACCACACCGTACCATAAGACCTACTACAAAAAGCCCTTTAAAAAGGCCCAATTTTAAATCCTTTTGTTTATGTTAATTAATTCGTCACGCTAGGTATCTATGTCAAGGTGTCTTTGGACCTAATAACAACCTATTACGATAAGAGCAAAGGCCTCTCAGCGGATAGACGATAAATGCCTTTATTGGTGTGTTTCATTGGTTACTGGCACGTTGTTGGTCGTCTAATTTGGGCAGTCACGTTTATGTTGTGAAACTTTCTTATTTATGTTTCTTGTTTCAAATATAATGTTGTTATAAGATTCAAAAAGATTAACAAGAATCGTTTACATTCGTAGATACGTCCGTAGATACATAATATTAAGCATATCAGATCTCATCCTTCGTCTTCTAAGGGGTTTCAATATGAGAACGAGCGAACTTTACCATTCTAGCATTCAATTTGATGCAGAAAATGGAGCAACTGATATTTACACCCAATAACATTGCCTTCATAGTTTGACTTCACAAGCTACTGGCAATGACGCCGGCGCACTTGTTTTTAGGACATTACTGACGTCTTTGATACAGTATTTGTAAAGCTGTAACCTCAGAGAACACAAGTGTTACGCTTGTGTAAATATTTTTTGTAGTTGTTATTCAATGTGTTTTTCTGTTACATATATACATACGATGCCGAAAGTATTTCAGCATCGTTCATATAATAAGAGATAACTTTATCTTCCTTTTAACTTCTAGAAACATACTATCTACATACTCTTTATTTTTGTTTAATACGTTGAAAATTAAAAAGAGGAAAAATAATTAGACACGTTGGTTTATTAATATAGAAAATTGTGTTAATAAAATCACATTTTTTTATTGTGTAATGAAATTGTGTGTAAATATTTATTATTTAATAATGTTATTACATATGTGGGGAGCATGGGAAATATACCGGTTTTTTCGGTTCTTTCAGCAATTAGTTGCACTGAGGATTATCCGGTACTTACTTACTCCTCCAATGTAAACCCTTAACTACAATGTTCACTAAAGTAAAAAAAAATATGCTCTTGGCAAAGAAAATAATGTTTTCCAATTTATTCCCGTATTAAATTTCTTCTGTCTATCTGAAAATGTCTGCCCACAGCTTGCCAGGGAATGTCTATTTGAAGATTCCAGGTTTCTAGGCGACTAGGAAGTGTCTAACAACAAGAATAACGCCACGGTAATATTGAAATAAATATCGCCAGTCACAGATCAGAAGGTTCTAAATGGTTTTAAACTAAACAAAACCTGTAAAAATACAGGTTCAGCACCCTTATTGGTATGGTATAACGAGCTGAATGCGATGCTTCTATCATACATACCTACACAAATTAAAATTTGAACACAGGATACAGGACAGGACCAACGATTATTGATCAATACTTTTTTCTGAAGTTAGAATTATTCCCCTTATGATCCAGCAGCTGCTAGCACTATATGCGATCAATAAGCCCAATGCCCAGGGTCTTATCCACAGTTTAAAATATTAGCCTGTTCGGATTGGAGACTAATTGGGACTAATAACACAAATTCTAGTTTTTTTGCTGTGGATATTAACTATGGAATGCCATCTATGTTTTCAGCGATGGCCTTACCTTGCCACGTACGTATACTTCTAATTTCAATGAAATATGGTTAATTTAACCTTATTGTTAATAAGATTTAGCAATCCGCTTACATCACAATTAAATATTCACAAATAACGTCATTAGATCAAAGTAATCCTAAATACATAAATAAATAAACATATTTTAAAGTTAATTATGTTACTGTTATTTTAAATGAAGAACTTCAAAAATTATTTCCGTTAATTTGAACAGATGTTTCTTTAACGGAAACATTGTAATTGAACACCTATTTAATTGTAACGGGTAATTGTGTTTATACATGAAAAAAATATCTTTTAACTACGTCACGCTCACGCCGTTTCATAATATAACACAAAAAAAAATTAAGGAGGGTAAGCAATGGTTACTCCTAGCAACCCCTTGTAAAAAAACACAGCTGGTCAACATGGTGACGTCATGTCGCGTAGACAACCAATCACATTACGGCCAAATATTTCAATTTTTTACTACTCTTAAATCGGTAGGTAACTATCTTTTTTGACCTAGAATGTTATGTGTTACATCTGCCAGCTTGCATTAGGCTATAAGTAGCCTAAATTCCCCCTCCCATTGAGGGGAGGCGTTGAAGAGTTATAAACTTGTTCTTAGGTAACTGAATTTATAAGGTATCCAGCCGGGGTCCATTTAAGCCCCGCTGCCATTTATAGAATTGATCAATATAAACAACATCCACGCGACGTTGCCGCTCTTACGTCGAAAACATTCATTCTCGGTCTCTCTACGCGTGCGCGAAACTAGAAGAGCACAACCGCAACTTCAAATAACCGATAACAAAGTTTACCGTAACGGCATAAGGTTGTCGCTTCACTAGCAGGGAGTTGCATTTGTGATATTTCAAAATGGCGTTGGTATGTAAACAAAAAATTATGGTGTTTGAATTTAAACTATATCGCTATGATTTTAAGGTTAGTTTTGAATTGTATTATTGTATATTACGTTTGAATGGCGTGATAAGGAGGCAGCGTGGAGGAAATCACGTACACTTCAACTAGCTTATAAATAATATATTCGATAATTATTTAAAAAAGCACGTCCGCCCGCTTGATTTGTAAGCTACGAGCTGCAAAATTACGAAAAAAATATGTTTTTGAAATAAATCAGTCATCAATTTTACCAATAGATGTATGCAATGCCATCTATGTTATTAATGCGTAAACTTTTATATAACCTCAAATTTTATTGCTTAACCCTTAATATATTAAATTGTATCAATAGGTAATCGGTTATTCCTACAAGGAAAGCGGGCAAGTCAGTTGCCAGGCATATCTAAGAATAACTATTAATTAAAAGTACCTCGTATTTAGGTGAGTAGCATAGGATTATAGTACCCTCATGGCATACAGCACAGCTGCGTTTGTTGCAACGGCTGAACCACTAGAATATTTATGATGATTTTTGTGATGTAGGTACTTACCTATGTAACTATAAATGATGCGACAGTGCAAATCCATATCTATATTTATTAAAAATAACGATATATAAATAGGTATCGGTTATTTATATTACTGATATTGATATCCGATAGTTATTTGATAGGGAGGCAATAATACCTATAATCGAAAAAAACTTGCTAAATTACGCTTACAGCGAGGGTAAAAGAGAAGGTAAAGAAAGACAGCAGCCGTGCGTGTTAATTTCTCCTTAAAACTACGTAAGTATATCTTGCTAACACGTGTCTCATTGGCAGTCAGTTCTCCTTAGTCCAGTCGCAAGGGAACTCATAACAATATACCAATATTACTGCCAAAATATATCTAAGTAATAATAAATACCGTATAAAACTTACCATTTTCATTGTCGCTATCAGCAGAATCTGGGGGCCTATTCTGCAGCCACCTGATATAACTATTAGGGTGGACGGTCAACAAATGCTTTCCCAAATTAGTTATACTGGACGCGTAAGATCTTACTCCATTACACAATTTACACACCGCTAACTTATAAGGCTCGTTGATTTTAGTATAGTACCACCATATATTGCTATAGTGCCCTCTTTCCGATTGTCTACGCACTTGTTTTTCGTTCGGAGCAATACCAAGCAAAGCCGGGTGCTTGCTTTTCAAATGCAGTCGTAAATTATTAGTTGTTGCGGTGTAATTGTATCTACCGCCGCATTCTTTGCATATAGCATGTTTCAAATGTTTCGTATTGTCCGCGCACACGTCGAAAAACTCCCACGGTTGGAATTTGTCCGTCATAATACAGTTATTAGCGGATTATTACACAATATCGATAAAACAACGCGGATATACAATATGGCGAAGCGATAGCCGATAGATAATACAATACAAGAAATAACCTTATTGATGTCACCGAAACGTCAAAACGCTAGCGCGGCGAGGAATGCGTTTTGTTTAGTTTTGGCCTCGCTTTTTGCATTTAGCCAGTCTCAAGTAAAAAAATATTTTCTAGTTTAATTATGCATCGAGCGCATAAATGCCGTTGCCTAAGCTAAATAATCTCACCGCCTAACCTCATTATTAGTAATGTGTCGGATACTTTACTGATAAAAATTATCAGACTTTTTTGGGGAACTTGAAAAATTATATTTCTAAATGTTTCTTCAAATTCCCTACATTCACGCATATTTATGATCATAAGGGTTATCTTCCACCAACATTACACATTATAATTCAAAGAAACAGAAGTTTTTAAAATTAAGCCAAAAATGACCACATTCATTTTGACTTCGCTCCAAAAAGTCCAGCTTAGCGTTTACAAATCGCGAGCCGTTTGCGAAAAAAAGTAGCAATAAGTATATAGGTATCCTACTAATACAACTAACTAAGTAAATTGTAAGTTGATCCAATTACACATTAAACACAAATTTCCCACAAATTTATATCATATATGAGATTCAGTTATATCCGACATATGAATAGGTATGTAGGTGGGTGCCAAATTATGTCATGTTAAAACGTTAAATAACTAAAAAATATAAAACCGTTATTTCACATAAAAAACGGATAAACGTTATACCTAATCAACACAAAAAAACTTACCGTCTTGGTTCAGGTGCGTAAGTGTTTCCGTTTCCGTATTCAAAATGTCTTGTTCCGAAGCAGTATGTTCTTCTAACCACTGTTTATATAATTCCGTATGAGCGGCCGCCAGGTGATCTCCTAACTTATTGTCATCAAAGTCGTAAGATCTGATAGTATGACATGCGTTACACATCGCCATATTATCGTATTGCTCGTTTAGTACTTTAGAGAAATAATTCCAAATCTTGGGCTTTATCACGTTTTCAGTTTTATTAAACGGACGACTGACATCGCGGTTTCTCTTTCTCGCTACTATCCCTACAGTCTTCGCTTCCCTAGGATGCTTTCTTCCCAAGTGCGATTTGAGGTTATTAGTTGTTGAGGAATAACTGAATTTCCCTTTACACAACCTACAGATAGCTCGTTTCTCATATTTAGTATTATCGGAACACTTTTGGTAGAACTTCCAAAATAATTTACTCATATTATCGTTTATTTATGGAACGAAAAATTAAACAGAAAAACGCGACTGTTTTGTGTATCGCGTGTAACTGTTACGTCAGAATAACGACTGAAACGTCAACCGTTACGTTACTCGTTTGTAGTTTTCATGATTTGCGTTTAGTTTCTTTTTAAGGTTAGAAACGAAATATTTAAAAAATGACATCAATTTCAATAACAATATCTATTGACTTTGAAAATTATATCTATTAAATCGATATTAATACTATACGTTAATAGATTATTGATAATTGCATTGTATTTTTATAACAGAAAGTACTGACATCTATTGAATTCTTAAGGTACTTATTATTATGCTACGTGTTCTTTAAGCCTGCGACGTGTGAAATTTAGGATATTACCTTTATTCATGGAATTATCAAGAGCGATATATAATATAGATAAAAATTTATCAAGTAGGTACTTTGATTTATGTAAAGCAAAACGCGAGAAAATAATCAATAACGTTTCGAAATAACGAAAATAAAACTTACCTTTGTCTTTTATTTCTTGTTCCACATCGTTATTAATTTTCAACGGTTTCTTTTGCAACCATTCAGCGTAAAACTCAGGATGGGACGTCGCCAGATGTTCGCTTAGCTCGTTATTATTACGGGAGTATGAACTAGTTTCCTTACACAAATTACACACCGCGATTTTACCACCATTGCTTTGCACTTTAGAAAAGTAAGTCCAAATTGCTTTCGTAGCTTCATAGTATGTTCGGTAGTATTTATGAGCCTTTTTTATGATTGATTTACCATTTATTCCTAAAGAGGAGGCTGCGTTTGGATGCGCTCTTCCTAAGTGCAATTTTAGGTTATGTGATGTTGCGGTATAACTATAAACGCCGGCGCACAGCTTGCAAATAGCTCGCTTCTCATATCTTGTGTTGTCAGGATGCTTTTTGTAAAATTGCCAAATTCGCGCGTCTCTGCTCATTTCGTTATTTTTACCGAACAAATAACTTTTAGTAACGATGACAATAACGGGTGTTAGTGATAGCGCGCACGATAACTGTATGTTAGAATAGAATGTCAGTGTGACATAAGAGAAACGTCAAAATGGCATCACTTCACCCACAGATGTAACAAAAACTGATAAAAAATAACAGACATAAATACTTCATAAACTCTCTGGAGCCTGGCGAAATTATTTCGTTCAAAGAGTATTGATTTCGTTTCTATTATAGGTTCTAATAAATCTATGGTTATAAATGAAACACGTGCCATTAATGTACGAGCGATTGCTCTATCATTGATTATTACATCCTATTTGCTAAATCTTAAATAAATTCTAGACCACAGAGGCATGTTCTAGACAAACCGTTATCTAGATATCGCACCTAATTAATCATTAATTGTTGCTAACAAGTATGAATTCTTTCGGTGAACATACTGACAGTATTCCTCTTTGAAGTTGTTCTACGACTTTCCAAACACGTCTTACGTAAACGTTAACGACTAACGAGCGTGAAAAACGCGTAAAATTCATAGTACAGCTACAATTTTATTCAAGAGTTACTATAAGAATTCTGTATCATGTAATACGGTGATTTTCAGTCTGTGTTTCGGCCATGACATCACTAATGGGAGGGAGGGGGGGTCTCCCCCCGCCGTGTCTTCCTCGCTGTCGGTCTCCGAGTCCGAGTCTGCCAGTCTGGCCAGACCAGACACCTGTTTCGAGATATCTTCAGCCAGATCTTTTTCTATGACCACCTGAAAATAAATAAGTAGTTAACAGTGTTAATTATTTTAATAGGTCAGTAGTTACACACACGTTTTGAAATACAAGGGGGTCGTCCATTAATCACGTGCGTGATGCTCGAAAGCGGGGGGGGGGGGGGGAGATTTTCAGAAAAAAAAAGGGGGGGGGGGGGGTGTAGTGAAATATCACGTGTTTGTAACTCTTTCGTTTTTATTGAATTTTTATGGGTGGTAATTTTTATCACAGTGCTCAACTTTTCAGAATTGAATGAGGTTATAATAATTATATTTAACGAATAATAATACTGTCAACGCCGGCGGCGGCGCCCGCCACGCCGCCCGCCAGCAGCGACACGCAGCGCCCGCACTCGCGCCACGTGAAGTGACTCCCGCGCAGTACGTACCTGCAGCCAGGCGCCGGCGGCGGCGTAGGGCCGCTGCGGCGAGGCGGCGGCGCCCGCCACGCCGCCCGCCAGCAGCGACACGCAGCGCCCGCACTCGCGCCACGTGAAGTGACTCCCGCGCAGTACGTACCTGCAGCCAGGCGCCGGCGGCGGCGTAGGGCCGCTGCGGCGAGGCGGCGGCGCCCGCCACGCCGCCCGCCAGCAGCGACACGCAGCGCCCGCACTCGCGCCACGTGAAGTGACTCCCGCGCAGTACGTACCTGCAGCCAGGCGCCGGCGGCGGCGTAGGGCCGCTGCGGCGAGGCGGCGGCGCCCGCCACGCCGCCCGCCAGCAGCGACACGCAGCGCCCGCACTCGCGCCACGTGAAGTGACTCCCGCGCAGTACGTACCTGCAGCCAGGCGCCGGCGGCGGCGTAGGGCCGCTGCGGCGAGGCGGCGGCGCCCGCCACGCCGCCCGCCAGCAGCGACACGCAGCGCCCGCACTCGCGCCACGTGAAGTGACTCCCGCGCAGCACGCGCCCACTGACACAAACACAAACAGTACAAAATAGTACATTGTTACCTAAGGGGTGAAGGTAATTTATTTTGCCCCGAGACGGTACGCTCGGGCGCCAATAGTTTGAGGGACAAAATAAGTCATTCACCCGAGGTAAACACTGTGCTTTTCATTACGAATACAAGGAAAATAAAAATAAAAACAGGAATTAGCTAAAGAAATAATACAAGGAGGAATTAACAATACAGTCACCCCCTGTGTAACAATGTACTATTACAGCTGTCAGTTGAAAGCGATTCTCCCTAGGGCGGAAAAATATTACTTTCAAACCGCTCCTCACGCAACTTCAGACCTACTTTCCGAGTATGAGTAATGAAAAATATTTTAATAAAACAATTAAATTAAGCAGACTTCTAACCGTGAGTTCGCACTGGACGGAACATGTATATGAAACATGTTGTCTCTATTTATTGATGTCAGAAAATAGAGACAACAATATGTTTCGTGAACATGTTTCGTCCAGTGCTCAGTGACGGTAAGGCTTGACTTAATAAATC
Source organism: Notodonta dromedarius (assembly GCA_905147325.1). Lineage (NCBI taxonomy): Eukaryota > Metazoa > Arthropoda > Insecta > Lepidoptera > Notodontidae > Notodonta > Notodonta dromedarius. The sequence goes on from LR990188.1 coordinate 424,936, forward strand.
TATCTCAAGTCTAAATGTTATTCTTATGTCATACAGTAAAAATACATGTCAAAAGCGTACTCGAGATATAAGTACGGGCCTTAACCTGGGTGCACTGAAACGCTAGAAATAACTAGGGACCTCGTAATTTCTATGTATAATTTGGAGTTGTTGCCAATTCAAGTAAGTAGATAGTCCTAACGTAGTGCAAAGATAGTGACATCGGCAGACTGAGAAATTGGTGAACATACATAAAAAAGACATACATGCAGACGAACATAGAACCTCTTCTATTTTTTGGTAGTCGCTTAAAACAAAATACGGTCGGGGAAGCTCCATCAGGAACGAACCTCTATGTTAAGTATTTAGCATGTACATAATTTGTGAATTTGATTGTTAATCATACTAATATTATAAAGAAGAAAACTTTGTTTGTTTGATTGTAATGAATAGGCTACGAAACTACTGAACCGATTTGAAAAATTCTTTCACTGTTGGGAAGCTACACTATCCCCGGGTGACATAGGCTATAATATATTTTCAAAACAATTAGGGATCCTTACTAATACTCGAATAATGTAACCGCAATGTACCCGTGCGAAGCCGGGGCGCGGGCGGGCCGCTAGTAATAAATATTTATTGACTTTTTTGGGTACAATGATAAAACAATTTAAATAAAAAGTGATTTCAAGTATTTAATTCAATCCTAACTCTATATTAGTTCACAAAAAGTTCAATAGATGTCGCACTATACAGGCATTTGAATAACTCACTAACGCCATCTCGTTCAGTTTATAAAGAACTTTGTCACAGTGGACGTTATAAAGTGGTTCACAAAATTACTAACAGATGCCTGGAGAGGGCATAACGCTTTTAAAGCGTAACTATTTCTGCCAGTCAACTCTTACCGTAAGCCGCGTAAGGGGCTATCCATAAATTACGTCACACGTTAAGATGGAGGGAGGGGGTCCACGAAGTGTGACATTTTGTGACAAGGGGTGGGGAGGGGTACCATATTTTGTGACATCACATTTTTTCAAAATATGATATTTTATATCTAAGTATTACAACAATAGTTGCAACTCTGCCTGCATGACTATAATATATATTTTTTGGTTAATTTCCATGCATATGTTTGTTTTTATGTTGATTTTATTGAAAAATAATAATTCCGCAACACTGCTGTTTAATTTCATAAATTTCTAAATGTAAACTTGCAAAATTTGTGACATCACACTAGGTAGGTGGCGGGGGGGGGTCTAACAAATGTGACCAGCTGTGACAAGGACGGGGGAGGGGTCAAAATATCATGAAACTCGTGTGACGTAATTTATGGATGGCCTCAAAGGTGCGCTTGTCATCCGACTTTCTTGCATATCATGTACAGAGTATGTAGAAGCGTCAATAGCCTAGTGGTTAGAGGAGCCATCCTCGCAGCTGAGAGGTTCCGGGACCTCCTGGCCATTAAACTATTCACGTGAGCCCACTTCTAGCACAAGCATTAGCTTAACTGGAGGGGTTAACGGGAATACTACTTTACGAGTAATGTGATAAACTCACACTGCTTGTAATCTTTTTTAACACAAAACAAAAAGTATGTACTCACTCGATGGCCAGCGGCAGCAGACTGGCCCCCTCCGCGTTCAACACTATGTGAACTCCGTCTAAATACTCCACAGTACTCTCCCCGCGCCACGAGCCCTGCACGCATTGTATAACCTCTCATTTTAATAAAATAAACATCGGCAGACGAACACACCAACTGTATGGTCCCAAACTAAGCAACGCTTGTACTATGGGTACCGTACAATGGACTGGCGGCGATCCCAGTGACACCCAGACCAGGGCAAATTACGAAAAGGCCATTTCCGAATTTTACGCTGACGGGAATCGAACCCGGAACCACCCGGGGCAGTGAGCTCAGCGGTCTACTAGAACCACTGCGCCCAGCGATCGTACTCAGATGAAAAATATTACGTAGACAGAGCTCATAGAACTATTGAGTGAAGCCAGCGAAACTGATACCAAATGGCATTTCATACTATGACATAGGAGAAGTTATTTGGAACTAAAGGTCTGCTGGTTCAAACCCCGGCTCGCACTTCTGGAATTTTCAGATTTTATGTGCGATTCCCATCTCCAAACGAGATAATAACTCGCCGAATGGTGAAGGAAAACATCGCGAGGAAACTTCCACGTCTTTCGAAAGATGTTACATTCTCCACCCCGCGCTGGTCCAGTGGTGGACTAGTCCCGAGTCCTCGCATCGAGGGGGGAGTGTGTCCGGTGTGATGGCGACATGCTCACCCCCTGTTACATTGGAACCGAAACACCATCAACCGCACTGCCTACCCCTTCGTGGAATATAAGAATTATGATTTAATGAATATTTCTACTAACTTGCATGACTTCAGGTATATGCGGCAACGCTCTTTCTATACTGGACATTTCAAAGCTGTCCGTCGACATGTGACCTGGAAAACGATTTTCATTACATCCTACTGCTCGGCAGCCTCCCCTTAATGCGGGGGGGATGTGGGCCACCGCTTTGATTTGTACTTATGTGTTAATATACAAACAAAATTCAATAAAAGTCATCATGCCCCACTATGTTAAATATGTAGTCCATTGTGTTATATAGTCCACAATGTTAAGTTTGTATTCCAAGTTAATCAGATATTCAATGCTGTTAATTATGTAAACTATAGTTTGAATTAGATTGGTCCATTATGTTATATAGTCCATGTTGTTTTTAATTAGTTGGTCTTAGGTGTAGAATATATGGACTAAGGTTGTAATTAAATGGTCCATTGTGTTATTTTGTCCATGAAGTTAATTTTATAGTCCATGATGTTAATTAATCAGTCCTAGGTGTAGATTAAATGGTGTAAGGTTGCTCTGTTTACCCTCAGGGCCGCTCCGCTCGCTCATGGTGGTGAGTCCCCGCTGCAGGGTGTCCTTGATCTGCTGCTGCAGGCTGGCCGGCAGCGCGGAGGGGGGGGACGGCTGGCCCTCCCCGTCTTGCTGCAAGACCAATACCAGCGTCGTGTAAACTCGGTCATGTATCGAACAATAGATTTATCTATTCAAATTGGAGGATCTAGTTAACGGAACTCGTTACTGTACCGCGGCCAACGAGAAGCGCTACCAAAATAAAATTTATAAATTATTTTATTATTTGCTAGCTGTGCCCGCGACTTCGTCCGCGTGGAATTTATTTGACAAAGTTTCATACAAACTTTCATCCCCTTGGGGGTAGAATTAATCAAAATCCTTTCTTAGCGGATGCCTACGTCATTACATCTACCTGCATGCCAAATTTCAGCCCGATCCGTCCAGTGGTTTGGGCTGTGCGTTGATAGATCACTATCTCAATCAGTCACCTTTGAGTTATATATATTTAGATTACTTGGTTGTGTTTTAACCTTTCGCAATCGTTTATTTTAATTAAAATTACGATAAATTACGGAATTACGGTATAGGGTGTAGCGTACCTGTGTCCAGGCATGCCAGCGGACGCGCGCGGACACGCCTGCGAGAGGCGCGGGCGGGGGGGGCGGGGCGGGCGCGGCGGCGGGGGGGCGCGGGGGGCGCGGGCGCACGCGCCGAGCCGACGCGCGCCGCGACAGCCGCGTCACCAGCCACGAGCCGCCGCAACTGACGACAAGGACATACACTCAACATTGTTTCTTTTCATGTAAGCCAACAAAGCATTTATGAATAGTCATATGCAGACATAGATTTACATAGTTAACGCAAGTATCACGATTTGTATTGAAACCAAGCGTGCCGATTTTTTAACACCTCCTGTGACGTCATTAGCGACGGGAAATCCAAACCGATTCAAAGACACCGATGCCGCCGATGCCCCTCCGCCCGCTACGATTCTCTCTCTCTCTCGAGTGATTATCTCGCTCATACTCATATTTTTTATATCTGTAGTCGCGCGGACTGTAACATAGCGGCGACCAACCTAGACGCTTGGTCGGGGTTTCGTACACGCGAAGTACATGCATTTGCGTTATCTATGTAAATATATATCTGTGTTTTTTTTTTTTTTTTTTTTTTTTTTTTTTTTTTTTTTTTTTTTTTTTTTTTTTGAAATGACTATACGTTGTTGGCCAGAGTGGCCATAACAACTTCACCCGGACAGAGGGCGAGCGCGAGTGCGCTCCAGCCAGAGGGGCAGGGGGGCAGCTAGCTCAAGGGCGCCACAAGGGACACGACCTCGGCTTGGGCCGCTGCCAGAAGAGGTGGCGAGGGTAAATCTACCACCGGATCGGAACGCGACCTCGACTGAGAAGATCCGGCAAGAAACTCAGCGGGCTTGTCGGGTGCCAAGGTGCGTCTAGGTAAGTAGACGCACCTTCTAGCGGAAGCGGGGGTACGTCGACCTCGCCGGCGAGGTCGGTGTCTGGTGGGGAGTGTGCGTGTGTCATATATCTGTGGTCATATGTATGTGTGTCAATGTATTCGTGTACTGTCTGACTCAATCAATAGTTATGTGCCTGAGGCAAAGGTTGTTAATAATATTTATTTATTTATTTATTTATTTTCTCAATACATACAAATATCTTTACAGGCTAGACCCAATGCGATATTGTTGCAAACTTAAAAATTAAAAATAATATAACTGTTTTTATTTAAATACATTAACATAGCAAATTCTATATGTAGCTGTTCTTGTAAATTCACCCAAAGTGCAACAGAATAAGTCCAAGTCCTCAGCAATGAGGTTGAGAGTGCGGAGTGCGCTCGTGAGCGGCGCCTCGCGCAGCAAGTTAGTTCGCGCGTACGGTTCCACCAGCAACCGCGGCTGACGACGACGACCCACATACCCGTCTGGCACGGCTAGCTCCACCCTTCGCAATATATCCGCATTGTGTATCTTCCCTCTAATTACTTTAAAGATATAAGTCACTAGTGTGAGTTGCCTCCTGACCCTTAGTTCATTATATCCGACCATTCCCAAGACAAATAGAGTTGGATACATTAATGGATAAAATGGATATACCCCATATTCCCTCATATATTTGTATCTGATAAATTTATTTTGCACTCGCTCCAACATGAGACTATACTTAGTTTCATGTGGAGCCCAGATAACTGGATTATATTCTAGTTGGCTCCTTACTACAGCATTATATAATGCCATTATAGCTTTAATATTTGTGAAGCCTATAACCATTCTAAGCACAAATGCAAGGTTTCTATATGCTTTTTTGCATACCTTAACTATATGATCTAAGCAGGCGTCACTATTGTCACTAAATAAGTAAATAGTAACTACAGTGCGGTCGCGGAGCAGGAAGAATTTCGTACAATGACCTCTTTGCCTACTGACTGTGGTCACAAACATTTTTGCATCAAGTGCGGTTTATATGAAATATTTCAAGTGGAAAAAAATATACTAGCTTATAGCTATCACTCAGGTAAAAGGTTTACAATCCCGAGGACGGCGGCCACGGCAACTGTGTGAGCGAGACGTATTAGATTTACGCGGGAGTGACAGAGACAGGTAATAACAGGTTAATGTACGAAATTCTTCCTGCTCCGCGACCGCACTTTAGTAGATATGTACTTTGGTGTCAGAGCCGAACTGTAGCCAATTGTCTACAGCTCATATACGGGCTGGCTAACCGAGGTAGTACCACCCTCTCACAGAAGAACGGCGTAAAGTAGCTATTATAGCTGCGATTCGTACGATGCGTGAGTGAGTCGGAAAGCCCAACCCACTTGTCATGAATAAAGTACTATGCAAGATTTTGAAAATCGTTTTTTTAGTATTCCTAGGCTATTGACGCCGCAGACTTACTTACTTGGGATCTTCAGCAATTCGCTTCAACACTTCGAAGCCGGATCCTCTCTGAGCCGCCTTCAGCTCTCGGCCGGTGCAACCGACCATCTACGGACATGCTCATGTTAAAATAATAACCCACTGCCATCCGGTAAGCAGTGGAGGTATAAAATAAATCTATGTTCCCAATGTTCCCAATGTTCCCGTGATGAACTGATTTGTTAGTGGGTTTGTTCCAGTTTGTTCAGGTCTTGCTGCAGTGTTCTAGCAAGTTAGGTGTGTTGTTCAGAGTTGGTTGTCTGTAGGGGAGATTGCTTCAAGAGTGGACTGTACCAATAAATTTAGGAGTTTGTTCAAAACTTTTTGCTTGTGAATGAATAGCCTCATGAGTGCTCTGAACAAGTACTTAGTGGGTTTGTTCAGATAAATTTCAAGCCTGAGAGTGGTCTTGAGTTAACTTTGACATGTAATTTTGTAGTAGAATCATATAAGAATGACATTTCCAAGGTCGCGCTCAGACTTGAGATCGGTTTATTAACACGGACCATAGAGTTCTAACAAGACTTTAGTTTTCTAACCAAAGTGAACGGTGACATTTTTATATTGTATTTTTAGAAACTACAAGGTTATTTCTACAAGCTACAGGTCTTCGTGAACAAATGTTTACGGCGCATACTAGGATCTGCTGGCCACGTACCATCGCAAATACAAGGCTGTGGGAGAGGACTGACCAAAAACCCATCGACAAGGAGATCCTAATGAGAAAATGGCGCTGGATTGGACATGCGTTGAGAAGACCAGATAATCACCTATCCAAACAAGTGTTAACGTGGCAAGCGTATGGGAAAGGAAAGCCGGGCCGCCCCCGTATCACCTGGAGGCGCTCAGTTGAAAAAGAGGCTGCGTCAACTGGACTCGGCTGGAAGGATCTCGAAGCTACCGCGCAAGATCGAGAAAAGTGGAAATCTCTTCTTCGAGCTCTATGTCCCTGTTGAGGGATTACAGGATTACATGATCATCATGACCTTTACTTTGAACAATTCAACAGACAGCGTTTAAATAACTTTGACAATAACTATAAGGAAACCAATACGTCCGTCGTATCCGAAAAGCCAAGCGCAGAGTATACCGCTGGTTGTTTTGCGCGCTGTTTTATATTTTTTCACTCGTAGCGGTTACCTAACCGCTACGACTCCTACCCACCTGGGTAGGAGAATTATCTAACAGTATTGTCATTAAATGTGTTATTGCTATTCGTTACTTGACACTGGCGAAATATCTATTGGAAACTGGGTGGGCCATACTCTTAAAGAAAGAAGAAGTGTTCTAAAAAGTTGTTCAGAATAGCGGTTGCCTAGCTATCGATGGTATAGCCATACTATCGAGACTTCGAAATATCGATAGTACCAATAGTGTCGCCGATAGAACTATCGATAGTACAGAGTTCTCAATAGTATCGATACTATTTCTCGTCATCAATAATGTTGCCACTATTGCTAGGGAGCCATTCATAAATTACGTCACACGAATTTCATGATTTTTTCGCCCCTCCCCCGTCCTTGTCACATTCGTGAGACCGCCCTACCTAGTGTGACGTCACATATTTTACATTTAGAGATTAAAACAGCAGTTCCAAAATTATTTTTTTCCTTTTAAATTATTTTTCAATAAAATGAACGTCAAAAAAATGTGATGTCACAAAATTTGGGACCCCTCCCCACCCCTTGTCACACAATGTCACACTTCGTCGACCTCCTCCCTCCCCTTAACGTGTGACGTAATTTATGAATGGCCCCTAGGGTGTCGATATTGTGGCTAGTCTTCAAGGTCAACTATCGATAGCTAGGCAACAATTGTTTAGAGTTCTCTTCCTACTTATGAGTTTGATCCAAACTTTTTATAAACCACTGCAGGAGAGATAGTTTTGAGAGTGTTCTAAGGGGGCGTCCATTAATTACGTCCCATTAATAATCCCCCCCCCCATAGAACACCTGACGCAATTAATGGACGCCCCCTAACAAGTTCAGAGCTGGTCCCTGCGCGTACCTGCAGGAAGCTGACGGAGCCGTGCGCGGTGGCGAGGTCCGGCAGCTGCGGGTCGGCGGCCACCAGCAGGTGCCGCAGCCGCCCCCCCGCCCCGCCGCCGTCCAGCGCGCGGTGCCACGACACGTGGTCGCCCGCGCACAGCTTGTTGCCTGCACCGGGGGGAGGGACGGACCAGGGGGAAGGGGGACCGGGAGAGGGGGAGGGGGGCGGACGAGGGAGGGAGGAGGTTGTGATTACTATTTACTTATTCAGTGACCTGACACCACACGCTGCCCGTTCGTAAGATGCCTGAACGGCTGAGCGAACATCACCACCGCCACCGATGACACAAACTCCAAAGAGGAGATAATGGACCACCAACACGGCATCATAAGCCGTCATCCAACGACCCGCCCACGGATGTGAGCGGCGTGAAGACACTTGAAAAAGGGCATAGCCCTGATGCTTCCCCCCCAACAACACGGGAGGGGGCGCGCGAAGAACCACGTGATGGTGTCGCCTGCTCACATTCTGTCACTGTTCCCGAGAATGTACACCATCGTTTATACATTGATAAGAGTAACCATTGTGTTTCTCGGCGGCTTTTCTCAGTGGGAGCGGCATGCCGAGCCGGCGGTAGATTCTGACTGTTCATAAATGCTTTGGTGGCTTACATTAATAAAAAATTTGAGGTGAGTTGACGACCGCTTGGCGCAGTGGTTTGAGCGGAGGTCGCGCGGCTCACTGCACCGGATGATTGCGGGTTCGTTTTCCCTTCGGAAAATTTCGGAAATTCCGTAAATGTACCCCAATCTGGGTCTCACTGGGATCGCCCTCAGTCCACCCAGTCTGGGTGACACTGGGATCGCCCCCATTGCCCCCGGTCTGGGTGTCACTGGGCCCGCGCTCAATCCACCCGGTCTGGGTATCACTGGGATCGCCCCCAGTGCACCAAGTCTGGGTGTCAATGGGATCGCCCCTAGTGCACCCGGTCTGAGTGTTACTGGGATCGTCCCCAGTGCACCCGGTCTGGGTGTCACTGGGATCGCCCCCAATCCACCCGGTCTGGGTGTCACTGGGATTGCCCTTAGTCCATTGTCATTGTACGGTACCTATAGTACAAGCGTTGCTTAGTTTGGGACCATAAAAGTCTGTTAATCTAGCGAGAGTTAATAATAACCTACTCACCAGTGGTGAAGACATATCTAGCGAGCGCCTGCAGCAGCGCCGCCGGCCACACGGGGGGCTGCGGCTCGGCCTCCGCGGCCAGCCGCAGCGTCAGCTCGAAGCCGTAGCCCGAGGGCGCAGCCCCCACGGGCTCCGGCAGCGGATGCACACGCCCGTCGCCGTGTAAATCCGATATACCAAAACTGGGGATAAATTTAAAAGAAATGATGTACCAAGATGTATGTGACAACCGCTTGGCGCAGTGGTTTGAGCGGAAGCCACTCGGCACCGGGTGTTTGGGGTTGAATTCCCACCGCAGAAATTTTCTGAACCAAATTTCTGAAATGGCCTTTTCGTAATTTGCCCCAGCCTGGGTGTCACTGGGATCGCCCCCAGTCCATGATACGGTGCCTATAGTATGAGCGTCGCTTAGTTTGGGACCGTTCAGTTGTTGTGCCTGTCTGGCAATATTTATGTAAGGTAACAAAGTTAAAAAGCTTACCTGACGTAGTGCCAGTGTGGTGGAATGTGGTCCGCGGGGTTCCCGGGGTTCCAGTACATGCTGATGTAGTCCAGGGGGTCCTGCCCGCCCAGCCTGCGCAACAGTACCATAATATATATGTTGAACTGCCGGACATTCTTTAAAACATTTAACTGTTACTGAAGTGAACATTTGTAAAACGTCTTTTGTTGGCATAGAAGGTATGCACATTCCACATCCCACTAAGCTAGCTTTCTAATTTAAAAAACTTAAACTGAGTGCTTTAATTAGCTTGATAATATTGAAACAGTTGTGTATTATTTACTTAGAAATAAAGGAAAACATTTATTTGACACAGACATAAGAGGTAATATAGATGAGTGATGAACACAAAAGGAAGTGGGCCACAATGTTTGGGTACCTCAATGTTACCTGTGCCGAAAAAGCGTTTCGTTCAGCATGAGCTGAAGGGACTAGTTTTCAGCCAAGGCCTAGAAGGTGTGGTAACCCAATAGTAGTACTAGTACTTTTTATGTACACCAACTTTTATTCTCTTAAAAAGAGTCACCCTTGAGTTTCTTGCTAGATTTTCTTATGAAAAGCTGCATTCCGAACCAGAGAGATTCTGACTATTCATCAATGCTTTGTCAGCCTACACCTGAATAAAAATACTTTGGTTTGATGGAATAAAAAGTTAACTAAACAATTAATAATCTCACCAGTATTTGAGTCTGGTGGTGACTTGCAGTGGGTTGGGTTGGTCGGGGTAGACCCTGGTGCAGGCCTCGCACAGCGCCTTCAGGCCGGCCGGCACCAGCCTGTCTGGAACACCATCACAAATATACCGAATGGTCCAGGCCAGCAAACCATTACACACAAAATGATAGAGCAATTATTTCTGACACACATACATAATACTTAATCTATGATTAAGATTCATGATAGAGTAATCACAAACTTCTTTTATTTGGATACAAAGCATTTCCTTTGCATCTTTATTCTTAATAAAAATTATCAACTCAGTGTCTGCCACTTCTAGCCTAGACTATTTTAAATAAAATAATATTTTAATAATAAGTTTGATGCAAATTATTTGTTGTGCATTACCAGTTGTTGGATGGTCCATGATCCCAAACTAAGCAATGCTTGTACTATGGGTAGGTACTGTACTTATGACTGGGGACGATCCCAGTAACACCCAGACTGGGGCAAATGAGGTAAAGGTCTTATGATGATGTAGGTAGTTTTTTTAATTTTAATTCCTAAATCTGAGTGAGACTTAAGTAATTAAGTAGCTTGGTAATATTTAATTACTAGTGTATTATTTTTTTACTTTTTGGAGACAATGGTGTTGCCTGCTTACGTTGTATCGCTAATATGGTAATCCTGAGAGAATGGCGAAGGCCTATTAAGTTAGAAGTTCACTATGTTAAGAATTTCATATTTACAAACCTGTACTCATCTGTTCGCTGTCTGATTCCGAGTTGAGGTCATTATCAGCTGTTTGCACTGCGGGCTGCGCAGACGCAACGAACGACAGCGCGCTGTTCCGGACCACGCCAGGGGGCGGAACACCCGCGCCGCTTGGTGCCGACATCTTTTAGCTAAATGATAGGCCTTCGGATCCTGTGTGGCTGATTATAATGTGATCATTTAACAAAATAAGATAAAATGTATACTGGCTAGTTCATGGCTTGGCCATTTTTTTATTACCTGTGGACAAAGAGCATAAGACATAAGACAACCTGTGAAATTAACAGTCCGTTTTCATTTGATAATAAATTAAGCAATAAACAAGGATGGTAGATACACATGCAACTCGAGTTTAAAGAAGACAGCAATAATATCCCTTAATTTTGAAGTGTTTGTTTGTTTCTGAACGTTAAAATATTGTTTTCCAAAATTTATAAAATTTATGTTATTATTTGAAAGAAAAATACTTGTTATTAGATTAAATTTACATAAATATCATATAATTTTATGGTAATTTTAAATACGGAATTTAGTTTTACTGATATTGATACGTTAAAGGGATACGTGTCCTAATGACATTCAAGTTTCAGAACGGACATCCGTTCCCCCCGATTCTCGAAATCGTGTTTTTGTTTGTTTAAAATTTCAATCATTTCACTCTTTTTGCTCTATAAATAAACACAAACAACACATTCTGCTGCTATAAATAGTATCCTCTGCCTCCACTGAAGTGTAATATACGAATCAATCGGACGGATAATCCGTAAAATCAGTTAAAATGCGATACTTATTCCTCACAACTATATTTAGCGTAGTTTTTGCTTACGAAAACGATATGACGATCATTGTGCAGGCCGGGAAGGTAGACTGCTTCTTCCACCAGGTGAAGCCGAACGAAGTTATCGATATTGAGTATCAGGTAAGTCAAATTTTATAAAAATTTGTATGGTAACCTCTTATCCCGAAATAGACTGACTTATCATCACCCCAGGGGTCCAAAGAGGTCGTCAGAAGTGTATCATAGTCTACTCACGTTTCACACAAGGTGTTTCAGTTTTATGTCGACCTAATTGTCATTTACCAGAAACCTACATAGGCTAAAATTATGCAGAAAATACAAATAAAACAATTTTGTAATCCATATCACGACGGTGTTGATAATATCGTGAGAAAAACTTGGATCACGATACCGCTGTTATTATCTAGTTTGATAATGTAATATGACTCGTAAGTAAACATTGAAATTCATGAAAAGTGTGAATAGGTATGCACACCTCACTAAACTAGTTTTCTAATTTAAATACCTCAATCTGAGTGAGATATGATTACTATTTACTTATTAAATGACAATGGTGAGGCCTGCTAATTCTGTTGCTGTTCCTCCAACTTAAAATTTTTTAGATTATCATTAAAAAAAAAAAAAAAGCCTCGCCTACCGACCATCAGTCACATAAAACTCTGTTGTTGGCAAAATCATCGACTACCTAACGAAAGCCATATTTTAAAAAAAGAAGAAGAAGAGAATGTATACCATCTTTTGTTCATTGAAAAGAGTAACCATTGAGTTTCTTGCCGGATCTTCTCAGTGGAAGCAGCATTCTGAACCGGCGGTAGATTCTGACTATTCCTAAAGGCTTTGTTGGCTTACATGAATAAAACAAATTTTGAATTTGAGTTTGTGTTTTGAAAAATACTGCTTAGACAGAGCAATAGATAATTTTTATCTGATTATAAAGGCATCATAAAGTGTTCTACTAGATATTGTATAATATGCTTTGTTGTCAAGTTTGTAACATGAAAAAATGTTAAGGTAACAACACAATACTTGCTAGAAATGCCATAAAATATTTTAAATTCATGATTTATACATTACATTCATGTTTCAAGGATAACAAATTTATTGTTAATAAACTGCCGATAAAGTTTTAATGAGTGTTTGCGTTTAATGTGTCCACAACCACCTAATTAAATAATAAATTACTATCGCTTTTATTATTGATAATGTTTAATGGACTGGGGGTGATAAAAGACTGGGCGAATTTGGAAATATACTGTGTAGAAAAAATACATGAGTTTATTTATTAGTAAGTTTAGACGTCCGTTTGGTGCAGTGGTTCAAGCGCAGGCCGCTCGGCTCACTGCACCGGGTGGTTGCGGGTTCGATTCCAGTCAGGGTAAAATTCGGAAATGGCCTTTTCGTAATTTGCCCTGGTCTGGGTGTCACTGGGATCGCCCCCACACAATTGTACAGTACCCATAGTATAAGCGTTGCTTAGTTTGCAATAACAGTCGGTGTGTTCGTCTGGCGATATTTATTTATTACATTTTTGTTTTATAACACTGCGTGGCGCATTTCACATGTCTTTCGTAAATACCAGACATGCAAACTGGGGTTTGAGTTTTATAACTTAGGACCTTATTACTGCTATATTAAATTATTAAGTTTGATAATTATTAAATTAACGACATCGTCACGTATACATGACGATTCGTCGTTGCAAAAATATAAGATTATCACTTGCTTAACGCAAATAAGGAAAACATCGACAGTACATTCTTCAACGGCATTATATACGTAAACGCGTGTAACGAAACCATACCGCCTCCTAATTTTCATGCAGCGACATCTATCGGAGGTTTCGGAACTAAAAACACGTACAAATAGAATATAACTATGTGACCCGACAGACGTTGTTCTGTCTTAACTGAATATTGAATTCGAATTGTTCCCCTCAACTTTCTTATTTTTTTTATTTCATAAGAACCTTCTCCTGACAATAATAAACACAACAAAAAAATTATTAGCGAAATCGTTCCATCCGTTCACGCGTGATGCGTTGACCAAGGAAATAGAGATTCATTCGTATATAAATATAGATTATAATAACTTTTTTCTCCGAAGCGCAATAATATAATATATCAACGCCTGGGGGTAGGCAGTGGTGCACAGTAGTACACCCATAGTTCGCCGATCGTATTCCGGTTCGAATTTACGATCTATGTCGCATTGTTAAGATTCTTTTTACATCTGAGACATTAATAATTTGAGTAATTACAAAATACAGTGTACAGTGTTTCAATACCGCCATTATGAACCATAACGCTTGTGTTTCTACAAGGGGTAGGCAGTGGTGCACTAGTAACCACTCTTCGATGGTGTTTCGTTCCCAATGTAACAAGGAGCGAGCCTGTCGCCATCACACCGGACACACTCCCCCCTCAATGCGAGGACTCGGGACTAGTCCACCACGCGGACCCAGCGCGGGGCGACCGCTTGGCGCAGTGGTTCGAGCGTAGGCCGCTCGGCTCACTGCAAATGGTGGTTGCGGGTTCGATTCCCGCCGGGGCAAATTTTTGGAAATGGCCTTTTCGTAATTTGCCCTAGTCTGGGTGTCACTGGGATCGGTCCATTGTACGGCACCCATAGTACAAGCGTTGCTTAGTTTGGGTCCATACAGTTGGTGTGCCAGTCTGGCGATATTTGTTTGAACTAGAAGACAAGCTTCTTCACGACGTTTCTCTTCCTCGTTCTGCAAGTGAACATCTCTTTTGGAAATGATATGACATGAAAGCATGCGCACGGCTTTAGAATAGCTTTCTAATTGAAATACCTAAATCTGAGTGAGATTTGATTACTATTTACTTATTTAGTGACACTGATGTTGCCTGCTCACATTCTGTTGCTGTTCCTGAGAATGTACACCATGTTTTATTCATTGAAAAGAGTAACCATTGTGTTTCTCGGCGGCTCTTCTCAGTGGAAGCGGCATTCCGAGCCGGCGGTAGACTCTGACTGTTCATAAGTGATTTGTTAGCTAGCTTACATGAATAAGAATATTTTGAGTTTAATCTATACAAGGTGACACATAATGGGTATACTTTTTTTTTCAAAACTTAACTTTGTAATTCTAAAACCATCAGCTTTGGAGGGAACTTGAAAAACAAAAGGTGTTATAGGAATACAGCTGTTGACCGATTTCACAAGTCTACAAAACCTTTAGTACTTCAACTGTCCCACAAAGCCGATAGTTTGATATTTACAAAGTTAAGTTGCAAAAAAATAGTATACCCATTTTGTATCACCTAGTATATTAATACGTGAAGCAAAAACTTTCAACCGCTTAATACGAAAATTGCGCGGACGGAGGATTATGAAATTCGGCACACTTATAGTTTATATAGAGAAAGAGTTTTTTTGTTTTTTTTATTTGACTATATGTTGTTGGCCAGAGTGGCCATAACAACTTCACCCAAACAGAGGGCCCAGCCAGAGGGGCAGGGGGGCAGCTAGCTCAAGGGCGCCACAAGGGACACGACCTCGGCTTGGGCCGCTGCCAGGAGAGGTGGCGAGGGTAAATCTACCACCGGATCGGAACGCGACCTCGACTGAGAAGATCTAGAGAAAGAGTGCAGAATGCTAATATTTTTATATTAGAAATACATTAAAATCAATAAATAGAACATAACACACACTACCATGAATTGACACACACACATTTGTAACCTCCACACCGAGTGACTGTCTGACTGACAAATGGTGACAGTTTTTGTAGAGTGGGACTTCCATAGTGCATTCTGCGTGCCAGTATCAAATAGTATTTGACAATAAAACCTTAATGACGTTTGAAATTAGAATTTAATTGAATTATGGTCGAATTTCGACCATAATTCAATACTAGTTTTTTAAAGAAACTCTCTGTTCCAGGTGATCGACTCGTCGCACGGAGACCTGGACATATCGTTCCAGCTCACAGACCCGGTGGGGCGGGTCATCGCCGCGGACTACAAGAAGCCGCAGAACGCGCACGCGCACACCTCCACCATGGAGGGGGATTACAGATTCTGCTTCGACAACAGCTTTAGCACGTTCAGCCAGAAGACTGTGAGTATAAACTCAAGATCTAAAGCTTGTATAATAAATCGCGTTCCGATCCGGTGGTAGATTTACCCTCGCTACCTCTACTGGCAGCGGCCCAAGCCGAGGTCGTGTCCCTTGTGGCGCCCTTGAGCTAGCTGCCCCCCTGCCCCTCTGGCTGGAGCGCACTTGCGCTCGCCCTCTGTCCGGGTGAAGTTGTTATGGCCACTCTGGCCAACAACATATAGTCCATTCAAAAAAAAAAAAAATCGATCTCAAGTCTGAAAGCGGTATTGAGTAAGCTTTTTAACTAACTGCAAAAAGAAGCGACGTTCTCAATTCGGTTGTATTTTTTTTAATTTTTGTGACCTCAGTACTTCGTCATTTATAAATTGATTTAATAATTGAAATAAAACTAATTATTATACGGATTTTATCGCGTTTATTTACTTTTTTTATGTTCCCGACGTTTCGGTTGCATTACAGCAGCCATGGTCACGGGGGGACTGAGGTGTTAGACGTCCTGATGTTATAGTTAGTAACTGGGTACCCTCATATTTAGTTGTTGTTTGCGGTCCGATCCACGCAGAAAGTGCTCACAGTGTCTCGAGGTCTTGCAATGGTACACTTGGTTTTGGATTTAACTATATTAATTACTGGATCCCAAGTTGGTGGTTGATTTAATAAAATATTTTTCCATTTGAAAGGATGTCCTTCCAGATTGGTTCCATAAAAAATCATCAAGATCGGTTCAGCAGTTTGGCATTGAAATCGAAATAACTGGAAAAAATACGTAAAATTTTTAGACATGTCATTTTGTACTGGTATGACATAAGAATGACATTTCCAAGATCAATCTCAGATTTGAGATCGATTTATTTTGCGGGCCTAATAAAAGTATGCTCGTACACTTAGATCACAGACCAATACGACAAGACACTGCTCACGTCCACTATTATATGAGAATGCAGTCGTCTAAAGTTGGCGGGGAGAACGGCGAATTTTGATTGGTCGTCGTTCAAGGTCGAGCTGTGAATAAACCAATCAAAATAACAGGTGCGGTTATACATATGCAGTGGCAATATATAATATGTTAGGCGAGCAAAGGTGTCTTATATAATAGTGGACGTAAACGGTGTCTAGTCTTACTGGTCTGTGCTAGTCTCCAATTTTTTTTCAAAATAAATAAATATCGCCAGACAGACACACCAACTGTACGGTCCCAAACTAAGCAAAGCTTGTACTATGGGTACCGTACAATGGACTGGGGGCGATCCCAGTGACACCCAGACCTGGGCAAATTACGAAAAGGCCATTTCCGAAATTTGCCCCGGGCGGGAATCGAACCCGCAACCACCATGTGCAGTGACCCGAGCGGCCTACGCTCGAACCACTGCGCCAAGCGGTCGTCAAATGGCAGCCTGTCTCATTGTTTTTCACCGTTTGCCATCAGGTATTCTTCGACATACTGATAGATGGGACAGAGAGTCATGAGGACAGGGATTATGATGACAAGGAGATGGAGCTAGGTAAGTGTGGTTCTACAGTGATAGAGATAGATAGATAGATAGATAGATAGATAGATAACTCTTTATTAATCCACCACTAGAAAACAAAACATGACAAATTATTACATAATTTACACAGAAAGTGGAAAATGGGCGGCCTTATCACTAAAAGTGATCTCTACCAGGCAACCTTAGGATGGAGAGGATCTAAAGAGAAATAATATGGAGGTGTACTTACATAAATTAACTTAAACATATACTTTACATTAATAAACAAGAAAATAATATGACATATACTTATACCTACTACATAATGGCTAAATGAATATAATAGCACGCAACAGTTTAGACACAAACAAAATAAGTAAGAAGCAGTAATTATGGAGAAAGAAAGAATTTCTTTACCTGGTCTTTGAAAATGTGTAAGGTGAGAGCTTAGGGTAGTACCATCCTCTTACAGAAGATGGCCGGAAAAGTAGCTATTATAGCCGCGTTTCGTACGAGGGGGGTGAGAGCCGTAAGTCAATCCCCGCTCCCTCTATCACACTCCACTTTATGTCGGTATATTGTGAGCAATGTCATTGGTATTGCAAGCATCTATAGGCTAAGGTGACTGCTTAACATCAGGCGGGTCGTACGCTTGTTTGTTACATAAGTGTTTTTTTTTGCTGGGAGAAGAGGTAATCATCTCCTCCAGACCGTATTCGGCCACAGCGACTCGTTACTGACTAGTTGAGTGAGAGCTTGGTTGGTGTACTCTCAGGTGACTGACATAGCCTATTTTAGAAGCGCATGTGCGACCACATACGCTACAAGTCAATACCCCTCCGACGTAATTATAATGTATGGCCGCAGGTGGTCGGGCCTTGAGCTCATCTCGTTTAGCATCGAGCTCTTCTTTCCTCCATTTTTCAAACTCTACCACCTTGGTCCGTACAGTATACAGTATGCCGTACAGAATGCGGATGCCGTCAGACAAATTTTGCAACGCTTCCCTGACTACAACTGCAAAGTACAAGGCGAATAAAGTTGGAGCAAGAACGCAGCCTTGTTTTACGCCACAGCTTACTGCGAAAAAATCTGAATCTTCGCCTTGTACATGGACACAGCAACGCATGTTGTCGTGCAGGAGTCGGATCATTCTAATAAACTTATCCGTGCATCCTAGTTTCACTAGCACCATCCAGAGGGCCTCTCGAGACACGCTATCAAAAGCCTTCTCAAGGTCCACAAAACATGCGTACAGTGGTTGACTTTGCTCTCGACTTTTCTCTTGAAGTTGGCGAATTGAGAATATAGCCTCACATGTGCTCCGATTCGGTCGGAAGCCAAACTGGGTTTCCGGTAGTATGTCTTCAGATAAAGGTAGCAGACGATTTAGTAATATCCGAGCAAAGACTTTCCCCGGAGTAGTCAATAACGATATGCCTCTGTAAGAATTGCAATCAGTTCTGTCACCTTTGTTTTTGTACAGGGAACAAACACGTGATACTCGAAAGTTATCAGGAACTTGCTCTTGATCCCACATTTGCACGAATAGTTTCCACCACTATTAAAGTCAAAGCGTCTATTTTGTTTAGGCCTACGGGGGCACTTAAAATTGTCAATTTTACATATTTTTTATTATATCTACAACCGGATCGGAACGCGACCTGTACTGAGAATATTAACGATTTAACAAATAATCTTTTTAAATCTATACAAATAAATAAAATTGGAGTGTCTGTTTGTAATATCAAAATAACACCTTTTCACTAAATGCATATGAAAGTACATACGACACCTATAGCAAAAACGCTATTTAATTTTTTTTTGTCTCTCTGTGTGTTTGTTCCGGGTAATCTCCGAAACGGCTGTACCGATTTTGACGGGACTTTCACTGGCAGATAGCGGATGTAATAGGGAGTAACTTAGGCTACTTTAATTTTTGAAAAACAATTAGTGTTAGCGTAAAAAAATAAAAACACATGAAATCAAAGAGTATCTCCGAAACGGGTGGACCGATTTTGACGGGACTTTCACTGGTAAATAGCTGATGTTATAAGCAGTAACTTAGGCTACTTTTATTTTAGAAAAACATTTTTTTTTAAATGAACAAATGGGTTCTGTCGTGCGGGCTCAGAACGCGGGAGCGGGCTTTTTTGTTAAGTTAAATTCCACGCGGACGAAGTCGCGGGCTCAGCTAGTATTATAATAAAACTAGTAAATTAATAAAATAAATAGTATACACTCCTGACGACCGCTTGGCGCAGTGGTTTCGAGCGTAGGCCGCTCGGCTCACTACACATGTTGGTTAGGGGTTCAATTCCCATCGAGCAAATTTCGGAATTGGCCTTTTCGTAATTTGCCCTGGTCTGGGTGTCACCGGGATCGCCCCCAGTACATTGTACGGTACCCATAGTACAAGCGTTGCTTAGTTTTGGACTATATAGTTGGTGTGTCAGTCTGGCGACATGTAATATGTAATACTAGCGATCCGCCCCGGCTTCGCACGGGTGCAATAAATTATCAGTGTTTCTCTACTATATTATGCATGTATCTATACAAATAAATAAAATTGGAGTGTCTGTTTGTAATATCAAAATAACACCTTTTCACTAAATGCATATGAAAGTACATACGACACCTATAGCAAAAACGCGATTTAATTTTTTTTTGTCTGTCTGTCTGTCTGTGTGTTTGTTCCGGGTAATCTCCGAAACGGCTGGACCGATTTTGACGGGACTTTCACTGGCAGATAGCTGATGTAATAGGAAGTAACTTAGGCTACTTTAATTTTCGAAAAACAATTAGGGTTCCGCGTAAAAAAATAAAACACATGAAATCAAAGAGTATCCCGAAACGGGTGGACCAATTTTGACGGGACTTTCACTGGTAGATAGCTGATGTTATAAGCAGTAACTTAGGCTACTTTTATTTCAGAAAAACAAAATTTAAAAAATGAAAAAATGGGTTCTGTCGTGCGGGCTCAGAACGCGGGAGCGGGCTTTTTTGTTAAGTTAAATTCCACGCGGACGAAGTCGCGGGCTCAGCTAGTTATACATATAAACCATTCTCTTGAATCACTCTATCTATTAAAAAAAACGGTATCAAAATCCGTTGCGTAGCTTTAAAGATCTAAGCATACATAGGGACAGACAGACAGCGGGAAGCGACTTTGTTTTATACCAGTGGTTCCCAAACTTATGTTGTATACTGCCCACTTTGAGAATAAAAAATTTTTTTGCGCCCCCATTTTTCACCTACCTAAAAACCACTATAACGTCAAATTTAATTAATTGATTATTGTGAGCTACACAACGCTCCCATTTTTTCGGGGTCTCTTACCGCCCCCCTTTAGACCTGCAGCGCCCACAAGGGAGGGTTATCGCCCACTTTGGGAAAGGATTTATAAATAAATCATTTATTAAAAATAAATTTATACTATGTAGTGATGTAATTCTCGTGTTGCGATGTCAGGCACGGCGGCGGAGACGTACATGATGCGCGTGCAAGACATCTCTGAGTCTGTGGCGCGCGTGCGCGAGAGCGTGGCCGCCGCGCGCCGCCTGCAGGAGCTGCTGTCCGCCGGGGAGGCGCGCGACCGGAACCTGGCCGAGGACATGTGCGACCGGTAGGTACCAGCCGCCTGGCCGAGACACTAGCGGCCAGTAGATACCAGCCGCCTCGCCGAGACACTAGCGACCAGTAGATACCAGCCGCCTCGCCCAGACACGAGCGACCAGTAGGTACCAGCCGCCTCGCCTAGACACGAGCGACCAGTAGGTACCAGCCGCCTCGCCGAGACAGTACCACCAGTAGATACCAGCCGCCTCGCCAAGACACTAGCGACCAGTAGATACCAGCCGCCTCGCCTAGACACTAGCGACCAGTAGATACCAGCCGCCTCGCCCAGACACGAGCGACCAGTAGGTACCAGCCGCCTCGCCTAGACACGAGCGACCAGTAGGTACCAGCCGCCTCGCCGAGACAGTACCACCAGTAGATACCAGCCGCCTCGCCAAGACACTAGCGACCAGTAGATACCAGCCGCCTCGCCTAGACACGAGCGACCAGTAGGTACCAGCCGCCTCGCCGAGACACGAGCGACCAGTAGGTACCAGCGTTCTCGCCCCTGACACACACTAGAGTTCATTAACAAAATACTATTACTGCTGACAGACGGGAATCAAACCCGCGACCATCCGGTGTAGTGGGCCGAGCGAGCGCAATCTGCTAAGAGATATCGTCCAAATTAATTATAATATTTGTTTCAGAGTCATGAAATGGTCGATGGGACATTTAGCGCTGATGCTGTTAGTTGGCATAACTCAGGTGAGTGGATAGGGCGCTTCCACACCACAGACCAATAAGACAAGACACCGCTTATGTGCACTTTTGTGTGAGAATTAATATTAATTGACAGTAATCGTACGAAATGCAGCTATAGCAGCTACTATTTAAAACAAACAAATTGAATATTTTAAAAACCCGGATGCGACAACTTTTTCAACTACACAAGACCTGATAATATTCAAACGGTTGAACCGATTTTCATGAAACATAGCTAAGAACACTCTCGTTCAGAATACCTTTCTAACAACAAAAAAATAAAACAAAATTCAAATCGGTTCATCCGCTTGGGCGCTACGATGCCACAGACAGATACACACATGTTAAACTTATAACACCTCTCTTATATCATTGGGGGTTAAAAATTGAACAGTTTCATACTGTAATACAATTGTTGTTGGACGTCCGCTTGGCGCAGTGGTTCGAGCGTAGGCCGCTCGGCTCACTGCACATGGTGGTTGTGGGTTCGATTCCCGTCAGGGTAAATTTCGGAAATGGTCTTTTCGTAATTTGCCCCGGTCTGGGTGTCACCGGGATCGCCCCCAGTTCATTGTACGGTACTCGGAGTACAAGCGTTGCTTAGTTTGGGACCGTACTGTTGGTGTGTCAGTCTGGCGATATTTATTTATTATAACTGTTTTCAGGTGATATTCGTCAAGAGTCTGTTCGATGACAGCAGGAGTGGTTACAAGAAATTCGTGCCGCGGTTCTCTAAGCAATAGTTCCTGTGATACATGTAGGACTCCCCCACAAGGTGGTGGGGTGTGTGTGGAGAGGGAGTGTTGCCTAACTACCGATAGGTTGCCAATAATACAGGTTGAAACAGAAAGGGTATACTTTTGTTTTCAAAACTTAACTTTGTAATTCTAAAACTATCAGCTTTGGAGGAAACTTGAAAAACAAAAGGTGTTACAGGGATACAGCTGTTTCACAAGTCTACAAAACCTTTAGTACTTCAACTGTCCCACAAAGTCGATAGTTTTAAATTTACAAAGTAGTTGCAAATAAAATAGTATACCCTTTCTGTTTCACCTAGTGTAGTGTCCTAGACACGTATTAATAAATCGATCTCAAGTCTGAGAGCGATCTTGAGTACGCTTTTGACATGTCATATTGTTTTGGTATGACATAAGAATGACATTTCCAAGATCGTTCTCAGACTTGAGATCGATTTATTAATACGAGTCTTAGAAAACTAGTCACAATATCGAAAGTATTGGAATCTAACAATACTATCAATAAATTGAACAATATTCATTGAAAAGAGTGACCATTGTGTTTCTCGGCGGCTCTTCTCAGTGGAAGCGGCATTCCGAGCCGGCGGTAGATACTGACTGTTCATAATACTTTGTTGGCTTACATTAATAAAAACAATGTTGGTTATCTAAAAACCTTATACATATATATGACTAGCTGTGCCCGCGACTTCGTCCGCGTGGAATTTAATTGACAAAGATTCATACAAACTTTCATCCCCTATTTTATCCCCTTGGGGGTAGAATTAATCAAAATCCTTTATTAGCGGTTGCCTACGTCATAACATCTACCTGCATGCCAAATTTCAGCCCGATCCGTCCAGTGGTTTGGGCTGTGCGTTGATAGATCACTATGTCAGTCAGTCAGTCACCTTTGAGTTATATATAATATATAGATTGATGACAAGCGACAGTATCGATGCTATTGCTCCTCATCAATAGTTAAATCATTTGCGATTTTCGATAGATACTGTCGATATGGTGGCTAGTTTTCGAGGTCAACTTATCGATACATCAATAATCGATAGTTAGCCAACACTAGAAGCCAGTGGATATCTTCAGACTGTTAGATTTCGCCATAGTCTTGCCAAATTAAAGGCGAATATCGATCTTTGTATGTATTTTAGACTACTACATTATGATTCAAGATTATTTTAGGAACATTTTTTTTTGTTTATAAAAAAAAAACAGTGCCGTCTAGGGACGCCCGAAAGAAGCAAAGCTTTATAGTATAAATCGTAGGGCGCCGCAGCTACCACTCTGTATACCTATATACAAGATGGAACAGAAAGAGTATACTATTTTTTTGCAACTTTACTTTGTAAATCTTAAACTTTCGGCTTTGTGGGACAGTTGAAGTACTAAACGTTTTGTAGACTTGTGAGATCTGTCAACAGCTGTATCCCTTTAATTTTTGTTTTCAAGTTTCCTCCAAAGCTGATAATTAAGAATTACAAAGTTAATTTTGAAAAAAAATTATACCCTTTCTGTTTCAGCCTGTATATACCGTGTAACGCTACTCACGTCATCGCGTAACATTGCTGACGCTTAGCATGGATAGAGTGGCCGCGCGGCGAGTGCCCTGTACGTCCGTATAGAAGCTTCGCTTCAAAAAGTCAGCAAACGAGCGTCCGAACCCTCCTGATGTTAAGCAGTCGCTGTAGCCTACAGATGCTTGTAGTACCAGAGGCATTGTTCGCACGATGCCGACGTATGTACAGACAGCTCATTTACAGTTTCATGATAGTAGAAACAGGTCAATTATTCCACGGCCAACGAGAAGCGATACAAAACGGTAATCAAGTCAGAATCCAAGTCGGTCACCGCCGAGCTCGCCATGATTGGAGCGGCCATTCTATAAATTCGTGCGTCATTGTGTATCGGTAACCTTAATGTTAATTAAAAAATCAATGTAGGCGAAACGTTAAAAACAATTAATTTAATCAAATAATGTATTCATTTTCGTATCGCTTCTCCTTGGCCGAGTGTTCTTATAATAATCAGATCATATGTAGATGAATAGTTTAAAATATTTCCAGATTTCGACGTTATCATGTAATTGTTAAGGTGGTTTTCACAATCAAGCGAGCAGGGACTGATAAATTAACACACTGGGTGCCGTATGGACTGGGGGCGGTCCCAGTGACACCCAGACTGGGGCAAATTACGAAAACACCGGAAATCGAGCCCGTAATTTTTTCGATCATTCTAGCGAACATAAAACAAGTGATACAAACTTATTTCATCGGTTCACTAGAATGTTCCATAAAATGCTCACTAAGCGAATGCTAAACTCCACCAAGAAGTTTACGTTCGCTAGTCGCTTGCGTCTACGTTAAATATTGATGTAGCAAATTCCTATACGCGATCTGAGTAACGAATAACTTTTTAAATTGTACCAAATATTAATTTGCAATCAATTCTTCGAGAGTCGCGGTAGCTCAGTGCAAATGGCACCAGCTTGTGTACCAAAAGTCGTGGGTTCACATCCCGGCAGCGGGACATGCTCAAAAAGACTTATCTCACAAAAATATACAAGCATACAATATTCCTATAACTTAAATTTTATAACTATAAGTAAATTTAAAAATCCCCCGATTCTGATACTCTTCAACTGTTTTTCATTAAAGAAAGAACACTCGAGAGTGTTATCAATATACCTTTCTAACAAAAATAAACAGATACACATATTGAACTTAAAACACCCCTCTTTTTTCGTCGGGGGTTAAAACAAGCGCTCGAGGCGGTAAACATTTAGGCCCGTATTAATCAATCGATCTCAAATCTGAGATCGGTCTTGAGCACGCTTTCGTCATGTCATTTCGTACTGGTATGACATAAGAATGACATTTCCAAGATCACTCTCAGACTTGAGATCGATTTATTAATACGGATCTAGGTTTTTTGAAATCGAAACCAATTCATTATGATAAACGGATCGAAAGAGTCTGTTTTATTTTATTGTTGATACAAATAATGAACGCAGACGCTTGCGACTAGCGAACGTAAACTTCTTGGTAGAGTTTAGTATTAGCTTAGTGAGTGTAAACCAATGGTAGCTCCCGGCCCGTCGGCGGGCCATAGCACAAGTGTTGATAATCCTAACATTGTTATTTATTTAAATAATTATTCATAAGTCTATTACCAAAGCAATGATTGACGTACAAAGTACTATAATGCACAATAATTAGGATTAAATAAATAAAATAAATTATGTAATATAATTATTGCAAGTGTTTCATTTTTCCGTACTTGATTTTATTATTTTGACACATACAGGTTGAAACATAAAGAGTATACTTGTTTTTTCAAAACTTAACTTTGTAATTCTAAAACTATCAGCTTTGGAGGCAACTTGAAAAATAAAAGGTGTTACAGGAATACAGCTGTTGACAGATTTCACAAGTCTACAAAACCTTTAGTACTTCAATTGTCCCACAAAGCTGATAGTTTTAGATTTACAAAGTTAAGTTGCAAAAAAATAGTAGACCCTTTCTGTTTCACCTAGTATATATTTACAAAGCATTTCAAATTTGAACAAGCAACATGAAATAACAGGAATGTAACATTTTTTTGAAAACTATTAAATAAAATTGCATTATTACCTATTTGCTCAGTAACTTTAAATAATACATAATGATAATAATGAAGCCCCTATGCCGTCCCACTCCTGGGCACGGCCCTCCCCTCACTACGAGGGGGATTCAGGCCGTAATCCACCACGCTGACCCAGTGCAGGTTGGCGGATTTCACACATGTCCTTCGAAAATTGATCAGATTTTCTAAGACATGCAGGTTTCCTCGCGATGTTTTCCTTCACCGTAAGCAAGTGCCCAAGAACCCAAGACCTTGTGCACGCAAGACAAGCGCTTTTAACCAACCGGCTATCACTGCTTACCTTAAATTAACGTAACAAAATACCTATAATGGATATCTACATTACACGTCAGAATTATTTTAGATCACAAACTAGTTTATATTTTAAGTCATATCTATTATATTTAAACTCTTCTCTAGTATATCTGAGAGAGACAGTCCTTGGTGGGTTGGACTGTGGACTGTGTCCCTTTCGCTCCTATTGCCTATACCTCAACACCCCCACCGTCCCCCGTGGACACCCCAGTAGAAAGGGACGCAGTACCACCATGAGCTTTTCACTCTTATGCAACACTTCCCACCAAAAAAGTTATATAATTAAATTTTCTTTGTACATTACACAGTTACATATTTCACAAAAATTACGCATAATTCAATGGCATGTACACAAAGTACCTTGTACTACCATACAATGTGGAATTGTTGTGCCTTTCAAAACGGATGAATGCTCACCAAATTGCGTTAAAACATTAAGTTTGACTGTAACTACTTCAATAATTATTTGAACCCAAAATAAATTTATTAGAACCCAAATCTGTTTATATCGTACTAAGATTATTATAAATCATTGCCAAATAAAAATTACAAATATTTTATTTAAATAACAGAATGCATCAATTATTTCAAGCCTTCTCAATCACTGTCAACATGTCGGAGTGTTCTAACTAAGTGAAACAGACACTGTTCGGTTCTAGGGCTCCGTCGCTCGCTCTCGCGGCACGCGCGCTTCGCTCGCTCGGCTCGCGCGCTGTGGTCACAGTTCTAAACTAAGCTAACATTACGAGGTGCCGTTAATTTTTATTTTTAAACATTTATAACTAAGGCAACATAAATAATTCTAATTAATTCTATCAAATAAATAATTCTATCCAAACCAGGGGAACTTATTAATTTATTTTACTTGGAAATTTAACTTTATAATTACCGTATTAATTAACAAATTGATTTTAAGTCTGCGAGCGGTCTTGAGTACGCTTTTGTTATGTTATTTTTATTGGAATGACATTTCCACGATCGCTCTCAAACTTGATATCGATTTAGTAATTTAGGGTTTATAAACTTATATCGGTTTGCGTTTAAATTATAGTCAGACAATATTCGTTCACACGTTTAACCGTTTCGGGCGGAATAAAGCATTTATTGGAGTTTGGAATATATTTTCTTAGTTAACATTTGAATTGTACCCTAATTGAATGAAACTAGTTTTAGAAACTAACTTACAACTCCGAGGCCCGTCTTAATAAATCTATCTCAAGTCTGAGAGCTATCTTGAGTTCGCTTTTGACAAATCATTTTGTACTGGTATGAGCTAACAATGACATTTCCACGATCAGTCTCAGATTTGAGAACAATTTATTCCATACGAGCCTAAGTTATCCGGTAGCGGTCAAAGAGTCCCCCATCAGTTGTTAACCACATACTTCTCGACGGGCCCCTGCAGGGGCCGCGGCAGGCCGTGGTGCGCCGCCAGGTGGCGCCGCACATGGTCCGGGCACTTGTACGTCTTCGGGCACCGCGGACACAGGTACCTGAGACAACGGCCGGCCAGTTGACACACCGGAGCTAATGCCTCAACTGATAATGGAACATTTATCACAAGCTTCACTGCAATAAATCGATCTCAAGTCTGAGAGCGATCTTGAGCACGCTTGTGATATGTCATTTTGTACTGATATTATATAAGAATGACATTTACAAGATAGCTCTCAGACTTGAGGACGATTTATTAATACGGATCTTAGACATGTTTAATTTATTTTACGGGCAGCAGGAGATGCTGCTTATATTAATTGCGATGAGGTCAACATTTGCCGCAGGGCGGCGCCACGCCGGAATAGACTCCAAATGATCGATATTATAAAGTCCCTATTTATTTTGAAGTCGGTTTAAGTTTTGATGTGAAACTTCTATTGGCGCACTTTGTCAGTAAAATCGACCAGTTTGCCATGACGGCAAATGGCATGTCGCTATCATGCCGTCATGCCCCCTCTCCGCCACCACTCTTGACACACTTATGTGTGTGCGCGCATATAAAAAAAATTGTTATGTTTGTACTCTTTTTGATCAACCCCCTTTAACGTAGAGGCCCCTGGCGGCAAAAAAGTCTTTCCAATCGCCCCCAGTCCATCGTACGGTGCCCAAAAGCGTGCCAGAGGGCGTGCTGGGCGGGCGAGCTGGCGGTGTACCTGGTAGCGCTGTATGTCCCCCTGCAGCGGGCGCGGCACGGCGTGGGCGCGCGCCAGGTGAGCGCGCGCGTAGCCGACGCGCGCGAACGTGCCCGGGCACGCGGGGCATATGTACCTGTATCTGTGCTCGCGGTGGACCTTGTACACGTGCACTTGCAGCCGCTTCTTGGACTTCTCCATTTTGTTGCAGAGCGTGCACTGGACATTTCAACTCAACATTATTTTTATTCACGTAAGCCAACAAAGCATTTATGAACAGCCAGAATCTACCAACGGTTCGGAATGCCTCTTCCACTGAGAAGATCCGGCAAGAAACTCAATGGTTACTCTTTCAATGAATTATAGATGGTGTACATTCTCAGGAACAGCATAAAAAATATGAGCAGGTAACACCATTGTCACTAAATAAGTAATATAAAATAATAATCTAATCTCACTCAGATTAAGCTATATAAATAAAATGAGAAAGCTAGTTTAGTGGGGTGTGTATACCTACTCATACTTACATCAAAAAGTTTACAAACGTTTCATTACCTTTCTACTTATTTCATTCTTTAAAAATACGGCCCACCCCGTTTAAAAGTTACTTGACAAGTAACACTTTGGAAAACCAAAATGGGGGCCGTTTCATTATCAACCAGGGGTTCAACTCTGTTAACGATTGACGCTCGACTCGAATCACATTCGAACCAGTCGAATGTGATTCGAGTCGAGCGTCAATACGTCAAACTGACGTCTTACTTAAATTAGTACGTCAGTTTTGACAGTTTTTCTATGGGTAAACTGTCAAACAAGTAACGCATTTAGATCGAGTCGAGATCGAATCGAGCGACAGTCGTCAGTCGTCACAGAGTTAGGCTTCTGGGTTAATCCAATCTTGTTGCACTTTGCGTGCAAAAGTCAAGGATCTTGGAAGTATAATTTAGCCATTTTAACGTCCCACTCCCGGGCACGGGTCCTCCCCTTAATACAAGGGGGAATCAGACCAAAATTCACCACGTGGGCCCAGCGCGGGCGGACTTCACATGTCTTTCGAAAATCGGTTAGATTTTCTAATACATGCAGGTTTCCTCACGATGTCTTCCTTCACCGTAAGCGAGTGATAATCATATAGAAATTATGACTCGCACATAGATTACTAGAAACCCAAAGGTGCGAGCCGGGATTTGAAACCAAGTCCTTGTACATGGGGTACTAAAATTATACGATTATTTTATTATTGGCCATTGGCCTTCGTTGCACTGGGTGCACTTTGGGTGCAACTGGGTAGGCTAGGAATGAACCCATTTCTTGGGAACCTCGGACTTAAAAAATAAGGTAAAGGCACCAGTGTTTGACATAAAGACATGAAATTTACAAAAAAATATTAATTAATGTCACTAGTAGTTGACTTATTATAATCTATGTGAAAGCGAAATAACACTCACTGACTCTCATCGGATATCTCAGATACTATTGTGTGAGCGATCTTGATAGTGCCATTCTTATGCAATCTCAGATTTGAGATAAGTAGATTGATTGATACCGCGCCAAAAAAAACCCCAGAGTCTACTTAAAAAATCTAATAAAACAGTTAAATTATTTTTAATTTTTAAGTTTGCAACAAAATCGCATTGGGTCTAGCCTGTAGAGATATTTGTATGTATTGAGAAAATAAACAAATAAATAAATAAATATGTAATTTAGTAAAATAAATGGAATCCTTAAATCTATAAATCATCACGTATTTTTTTACCAGCCAAGGACTAAGCGTTCGGATTCAAAGTTGTGAAATATCAGTTGTGTATAGTGTTCTATGAATACATTGAGGGGAAGTATCTTTAATAGTTATTGCATAATTCTAAAACAAAAACCAACTTCAAACACCTGGGTGCACTAAACAACTAGAAATAACTAGGGACCTTGTATTTTTTTCATTTGGAGTCGGTGCCAATTCAAGTAGTAGGGGTACCTACCTAAATAGTCCAAGCGTAGTGTAAAGATAGTGGCAACGACTCCAAATGATAGAAATTACAAGGTCCCTAGATATATTTCTAGATTTTTAGTGCACCCAGGTATTTTTGAACTCGGTTTAATTTTATTTATTTAAATATGTTTGATTTTTAGTGGTAAACTAGGTACTTACGCATTGAATTCCTGGAACACCGTCCGTAAAATCGTGCATATCTCTCAAACTACTGGACGGATTTTGATAAAATTTATATGTGACCATATGGAGAGTATTCCCTTTAAAGCAAAATAAAATAACTTTTGATATCAGTCTACAAATACACGGAATAATCGGTGAACATACATAAAAAATACATAGAGACGAACATAGAACCTTCTTCTTTCGAAGTCGGTTTAAAATAGTACCTACTCGTATTGTTTAGTGTAATAACATAATTTCATCTCGAAATCAGTACATTGTTGTTTTATTGGATTTCTAAGTCGCGCCTTCGGCGACTTCAAATATATTTAGCTCATTGGTTATCATTTCGCTTTTGTAGATTCTGGGGTTAATTGTCCATGCATTTATAACCATCTCCTTTGACACGCGCGCTCTGATCAAATGACTGTACTCTGCGCGTGCGCAGTCGCGGTCCAATGGTCGTTTATGTCAACCACTAGTGCACAAAACAAACTGGCTACACGTCAAACAATTTGGTACCCTTACCATATGCAGTCCGTGACATAGCCAGGGGCCGATTGTTTTAATCATAAATGCTTTAACTGTACAAAATAACTGAAATAATGCGTTTTTCACATTTTCCTTACTCTGAATTATACTACGGTTTTTATATTATTTTATGGTGGTAGCGCCAATGGACTATATCCTACTAATATTATAAATGCGAAAGTTTGTGAGTGTGGATGTATGTATGTATGTATGTATGTTTGTTACTCCTTCACGCAAAAACTACTGAACGGATTTGGATGAAACTTGGAACACAGATAGATTATAACCGGGATTAACATATAGGATACTTTTTAACCCAATAATCCAATACTACGCGGATGAAGTCGCGGGGCACAGCTAGTACCTCATATACCGGCTGGCTCGAGTGGAGTAGTACCTCCCGCTTACAGAATATCGACGTCAAGTAACTGATTAGAGCTGCGATTTGAAACTGCGACCTGTCGCGGTAGGACTGTTTGAATTCTGGTTTATCATTGTTTTTCATAGATCATCATCATTAACTTATTTAGAGGCTTGCGCACACATAATAATATATTTTAAACATAATACTTATAGAGATCATTCTTGGAAAGAATAAAATTCTTTAAAATATAATTATCTTTTTAAATTATAAGTACTTGCACCAACGATTATTAATAAAATGCATATAATTAAATAATGTCAATCTCATTGTGGGGGGTCAACCGGGACACCGTTTTGGGGGTCACAAATTAAAACCCTACAAGGGGTCATTAGGGATATATTATAAATTTTACTACTACTCATCAGATTCTTTTTACATATTCATTATTATTATAGAACTGTCATATGATGTGTGTACGTCATCGGACGGCTTTTCTCTACTATTTACAAATTGAATTAGAATCCTACTAATATTATAAATGCGAAAGTTTGTGAGTGTGGATGTATGTCTGTTACTCTTACACGCAAAAACTACTCAACGGAGTTGGATGAAATTTGGAACACAGATAGTTTATAACCGGGATTAACACATAGGATACTTTTAATCCCGATAATATCGAAATTTTTGTTAAGTTAAATACTACGCGGACGAAGTCGCGGGCATCAACTAGTTAGTCATAAATAAGTATGAACCTTCCGGAAGAACTGAAAACCGCATCGAAATCCGTTGTGTAGTTTAGAAGAACCAAACGGACAAACAGACAGATAATCCCGGGTAACGAATTTGTTCTATACTATTTAGAGACAATAAATAAATATAAAAATAAACGATAATATCTATCTTAATGGATAAAATGTACAATGTCCTTGGCGCGATCCCAGTAACATCTAGACTAGAGGCAATTACGAAAAATCGTTTATAAAATCCCTTAATAAGAAATTTACCCTCGCTGGGGTCACAATAGTAAATACATCCTCTATAAAGAACAGTTGTAGTGCCAACTACAACCGTGACAACAGTGACAACCTCAGTAGCACCCAGACGAGGGCAAATCACAAAAATACCATTTCCGAAATTTGTTCTTAAGAACATCGAACCCGCAACAGCTTGGTGCAGTGAGACGAGCTTCCTAACCACTTCACCGAGCGATCTTCAATATTATTAACGACATAACAGTGCGGGTTTGGTTGTCTACTAAATGACGGCTACAATTAAAAATAATGCTGTCCTGCTCATGCATTGTACCGAAGACAAGAACGGCAATACATTCAGTTTACGACATTTCCTGTGTCCGGCCAATTTGTACCCTATGCACTAGTGATGGAACATTTCACAGGGAATATGTGAAAAATCATATTATACAGGTTTTCATAACTAGCGCCTCCTACCGACTGTTAAAAATCATTGCAATTAAATCGCAAATATTCTGTGCTACCACGATTTTTATGATACGACCAGTGACTTCATGGGATTACGTGTCATAGTGACAAAGTCACTATGAACAAAATCATTAACTCTAAAATTGTTAGTTCCTAGATTATTTTTACAATCCAACAAATAGTTTTTGGGTATATTTTTGATCTGATCAAACGCTCTAAAGGGTTGTTGCAGTTTGTCCCCAAATTGGCGGCCCTAAAATCTGCTGCCTAAGGCTCAAGCCTACTCAGCCTGCTGGTAAAACCGCCACTGTCACCAGTGAAATATCAAACATAATTTCACGTTATGAAAATCAATTTAAAGTTCGATCCTAACAATCGGCCCCTGCTGGTCGTCGGGCACGCCGTGCACGCGGCGCGTGTGCGCGCGCACTTTGTTCGGCTTCTCGAAGCGATGCTCGCACAGCGCGCACAGGTAACCGTACCGCTTGCCGGTGTGCGCGTTGTGCTTGTGTATCTGCAGGAACTTGCGCGACTTCAGCCGCTTGTGGCACATGTCGCACTGCCGGAATTTTGACTTTGACAACGGGGTCCATTTTAAGTGCGACCCCATTTAGGGACTTTGACAAAGTGGTCCATTTTAAGTGTTCGCGAGTGACCCCAGTTAGGGACTTTGACAACGGGGTCCATTTGAAGTCAAAGTCAAAGCGTTTATTTTATTTAGGCCTATGGGGACACTTACAAATTGTCAATTTAACATTTTTTTCTTATATCTACAATCGGATCGGCACGCGACCTCGACTGAGAAGATCCGGCAAGAAAATCAGCTGGCTTGTCTTTTTACATTTTGTTATATTTCTTTTTTGTTTTTAGATCGCCAGATGCTCATATAAATTATTACAAAGGGCAGTCGATATGACAACAGGGTCCATTTGAAGTGCTCAAGAGTGACCCCATTTAGGGAATTGGCACGAGAGATATTGCGTCATTGTGGAGTCAATTTGGGAGGATTTTTTTTGCTATTTTAAGTTGGGTCATTTAACGCTTTGAAGGGGTCATTTTTGGAGGATTGGGAAATAACTTAAAGGCTGTGGGGGTCACTTTTATAATGTTATCTAGTTACCATTTAGTTCAGCTTTTCTTATATGTATAATAAAACTTGTTCAGCATAAAATTTATAGTTGACGATGTGATATTCAGTGTGTGGTGCATACGCGTACCCATCTCCCAGCTTGAGGGGGGGCAAACCTGTTAGTTAACGACAAGGGACCCCCCACCTCCAGTACAGCCACGACGAGGGGGGTACAGTATGGCTTACCTGGAAGTTCTTCTCGGGCAGGTGGATAGCTATGTGCTGCACCAGGTTGGAGCGGCGGTGGAAGGTGGCGCCGCAGTGGTCACACACGTAGGGCCGCTCGCCCGTGTGCCGCCGCTCGTGGATCTGTGGGGGAGGGGGGGGGGGAAGCGTAAGAGGGGGTGAGAGACGAATCACATCCTAAGAGCGTTTTCACATTATCCGATCCGATATCGGTGTCGAACGACGATAGCCGACATCCGATAGCCGACACCATGTGCTATTTTCACATTTTTCCGAGCCCGATGCGGTGGCCATTTTGAGCTTGTTTACTAGTTTGGTTGTCATCAGTCTATTTGTGAGATGAATTAGCAAATAATTGAATGTGGATTCACTCATACGAAAGTAATTAAAAAACTTTCTAGGTGCATTTTGTAGCTTGCTAAAAAGAGTATAAAATGCTCTCTCTGAATATCTAGCTTCCACAATGGGATGTATCCAGTACTGTCTGTGGACAGATCTTTTTTTGCGTCTCAAATATAATAGATACAGCAAATAAAGTTTTCTATTATAGTCTGCCATGATGACCTGCCCGCACTAAGCTATCGAGCAAATGGCCGTATCGGAACGATTTTGTCGGAAAAATGTGAAAATAGCACATGGTGTCGGCTATCGCATGTCGGCTATCGTCGTCCGACACCGATATCGGATCGGATAATGTGAAAACGCTCTTACGGCCGACGGGGAGGGGCCAGGAATGGTAATGATGCTTGAGTTAAAGCTATTCCAAATTCGTGCGGACATTTTGTGAATTCGTGCCCCCCTGCATTCTGTGTCGGAAACGGTACCTAATGTACGAGCCGAAACGTCAAAAGTAATCCATTTAATAAGATGATCCTTTAATTTTTTGCGCTCGCTCTTAATAAAATGTTATTATATTTGAAAAGATCTTTTCAGATGAGATGAAACGGATCTAGCTGTTTAACCGGAAACCGGATATCTGGCCGTACATGGCCGATTGGCGCATAATTATAATAAATATCGCCAGACTGACACACCAACTGTATGGCCCCAAACTAACCAACGCTTGTACTATGGGTACCGTACAATGGACTGGGGGTGGTCCCGGTGACATCCGGTAGTGATAAACTCTATCTATTAAAAAAAACCGCATCAAAATCCGTTGCGTAGTTTTAAAGATCTAAGCATACATAGGGACAGACAGACAGCGGGAAGCGACAGCACATTCGTAGCCCAACTTTCCTGAGGATGTCCCGTTCAGAGGCGATGCACGTGTCGAATTTTATTTTTAATTCGCTTTGTTCCGCGGAAAATTGCACATTATTAGGGTCCCTGACACTCATGACTGACAGACTCGACCGACGGAGTTAAGTTTTGTTAACCTCTTCCATTATCGATCAACCTATTTGATTTATAATTTTGTAGATTAACAAGCCAAGGGTGAGTGGTGGGTCCTTATCCTAAATTATTTTATAGTATGTAGTGAAGGGTTGAGGATGTACCGTGAGGGCCTCCTTGGTGGCGGAGCTGTACTCGCAGAAGGTACACTTGTGTATCTTGTGCAGGCCGTGCCGCGCCCTCTTGTGTTCCTGCAACTGGTTATTGTTGCGGCATCGCTTGCCGCACGCCTGCCGCAATACAACAACCATTTTATTTAGGTTTTGAATGTAAAAAAGTTGGTAAACAATTGTACAAGCCCGCCTGTTAAGCTAAGCAGTTCAAAGTCAAAGTCAAAGCGTTTATTTAGTTCAGGCCTACGGGGGCACTAACAAATTGACAATTTTCAATTATTTTCTTATATCTACAACCGGATCGGACTGCTTCCTCGACTGAGATGATCCGGCAAGTAACTCAGCGGGCTTGTCTTCTTACATTTTGTTATAATCGAACCCGCAACCACCATGTGCAGTGAGCCGAGCGGCCTACGCTCGAAACACTGCGCCAAGCGGTCGTCAAACAATATATGATTGTTGAATTTGACTATACTATAAGGTACGGTAACAGCTTAACAGCAGGCGGGTCGCACGCGAGTTTCGTACTATTAATAGGCTTGTCTCACCTCACAGACACAGTAATTGGTGTGAAACCTCATGTGGGCCTTGTAGGTAGCCTTCATCCTGAACTCCTTGTTACACGTGCCGCATTTGTAAGACATGGCGTTCGGTATCGCCATCCGCTTCTTCTTGGGAGCCGGCGGACTCTGCAATATATGAAAATAATTAGAATGGAAGTGTGTTGTGATATTTATAATAAAAAAAAATATATTTTTTGCCTGCCTGTTTGTTCCGGCTAATCTCCGAAACGGCTGGACGGAATTTGACGGGACGTCAACTGGCTGATAGCTGTTGTTATGAGGAGTAACTTAGGCTACTTTTGTTTTATCGCGAACTTTCAAAAATGACGTATTCAGACATATCACGAGTCCAATGTGATTTGTTAACAGAGTTGGGCTCCTGGTGTACCACACACCCGGCTGGAAGACCTTTTCCGTAAAAGAATATTACCTGTTTCTGCTTTGGCTTCTCTTCTGTCTTCACTTCAGCCTCATAATCGTCATTTTGGAACTCTTCTCCAAATATCTCGTAGCTGAAATCATTGAGCTCCACTTCCACCTTCTCAACTTTGTGCACTTTCTGCTTCTCCTTACTGTGTCCCTTCTGCAGTCGTGTTGTGTATTTCTTCTTCGGTTTCCCTGACACTAAGTTGAGGAGTGCCTTCTCGGCTTTCCGGCTGGATCTTCTGAACAGCAACGCTTGATTCATTCTCGCTATGCATTTTGTACACATTTTTTGAGACAGACCGTCGTCCATTTTGATCTGGAACAAGGATTTATATTATACTAGCTGACTCGCTAACATTGTCC
The DNA here is from genome assembly GCA_905147325.1 of Notodonta dromedarius. NCBI lineage: Eukaryota > Metazoa > Arthropoda > Insecta > Lepidoptera > Notodontidae > Notodonta > Notodonta dromedarius. The sequence continues at coordinate 462,007 of LR990188.1, forward strand.
TGTCTTAACTTTGAATATATTACCTATACCGTGTCTTTAAGAAGCCTAAATTAATACTTGAGGTTTTGGTGAGTATCAAGCATAGAATTAAATAGTATTATTTTCGAAGTAAAACTATTTTATGGATTTTATCGCGTTTATTTCCTTTTTTATGTTCCCGACGTTCCTGACAACAACTAAATATGAGGGTACCCAGTTATTAACTATGACATCAGGACGTCTAACACCTTAGTCCCCCCCGTGACCATGGTTGCTGTAAAGCAACCGAAACTTCGGGAACATAAAAAAGTAAATAAACACGATAAAATCCGTAAAATAGTTTGATTTCAATGTGAAGTATTCGCGTAAATATAAGAAAACAATATTATTTTTTATAGATTTTTCAATTATTTACAACTTTTTTTTTTTTTTTATATCCGAAAGTAGTCAAAAGTACAGAATTTTTACAACTTTTTAAGGCCATTAGGTTTGTTCTGAGGCCGCAACACAGATGTTGTGACAAATATTCAAAGTCGCATAACACAGAAAATATTATACTTACATTATACTCTGTCTTCATTAGACATCTACTTATCAGCTACTGTATATATACTAAATTATTACTACAGGCTTTTGAGACACCCTGGATAATAAAATCAACTTCAAGTAAAAAGAGAGTACTTTATCAATGGTTTCCCAACACAGATGTGTTTTTCTAGCCCCAAACGCTATTTTTATTTCTAAACTGGACCTTATATATTAATGTAGATATGCAGCTCTACTAGCTACCCCATTGGGCAAACCTGTCGTGATGAAACATACCTCCAAACCAGTTGTTAATCTCAAATCGCGAGACCGTTTCTCTTCGCTGTCTTTGTTATAAAATATAGGCACTAACTCCTCAGTACCCAGGCATGTCCGACACTGAGGTGTTTCAGGCTCCTTCCTGTCCCTTTTAATTACTTTCAAAGCCTTTTCCTTATGAGAAATTCGTTTTTTTGTATTCATTCTATTCAGTAGCAGTAATGCCAACATTTCTCTCCAGTTTTATTAATGTTCCCACACGATAAAAGAAAATTATTAGTTAAATAATTAGGGTTATTAAGTATTGTTTAAGTTGTGATTGAGCTTATTTATGATAAAACCTGATAAGTGCTCAAAACTTTTTGTCAATAAACAAACAAAGCGGCTTTACGCAGCGTAAGCGGCCATTTTGATAATTTTTTGACTTTACTTTAACTGTGTTGCCACTAAAATAAAATAATAAAGTAAATAATGAGAATGAATGACGGATTTATTGTAGAGTATCTTTTTACCGTGCTTTTTACATACGCAGCGCTTAAAAGTTAAAACGTATTTATGTGTAAATTCTCCCTTTTTATACAGAAAGTAAGCAGGAACCTACACGTTAGAATAAAAATGTTTTTTTGTATATGGCAGGCATCGTAAAGAATGTTCACGTTTTGTTGTCGCTAAATTACGATGACTTTGGTCACAGAAAAAAGGAGAATGTTTAATGTTTTTTTTAAGAAAACCTACTTTTTGTGTTTTGATATATTTGCAGTATCAGTTTGGTAGGCTACTAAAGTTGCAGTAATGCTAAAAGAAGTAAACTAGCGATAATGTCATCAGTATGCTTAGTGCGAGTTTCATCGAGCAAATCGAATGACTTAACCACAGCGTTAATCGAGTATCCGTTGGTCACGTTGTAATGTGAGTAGGCCTGAGTGTGAGTAACAAACTAGTTAGTCGATCCAAATAACGTTTGCTCACCAAGTATAGCGTTTTTTTTATTCATTACGTTGGTAGCGCGTAGTTTCTCTGCGATAAACCGACCAAAATAAATACAATGATTTTTAACGCCATTTGTATGGAGGTGTTGTACTATCAAAACTAGTCGTGTTACGCTTGGCGTCACGTGTCGGATTTTGTTATGTAAACAAACTGTGTCTGTACCTATATCTCTAGTATATTCCCTTTGTCTATATCTGTGAATGATTGTTTAAGAACTCACGATTTAAAATAAAAGCGAAAATGAAAACAGCATCAATTTGACTTGTTAGTAAGTTTTATGGGTGAGTAAGTAATCAAGATGCTTACAATATTTAAAGTGAGTTTTTGAATTGAACTTGTGATATATATTGTGGTTCTTTTTCTAGACATCGACAAGATCTTAGTAAGCCTATAACCAATGCAAGAGGTAGGATTGTGACCATCCAGGATTGTGAGCTTACACCACTGCTCAACAGTGATGGCACTGCTCGTCTTGTGCTGTTGCCGTCAATAACATCCTCCAAGCGAAAAAAAATGCGTGCTGCCATTTTTTTCTTCAATTAAACTACACAAAAATTCAAATCCATAAAAAGATGTTCGTATTAGTATCGTTATCACTACCAAAAGTTCCGTGACAAAGTTAACGCGCTCGGAAGTGAAGAAGTTCACGAACAAACTGTCAAAATAGGCTAATGTTGTAACTCGCACTCGCAAAAACGTCATTAGAGCTCGTTTAAATGCTCACTTCGATAAAGTTAGTCGATGGTCACGATCGTTGAGTTATCAAACAATCTCGCACTCACAAAATATGGTTTACAAACTTTTTGCTAGGTGGCGCTGATCAAACTCCATATAAATTGGAGTTAACTTTAACGCGACCGAGTAGTTAAAAAAACTCACACTAAGCATCACAGAGTACTTTGTATATATATGAAATAGAGGTATATGTTCGTTTCATAATGAGAAACGATGATAGTGCTGCCTCTGGACACGAGATCGGGAACTACTATCAAAATATATATATAACTAGCAAAAGTAGTTACAGCTGGTGTATAGTAGCTGTAGCTACTGTTGCTAGTTATAAATAGGTACTTATATTGATAGTAGTTCAGAAACATACATATATATAGGCATATATGTATATGAACCTATACCACCGTCACGTCACTGAAATAATGAATAAGGTAGGATCTTTTTCGTTAGCATGCTTGAAAATCAAAGCTTGCTGGCAAAAAAGTACCTACCTTATTCATTATGATAATATTAAATGTAGATAAGATCGCTGAATTTGAGAAAAATAAGAAATACCGAAGTGTAAGTTTAAGGGCATGATTAAATAAAAATAAACACAACTAAATTCCTTTTAGTATGTATATTTGTACGTACAGATTTTTATGTATGTATCGTATAGTAACCATTTTCACTGTTTGAACATCGCAGGGACACAACATTTTCTGTTCGACATGATGGTAAATAAACACTGACCAACACAATCACAAAATGAGTTCTAAGTTCTTTAAATCCAACCGCACAAAAGCACAAACACAACTGGAGGAGCGAAATTTTACCCAACAGACTTTAGGGGGAAAAAAGGACTATTTAACGATATAAAATAAAAACAAGATAAAATAGCAACGAGCTTGCTCGCATGGAGTACCGGCGGCCATATTTTATTTATTAGCAAATTTTGTTTATGGTCATAAGGTGCAGTGTTGCCAGATCCAAAAGTTGTAGTAATCGTAAATCACCGTTAAAATTATCGTTTTTCCAGAAAATTATCGTACAGCGTCATATTTTGGTTTCTCAAATCCAGACAGCACCCCCAGAATAAATTAAATTTAGGAAACAAAATTCATTACGATAAATGTAATTGAGAAAATGTTTCGCTGTTCTGCAAACAGTACACTTTTGGCAAATACTAACATGAACCATAACTATAAGAGCTCATAGTTGGGACTGGAAGCAGTCTATTTAAAGGTTTTTTTTTGGCTGCCAAACAAATGTCCATGCGTATGCATATGAGAGAGGGACGCAAAGAGAGACTTGTTGTTGTTTCATTTTTCCAGATGACAAAATATGTTTTGCTTAGGCGTTGCTCAAAATTATCATACTTTTTACATAATTTAGCTACCCGCTATCGTAATACCGTAAGTTTTAAATATAAATTCATTATGTAACGTACGATAATTTTGAGCAACGCCTAAGCAAAACATATTTTTAAATCTGGAAAAATTAAACAACAACAAGTCTATCTTTGCGCCCCTCACTCATATGCATAAGTACACATGGACGTTTGTTTGGCAGCCAAAAATCCTTAAAACAGACTGGAAGTCATAGTTTTGATTTATGTCCGTATTTGCCAGAAGTTTGCAGAACGGTGAAACATTTTCTCAATTTCATATTTCTTACCTAATATTTTTTCTTAAATTTCATTTATCCTGGGGGGTACTGTCTGGAGTTGAGAAGCCAAAATTTGACGCAGCACTATAATTCTAACGGTGACTTACGATTATTACAACTTCTGGGTCTGGTGACACTGCAACCTAATTACCATAAACAAAACGCCTCCCATAATCATCGTACGGTGTGGCAACTCTCTTAGAAAATAAAAAAGCACCATCTTACGTTTTATAAGATAACTATATTCTGACCAGTTCACAAGTAATTCAACATTGCCATCTCTCAACTTAATCGGAACATACATGATTATAAGAATACAAAATTATAAAACGCTTGACACTATGAAAAGGCTATCTGTTTGATGTGCTTCTTAATTTAATACACTTATACGAAGCCTATTTCCCCATGTGCGGAACTAAGATTGTAAGCCCTGCTAAGCATACAGCCATAGTATAAAGAGAGGGGAAGTAGGTTATCTTCATACAAACGCACCGCGCGCGGCGTGTATGTGTGCGCTATTGTATCTATGTGTCGACGCACGCACACTTTAACAAAATCTCGACCCGTTTCTCAGTGCGCCAGTCGGGGCTAACACTGCACAAGGTTCGCGCGCGCGTCACGGCTTTTCGGCACCGCTAAATGATTACATTTTTCACTGCCATTTCCATGTTTTCCGAAATTATATTTGCAAAAGTTATTTATAAGGATGCGGATATATTACACATTAAAGTTTAATAACAAGGCGTTTCGTAATAGTCGAAACCGAAAATGTATTTTTCTGTAGCTAATTTGTAATTTTGTAATAAATGTGTGATTCAATAGATATGTTTGTATTAATTAAAAATAAATGTGGTCCTTTATGTGTAAAAATACTACATTATGCATAATAAAAAAAACAAAAAGCTGACTTGTATAAAGCACTAAGCAAATAAATTAAACACAACCTCTTAGACTATGTTGCCGCCTGTACCATCTAGCGACTTGACGTTGCCGCTGTTCATGCGGTTGCTAGCGAAGCGCGAACAGCCGCGCCAAATATTTAGCTAAAAGTGACAACCCTAAGACAGTAGGCAATTATATCGCGAATTGGGCCGGAGATAGCCTACTCCCTCTTCTTTATACTATGATACAGCAGTCGCTTTGATCAGTAGTAATTTAACTTAATAAACTAAACGTAAACGTCAAAAGGCGTCCGTCCGATCGACTGTTGAAAAATAGAAAAAGCGCAATTTATCCGCAATAATGAATTAAATATCACCGATATTAATATAATTATATCACAAAACAACATAATAAGTATTATTAACAAAACGATATGGACCCCTGGGACTGCTGTAGGCTTTGTTTAGGGGTGCAATCCTTGCATCCCATATTCCCTCTTCCTGAGCATCAGGACAAGTATACTGACCGCATATTCGCAGCTACAGGGATCAAGGTACGTTATACAATAGTTCTTTAACGAGTACATAGCTCAATACTTAAGATTATAAAGTTAAAAACTTGTTAAAAAGTCGGCCAGCCAAAAGTATGTCGAAACATTTAAAGTTTTTAAATAAACAACTGGGTTTGATTCTCAGTACTGAAGTTATCTGATAGGCAATTAAATTATAGGTAAGCCTATTAGCATCTTTGAAACATTACCTTATTGGTATGACACCTTAAATTATAAAAATTCACACATTTTCCTCCAAGAAATATTTTATCATTTGTTTATTTTTTATTCTTATAATTTAATTAAGTAATTCAGAAACCATGCGTACCGTCCGCCTGGTGCTAAGCAGTTACCATAGCCTATAGATGCTTGCAATACCAAATGCATTGTTAGCACATAAAATACATACATACAAACAAACAAACAATAATAAAATATTTAATTTCAGGTCAAATTGAATGATTCTCTGCCACAGAACATGTGCGAAACTTGCATTAACTACATAAACGATTCATACAAATTCCGTAAAAAATGCGAGGAAAACCAGAAAACGTTGCAAGACCGACTAACAGACAAACAGATTTACGAAATTAAAATAGAAACAAATAATGTAGAAAATGATAGACAAGTAATGATAGACATTATGGATGACGTTAATGATTTGAAGCCCCACAATGAGGAATTGAATGATTCCATAGAGAGTAATGATACATTAGAAAGAGATGAGTCTATAATAGTGTTTAAAAGGAAGAACAGCAAGAAAACGGAGAAACCTGTGCGAAGGAAACTGAGGAGTAAAAAGGGGAGCGGGGAGGAGGGGGTGAGGGTGAAAGAGGACATAGAGTGTGAATACTGTCACAAGATACTGACATCCAAGTTGTCACTGAGGAATCATTACAAAATCCATACGGGGTTTGATGTTGTTTGTGAGGTAAGAGTTTACAAGAAAAAGATTACGTAGAAGGTTTCACATGGAAGCAATTATCTTCTTATCCACCTCTGTTTTATTTATTACTAGCTGAGCCCGCGACTTCGTCCGCGTGGAATTTAACTTAACAAAAAAGCCCGCTCACGCGTTCTGAGCCCGCGCGACAGGACTCATTTTTTTTAATAATTTTGTTTTTCTAAAATAAAAGTCGCCTAAGTTACTGCTTATAACATCAGCTATCTACCAGTGAAAGTCCCGTCCAAATCGGTCCACCCGTTTCGGAGATTACCCGGAACAAACACAGAGACAGACAGACAGACAGACAGACAAAAAAATGTTAAATCGCGTTTTTGCTATAGGTGTTGTATGTACTTTGATATGCAGTTAGTTAAAAGGTGTTATTTTGATATTACAAACAGACACTCCAATTTTATTTATTTGTATAGATTATTATTGTTTTGATTTGTAATCATTTCAATGGATGTAAAGTGTGAGTAGGTATGCACACCTCACCAAACTAGCTTTCTAATTGGAATATCTAATTCTAAGTGAGATTTGATTACTATTTACTTATTCAGTGACAATGGTGTCGCCTGCTCACATTCTGTTGCTGTTCCTGAGAATGTACACCATCTTTTATTCATTGAAAAGAGTAACCATTGAGTCTCTCGCCGGCTCTTCTCAGTGGAAGCGGCATTCCGAGCCGGCGGCAGATTCTGACTGTTCATAAATGCTTTGTTGGCTTACATGAATAAAAACAATTTTGAGTTTGAGTTCAGAGTTAAGAGTTGCATAGAGTTCATTTGGAACATCTTCGAAAGACATGCAGGTTTCCTCATGAGTCATGATGTTCTCCTGTCACAGTTGAAAATGATATTGCAAGATGTTAAATCCCGCTTGGCCCAGTGGTTCGAGTGTAGGCCTCTCGGCTCACTACACCTGGTGGTTGCGGGTTCGATCCCCATCAGGGTTAATTTCGAAAATGGCCTTTTCGTAATTTTCCGTGGTCTGGGTGTCACTGGGATCGCCCCTAGGCCATTGTACGGTACCCATTGTACAATTGTTGCTTAGTTTGGGACCGTACAGTTGGTGTGTTCGTCTGGCGATATTTATTTATTTAATTTGTCTCCAGCACTGTGGCAAGAAGTTCATCACCAGAAGACTTCTGTTGATGCACTGCAGGGCCAAGCACGGCTACGAGAAGACAGACAAGTGTTCCTTCTGCGACTACCGAGCCTCCAATGCTGAGCAAGTGAAGGTATGATCACATTTGACCCGACTACTGCAAAGCCTGAAGAAAGAGTTATGTTGTTAGCAGTCTATGTGTGTGTGTATCATTATTATGGTCCACCGTATCGCATTTCATGGTAAAATCAATTCAAAAAAATTGAATATAATTCGTGAAAATATCGACGGAAGATTCCGATTCTGGGGTGCTACTCTTAGCAACGATAATCGATATATCGTGACATTTGTAGTGTCGAATCCTACACTAATATCCATATTTTTTGCCGTGGTAACGATTACTGAACGAACGATAATTTTGTATCGTTCGTTCAGTAATCGATCGACTATGTACGACGGCAAAAAATATGGAAATTAGAGTAGGATTTGACAATACAAATGTCACGATATATCGATTATCGTTGCTAAGAGAAGCACCCCTGGGGGGGGGGCTCCGAATCATTAGTTAAATCCATGGTATCAGTTTTTGTTACACTCTGTATATATTTACATCAGTAAAGCTGCAAGTTTCCGCTAGGGGCGCTGCTGTACGTTATACCTATGGAAAGATTCGATTATTCCATTATTATGAGACACTGTCGAAACTTGCGTTAAGCCGCCCCCGGCGCGGTTACAGATTCATGAGCGGCTGCACACGGGCGAAAAGCCCTACTCGTGCGCTGAGTGCGGCGCCGGCTTCCACCGCCGCAGCAGCTACTTGCAGCACGTCGCTATCCACCTGCCGGACAAGACAGTGCAGGTACCGCCCGCCTGATGTTAAGCAGTTACTGTAACCTTAACACGCTTGCAATACCTACCAATAGCGTTGCCCTCACGTTGCTGACCTGAAGAGAATTACAATTAAATAAATAAATATCGCCAGACGAACACACCAACTGTATGGTCCCAAACTAAGCAACGCTTGTACTATGGGTACCGTACAATGGACTGGGGGCGATACCAGTGACACCCAGACCGGGGAAAATTACGAAAAGGCCATTTGTGAAATTGACCCCAGCAGGAATCGAACCCGCAACCACCATGTGCAGTGAGCCGAGCGGCCTACGCTTGAACCACTGCGCCAAGCGGTCGACAAGATTATATTAAACTAGTTTCTGCCCGCGACTTCGTCCGCGAAGACTTAAATAAAGTATTCTATGTGTAAATCCAGGTTATAAACCATCTGTGTTCCAAATTTCAAGCAAATCCGTTCAGTCGTTTTTGCGTGAAAGAGTTACAAACATACACCCACACTTTCGCATTTATAATATTAGTAAGAAGTAAGATTATAATATAAAATAATATATTATAATATATTATATTATATTATAATTTCCAGTGCGACCAATGTCCGGCTCGCTTCAAGTCTGTGACCTTGATGCGTATCCACAAGAACCGGCACCGCGCGCCGCAGTACACGTTCAAGTGCCGCGTGTGCGACAACAGCTTCGCGCGGCGGCGCAACGTGGCGCGACACCTGCAGCGGATACACGGCCTGCAGCCGGACCACCAGCACATACACAGGGTGAAGATACCTTGAAAGTTGCGCGAAAGTTGCCGGCGAGTTGCGCAAAAGTTGCCCGATAGTTGTCAAAAACTTGACCGGAACTTGCTAAAAAGTTGCCTGATAGTTCTGAGAAAAAGTTGCCCGAATGTTGCGCTACAGTTGCCCAACAGTCGCCGGAGATTGCGCAACAGGTGGGCAAAACTTGATCTAAAAGTTTCGCGCTAGTGATAACGGAGTTGTTCGATAGTTGTCCAAAAAGTTGCGAAGTGGAGTGACAAAGTTGCGCAACAGTTAATGTTGCTTAAGTGTTACGGAAGAACTATGGCCCAACAAAAGGCGCAACAAAATAGTTGCAGCAAAAAGTGATGTACATTTTGGCGAACAACACAAGTGTATTCGAGACGGGCCGGTTCCCTCGCGATGTTTTCCTTCGTCGTTCCGCCAGTGAAGCGATAATCTTTGCTGGAAATCAGACTAGCACTGGGAGGCTTATTCCCCCCCTGACATTGTTGGCAAAGGGGATAAATGTATTAAAATTGTGATAGTAGCAACATTAAATCGAGAAAATGGGCGTTTCCACACTGACCTGTAACGGCACCGACATGATACCAACGGACAGATAATGTAAAGCTAGTCCCACATTACCGTCACCAAGCTTCTGCTAGGCTTGTGGAAAAAATATGGATATTTTTGAGCTATATTTTATATTTCGATATATCGATTACAAATTCCAAGTATCGAAAGAGTATACAAATCGATATTCTATTCAAGACAACCAAATTAAAATTATAAAACACTGCCGTCTAGTGACGCCCGCAAGAAGCGAAGCTTTATAGTATAAAGCGTAGGGCGCCGCAGCTACCACTCTGTATACATATAGTATATGTCGTGTAACGCTACTGACGCTTAGCACGGATAGAGTGGCCGCGCGGCGATCGCCTCGAACGACCGTATAGAATCTTCGCTTTTTCAGATATTTGATTTATAATAAACAATGTCTGTTGATTGATAAATTTATTTCTTAATCTGAGGTGATTTAGTTGGATTAGGCTTAACATATTCCATTAATTTAAGAGCGGCAATACTTTCTTAGGAGTCTTACGGATACAAAATAAATATCAACCACAATATCTCATACACACATTATAATTATATAAGAAACACAAGGTTTTGAAGTTACAATACAAATCACTTTTCTATTTCCCGCAAAAAAATAAATAAAGACAAACCATATGTGTTGTTACCGGCCAATGTGGAAACAAAACGAAATGATTACATAAATTATTATTATACCTATAGTTTCCATAAAATAACACATCCTTTACACTTTTATATAATTTTATTTGTTTTACAATCACGAATAACCTATGTACATAATAAATACGATTTTTTAACATTACTGTGTGTTTTAACTACAATTCATTTTATCTAAAAGCAGTTCAAGTGCGTTGCTTCATACTTTTCTTACATATTTATTTACTTAAGAACAAGAAAATAAATGTGATGTTAAGGTGAAGGCGCCCATCTAGCCCGCGAAGTTCAAATTTTTTGAGTTCTTTTAGAATTTGTTTCAAAATCTGACAATAATAAAAGACAAATTTTGTAATTCGCGAAAAAGACCGTGTGCAGTGCATTTATTAATTCATTTATTTTACTCTAAATATTATCACGGTGGATATGATACTAGTAAATCACTAAATATACAAAAATTGCCAGATTATCTGGATAGCTGTCGTTCTTGAAATGTTTTAGAGTAAGTTGGATATATTAATAAATGCACTGCACACGGTCTTTTTCGCGAATTACAAAATTTGTCTTTTATTATTGTCAGATTTTGAAAAATTTCTAAAAGAACTCAAAAAATTTGAACTTCGCGGGCTAGATGGGCGATTTAGCCTTAATTACCTAATCAGAGATTGAATAATAATTTACATCCAATATAATTATTTATTAAAAATGGTCACTAACAAGTCGTTTAACTACAAAGTAAATAATATATGATTACATTAACTAAGGTGAAGTTCGCGTCGCTCACACTGCCGGATCACTACCACGAGTGAAACGCACGTTCACTACACTCGTTAGTCGCTAGCGTCCGAGTAAAATATTTGTATAGCGACTAAGGAGTTTGACTTATAAAAGTACCGATTTGGTATTGTATACAGTGTGTAAGGGGCATCGTAACGAAAACTGATACCATGGATTCAACTCATGATTCTGGACCCCCCAGAGTTGGAATTTCCCGTCGATATTTTCATGAATTATTCTCAAATTTTTCAGCATTAAATCAATTAAAGATTTAAGCATGTGATTTTACATAAATAAATGCATAATTACTATTTTAGACATAAACTGCAATGTAAAATAAGACTCAATACGACCAAGCGCGCATTTCATGCTGAAATCAATTTAAAAATGCTGAAAAACATGAAAATATCGACGGAAAATTCCAACTCTGGCGGGTCCAGAATCATGAGTTGAATCCATGGTATCAGTTTTCGTTACGATGCCCCTTACACCCTGTATTGAATGATTTCAAAGAGGCAATTATAACTGTACCATACATTTAACGCTAACGCTAGCGACTAGCGATATAATATTCATGGTAGATATACCGAGCACGAATAACCAGGCTGGCAAATTACTATAGGAACATTTCGGAAATTTGCCTCGACGGGAATCGAGCCCGCGACCACCCGGCGGGGCGAGCCGAGCAGCCGACTCTCGACCTGCTAGGTCTGGTATTAATCAATTGTTCTCAAATTTGAGTGCGACCTTGAGTGCGCTTTTTAACCGCCGACGAAAAAGATGGGTGTTATAAGTTTAACATGTGTATCTGTGTGTCCGTCTGCGGCATCGTAGCGTCCAAGCGGATGAACCGATTTTGTTTTTTTTTGTTGTTAGAAAAGTATTCTGATCGAGTGTGTTCATAGCTATGTTTCATGAAAATCGGTTTAGCCGTTTGAAAGTTATCAGCTCTTTTGTAGTTTAAAAGGTCGTTAAATCGGGGGTATTTAAAATTTCCAATTCAGAGTTATGACATGATGTTTTTACTGTAATCACATTAAAAGGACCTACGAGAGCTAAATATTAATATACAGGGTGGAAAAAATACTGAGTTTAAAGGGAAAATACCCTCAATATTGATGATAGAACATAGATATATTGCAGTAACAAAACGTCCCTTTATTTTCAATGATAGGTAAAACAGCGTTCAAAGAATTTTAATAAAATCACCTTGAGACTGGTGTCATGTTCCGTTGCAATAAAATTTGCTGTCATCAATATTGTGAGTATAATTTTTCCACCGTACATGTAATACCCAAGAGCGCTCTCAAATTTGAGAACAATGTATTAACACCAACCTATACTAGGCGGTCTAAAGGCGAGTGCATAGATTATAGCTTCATCAGTGCATAAAAAAAATCATTATATTTAAAAAGATTATTAATGAATCGCTCTCAAGTCTGAGAACAATCTTGAGTACGCTTTTGACATGTCATTTTGTACTGCTACGACATTTGACAATGACATTTCCAAGATCGCTCTCAGATTTGAGATTGATTTATTAAAAATAACCACGGCAATAGTTGAATGGCTTGGGGCTCAAACCCGTATACTGAAGGCCTTTCTAACCACTACACCATTGCCAGTATTTTTCAAATGGTAATTAATATCTTTCCACTTAACATAGATAAGATAGAGGTCTGTAATAAATAATAAACAACAACCCATAAACATTCCAATGGTGATTCCACACCAAACGAACGATCGGTCGAACGAACGAACGTCGCTCAATGTAGACACTGTCGACCGACGATGGAAGGTCAATCGATTGGTGTGGTAATACCCTTTTTCGATTGGTGTGGTAATACCCTTATTCTAGGTGATACAAAATGGGTATACTATTTTTTTTGCAACTTAACTTTGTAAATCTCAACCTATCGGCTTTGTGGGACAGTTGAAGTACTAAAGATTTTGTAGACTTGTGAAATCGGTCAACAGCTGTATTCCTATAACACCTTTTGTTTTTCAAGTTCCCTCCAAAGCTGATGGTTTTAGAATTACAAAGTTAAGTTTTGAAAAAAAAAGTATACCCATTATGTGTCACCTTGTATATCGTTGATTTATAATCGATCGAAATAATATTTTAAAATAACATAAAAGTTGTATGTCACGGGACGCGCGGCAGATGTAAAACATGTGTTGTGTATATTATGCGCGCGCACACACAAGAGTGTCGTAGAGTCATGACGGCACGAGATAGCGTCATGCCGTGACGGCAAACTAGTCGATTTTACTGCCAAAGTGTGGCGATAGATGTTTCACATTAACAAGCCTAGCGGCATTTCATGCAATGTGTAAAATAAATGGTGTAAAGGCGACAATATTTAGATCATGTCTTGCCGTTCCTTTCGTCACCGTAGCGCATGAGCAAGACAGATATATAAGCCGTCTCAAATTGTGTAGCCCACACCAAATATCCCCTATACACATGGTAGTATAATAAAAAAACTGACCAAGTGCGTGTCGTGCCACACACAATGTAGGGTTCCGTAGACATTTCAATAACGAAATGATATTTTTGACTAACTAGTTTTGTCGATTATCATAAAAATGTAACAAGTATCGGAATTTAGTGACGTGAATTTTGATTTAATCTTTGAAAGTTACAATCTCGCAAACGGAATTTCTGATAATAAAACAGTGTATGGAAGCACCATTTTATTATAAAATACCCTTTCAACGGTACCCCACATGATGGGGTAACTAAAAAAAGAATATCCACTCTTTCCATGTTCGGGGAGGTACCGAGGTAAAAAATAATAATTTAGCTGCATTTAATATTTTTGAAAGTGACATCTATTCTTAAGGTATATCTGTACCAAATTATGTCAATTTCCGACAAAAACTGTAGCAGTTTGATACTGGGAGAGACTGGATAATCTACTAGGCGAAACAAAAAAGGTATAAATTTTTTTTTTGCTACTTTACTTTGTAAATCTAAAACTATCAGCGTTGTGGGACAGTTGAAGCACTAAAAGTTTTGTAGACTTATGAAATCTGTCAACAGCTGTATCCCTGTAACACCTTTTGATTTTCAACTTTCCTCCAAAGCTTTAAAGTTTTAGAATTATAAAGTTTAGTTTTGAAAAAAATAAGTATACCCTTTCTGTTTCAACCTGTATAAGGGTTCCTCGTAAGGACTACGGAACCCTAAAAAACGGCAAACGAATTACATTATACCGATCCATTGTGTGGCGACGAGCAGCGCCGCCTACCGGTGGAACTTCTGCAGCTTCTCGCAGCTCGGCGTGCGCAGCTTCTGCGCGTCGGAGAACTGGCGCGAGTCGCCGAAGTTGCGCGCCTTCCACACCATGCTGTCGCGGTAGTTGCGCTCGCGCTGGCACGCGTGCCGCAGACCCACTGCGGACAAGCATACACAACATCAGACACATCATCAGCCACATCATCAGACACATCATCAGACACATCAACAGACACATCATCAGACACATCATCAGCCACATCATCAGAAACATCATCAGACACATCAACAGACACATCATCAGATACATCATCAGACACATCATCAGACACATCAACAGACACATCATCAGACACATCATCAGCCACATCATCAGACACATCATCAGACACATCAACAGACACATCATCAGATACATCATCAGACACATCATCAGACACATGAACAGACTCATCATCAGACACATCATCAGACACATCAACAGACACATCATCAGACACATGAACAGACTCATCATCAGACACATCATCAGACACATGAACAGACTCATCATCAGACACATCATCAGACACATCAACAGACACATCATCAGACACATCATCAGACACATCAACAGACACATCATCAGACACATCATCAGATACATCATCAGATACATCATCAGCCACATCATCAGACACATCATCAGGCTCATCAACAGACTCATCATCAGACACATCATCAGACACATCAACAGACACATCATCAGATACATCATCAGCCACATCATCAGACACATCATCAGGCTCATCAACAGACACATCATCAGCCACATCATCAGACACATCATCAGGCACATCATTAGGCTCATCAACAGACATGATCAGACACATCTTCAGACACATCATCAAACACGTCATCAGACACATCATCACCGCTGGGGGATCAACTCTGTTGACCACTCGCATAACACTAAAACAGCTTACTAATTTAAATACCTAAATCTGGTGCCATTGGGATCGCCCCCAGTCCATTGTACGGTACCCATAGTACAAGCGTCGTTTAGTTTCGGATCATACAGTTGGTGTCAGTCTGGCGATATTTATTTATTTGATGCATATGGCGAGCGGGGGCGCCTGGTTATACGGCGTCTATGGCTCATTGGTCTGTGGACATTTAAGCAGACTTTCTTTTAATTTTCAAATAAGTAATATCCCGTTATCACATACCGACATATTCTTCTTCTATCGCCATCTCGAGCCGGCGCAGGGAGCCCTGGTAGTCGGTGTGGAAGTTCTCTTTCACGTAATACGGGACCTGCCAGTAACATCACCCTTATACACCATTAGCCGCGTACTGACTGACCGAGCAGCCTCGCGAAGCAAATGCTCGGCCAGTTAGGACGTGTCTCGCTCGAGGCAAACGCACGCGCCGCCTCGCCCGAGCATGCCGCGGACCGAGCCGAGCGTTGTCGGTTTTTTGTCGTGCTCAAAGGCGCCTCAGTACGTTTGCCGCGGTCACTCAAGACGGTTATGTTTCGCCTCGCTTGCTCGTCGCAGGCAGTGGCAGCGATAGCTTGCCGAACGTGCGGCCTCATGGCGATCTTGAGCAAACTGGCTCGGCATTGCCGCGCGCGGCTGCCTCGATCCAAAAATTTATTTATTTATTTATTTTTAAATTGTACACATCGAGGCTGCCTCGCGAGGCGATCGTCCCGCGGCAATCGTCTGAGGCTGCCGCGCGAGGCCGTTCGGCCAGTCAATACACGCCTAATCAGTAACCCACTGCTACCAGTGACTGACAACTTGCAGTGGGGTCACTGCTACCAGTGACTGACAACTTGCAGCGGGGTCACTGCTACCAGTGACTGACAACTTGCAGGGAGGTCACTGCTACCAGTGACTGACTACTTGCAGTGGGGTCACTGCTACCAGTGACTGACTAATTGCAGTGGGGTCACTGCTACCAGTGACTGACTACTTGCAGTGGGGTCACTGCTACCAGTGACTGACTATTAGCAGTGGGGTCACTGCTACCAGTGACTGACTATCTGCAGCGGGGTCACTGCTACCAGTGACTGACTACTTGCAGCGGGGTCACTGCTACCAGTGACTGATTACTTGCAGCGGGGTTACTGCTACCAGTGACTGACTACGTGCAGTGGGGTCACTGCTACCAGTGACAGTAATCTATGACAGCTAGACTGCAGTGAGCTTACTGAAACAGAACAGCTTAGGCCCTTAATAATAAATCGATCTCAAGTCTGAGAGCGATCTTGGAAATGTCATTCTTATGTCATACCAGTACAAAATGACGTGCCAAACGCGTAGGTACTCAAGATCGATCTCAGACTTGAGATCGATTTATTAACGGCCAGAGATTGCGACTGGTTCCTCGCTCTTTTACCTTGAAGTTGACAGTCTCCCGGGGCACGGGGTACTTGGAGCTGGGCGTGAGGCTGTAGACGGGCTCGCTGATGAAGTAGCCGGACATCATGGACAGCAGCACCAGCACCAGCACCGGCAGCAGCTGCACGAAACCCGCGTTGGGCTCGCGCTGCTCGGGCTCGCGCGCGCGCCGCCGCGCGTACACCGGCGGGCCGCCGCCCGGGAACGCTGCGACATGGCCACGATCATTTCAAATTCAAATCGTTTATCTATTTATTCATTGGGATAACAACAGCTTAAATCACAGATATAGATTCACATAGATAACGCAAATGCATGTACTTCGCGTGTACGAAACCCCGACCATGCGTCGAGGTTGGTCGCCGCTAACTTACAGTCCGCGCCGCGCGACTACAGATATAAACAATACGAGTATGAGCGAGATAATCACTCGAGAGAATCGTAGCGGGCGGAGGGCATCGGCGGCATCGGTGTCTTTGAATCGGTTTGGATTTCCCGCCACTAATGACGTCACAGGAGGTGTTAAAAATTCCGCACGCTTGGTTTCAATACAAATCGTGATACTTGCGTTATCTATGTAAATCTATATCTGTGGCTTAAATATTTAATAATTACATGAAGTTTAGGTTGGAGTGTAGCCTTAGGGGCGCTATGACTTAGGTTTAGGTTTAGGTTTAGGTTAGGTTAAGTTAGAACAGTGACCAAAACGCGCGAGCCGAGCGAGCGAAGCGAGCGTGCCGCGGCAGCGGCCGGCGAAGCGCCAGAATCCGAATGTGTCATTAGGTTATGTTAGTTCCCAGTTAGGGGGGCTATGGAGCCAGCACTTAGACGAATTTTCGAGAGAGAATATTTTTTTTTCGTTTTGATCACTAACCTAAACCTAAACCTAACCTAACCTAAGTCATAGCGCCCCTAAGGCTACACAATGACCGAAGTTTAATATAATAAACAGACCTAATAACAGTTATCCACGATTTATAATTTAATGTGCACATAAGCAGACAAATGTTTGTGATTAAGTTACTATTGTGGTAGGTACTAACTATATACTAGGTATGGGTAGAAGTTTATTTTGTTTAGGCCTACGGGGGCACTTACAAATTGCCAATTTTACATTTTTCAACCAACTTTAAAAAAGAGGTGGTTCTCAATTCATGTGTATTTTTTTTCTAATATCTATCTACAACTGGGTGCCTTATTATATGACCTAGATAGGCGGCTTTTCTCCTTTTGATGGTTTGCATCAGTTCGCGCTTCCTCCCAACTCGACGCAGAACTTCTGCATTGGTCACTCGGTCAGTCCAGCTTATGGCCATCATGCGTCTATATGCCCACATTTCAAATGCCTCTATACGTTTCAGTTCAGTTGCTCTTTAGATACGCACTTTTAAGGGTTATTTTGATGGGAAAAGTGGCTGGTAGAAGAGCTGTTGGGCGCAGGAGGAAATCATGGCTGCGAAATATCCGAGAATGGACGGGAGTCTCAAGTGCAGCGGAGCTTTTCAACCTCGCCAAAGACCGAGAGATATATGCGGAGCTGACTGCTAACCTTCACTAGTTGGAGAGGCACTATGAGAAGAAGAAGATCTACAACTGGATAGGAACGCGACCTTCAATCTACATATACAACTAATAAAATTGGAGTGTCTGTTTGTAATATCAATATAACACCTTTTCACTAAATGCATATGAAAGTACATAAGGTACTTATAACAAAAACGCGATTAAATTTTTTTCTATCTGTCTGTCTGTGTGTTTGTTCCGGATAATCTCCGAAACGGCTGGACCGATTTCGACGGGATTTTCACTGACAGATAGCTGATTTTATAAGGAGTAACTTAAGCAACTTTAATTTTAGAAAAACTATTAGGGTTCCGGGTAAAAAAATAAAAACACATGAAATCCAAAAGTATCACCGAAACGGCTGGACCGATTTTGACGGGATTTTCACTGACAGATAGCTGATTTTATAAGGAGTAACTTAGGCTACTTTAATTTAAACAAAAAAACAAAAGAAAAAAAACAGATGCTGGCTGTCGCGCGGGCCAAAACGCGCGAGCGGGCTTTTGCGATAGTAGGTATATAAAACACGAAACATCGATTCGCAAATGTTAAATTACATTTTTGTAAAGTTAAATTCCACGCGGACGAAGTCGCGGGCACAGCTAGTTATCAATAAAAACATACAATCGAACACAACTTCCTCATTTTTTGAAGTCGGTCACTAGGATATCCAACAATAATTAGTATCAGTATATACAGACCGGTGGCTCCGAAGAACATGTTGAACAGCTCCTCGGCGGTGAGGTCGGACTCGAAGCCGCGCGCGTAGTACTGCGCGTGCGCGTGCCGCGCCGGCGCCGGCTCGTCGCCGCGCGTGTCGTACTGCTTGCGCTTCTCCACGTCCGTCAGGATCGCCGCCGCGTTGCCGATAGCCTGCCATAGGGGGACACTTAAAGCCACAGATATAGATTTCCATAGATAACGCAATAGTACATTGTTACCCAAGGGGTGAAGGTAACAAAATAAGTCATTCACCCGAGGTAAACACTGTGCTTTTCATCTATACAAATACATAAAATTGGAGTGTCTGTTTGTAATATCAAAATAACACCTTTTTACTAAATGCATATGAAAGTACATACGACACCTATAACAAAAACACGATTAAAAAAAATTTTGTCTGTCTGTCTGTTTGTGCCGGGTAATCTCCGAAACGGCTAGACCGATTTTGACGGGACTTTCACTGGCAGATAGCCGATGTTTTAAGGAGTAACTCAGGCTACTTTAATTTTAGAAAAACAATTAGGGTTCCGCATAAAAAAATAAAAACACAAATTAAAGAGTATCTCCGAAACGGCTGGACCGATTTTGACAGGACTTTCACTGGTAGATAGCTGTTGTTATAAGCAGTAACTTCCGCTACTTTTATTTTAGAAAAACAAAATTTAAAAATGGGTCCTGCCGCGCGGGCTCTGAACGCGGGAGCGGGCTTTTTTGTTAAGTTAAATTCCACGCGGACGAAGTCGCGGGCTCAGCTAGTTACGAATACAAAGAAAGTAAAGATAAAAACAGGAATTAGCTAAATAAATAATACAAGGAAGTATGAACAATACTCAACAACTCAAAAAAAGGTATGAAGGTCGGATTGCCATTTGCCGCCTATTTTGTTTTTTACCGTTGGCCTGGTTCAATAGAAATGTCAAAATAGAACTGATTTCTTTTAATAAATTGACAGCTGTCAGTTGAATGCGATTCTCCCTAGGGCTGAAAAGTATTACTTTCAACCCACTCCTCAGGCAACTTCAGATCTACTTTCCGAGTATGCGTAATGATACATTTACTTCGCGTGTACGAAATCCCCACCAAGCGTCAAGGTTGGTCGCCGCTAACTTACAGTCCGCGCGACTACAGATATAAACAATATGAGTATGAGCGATATAATCACTCGAGATAATCGTAGCGGGCGGAGGGGCATCGGCGGCATCGGTGTCTTGGAATCGGTTTGGATTTCCCGTCACTAATGACGTCACAGTAGGTGTTAAATATTCGGCACGCTTGGTTTCAATACAAATAGCGATACTTGCGTTATCTATGTAAATCTATATCTGTGCTTAAAGCTAGGCTGCACACCTCACTAAACCAGCTTTATAATTTGAATACCTAAGTCTAAGTGAGATTTTTTGACGACCGCTTGGCGCAGTGGTTCGTGCGTAGGCCGCTCGGCTCACTGCACATGGTGGTTGCGGGCTCGATTCCCGCCGGGGCAAATTTCGGAAATGGCCTTTTCGTAATTTGCCCCGGTCTGGGTGTCGCTGGGATCGCCCCCAGTCCATTGTACGTTACCCATAGTACAAGCGTTGCTTAGTTTGGGACCATATAGTTGCTGTGTCAGACTGGCGATATTTATTTATTTAACATAGAACCTCCTTCTTCTTATCAAGTTTGTGTTAGTCTGGCGATATTAATAAGCTACCTTAAACGCCTCGGCGGCTCCGGGGGCGTGGTTCTTGTCGGGATGCAGCTGCAGTGCCAGCTTCTTGTAGGCCTTCTTAATCTCAGAGTCCGGGGAATCTTTTGTCACACCTAAAAATGTAGACATAGCATAGATAGATTGATATAGTTTCTTCACTACATAGTATAAAACTAAGTCGCTTCCCGCTGACTGTCTGTCCCTATGTATGCTTAGATCTTTAAAACTACGCAACGGATTTTGATGCGGTTTTTTTATAGATATAGTGATTCAAGAGGCAGGTTTATATGTATAATACATGCATAATATAGTAGAGAAACACTGATAAGAAATATTCGTGTGAAGCTGGGGCAGGTCGCTTGTTTTCTATAAGCCTTTAGGATAATTTTTCGCTATTAATTCAAAGTAATTATTCATTTAAAGATAGTGGCACCGATTCCAAATGAAATAAATTATAATGTCCCTAGATATTACTAACTTTTGCACTCTGTTTTTTTATATTGGGTTTAATTTATTTATTAATAAGATACAGGGTGTAAGGGGCATCGTAACGAAAACTGATACCACGGATTCAACTCATGATTCTGGACCCCACAGAGTTGGAATTTGGCATGAAATGCGCGCTCGATTGTATTGAGTCTTCATTTACATTGCAGTGTATGTCTAAAATAGCAATCATTTATTTATTTCTGTAAAATCACTTCAGATAGATATGTATAATGATTTCACCCAAAAATTAAATTTAGTATACTGAATTTTTTTTTGCATAATTCATGAAAATATTTACGAAATATTCCAACTTTGAGGTATCCAGAATCATGAGTTGAATCTATGGTATCAGGTTTCGTTACGATACCCCTTACAACCTGTATATTTTTATTTTCATACTAGCTGAGCCCGCGACTTCACCCGCGTGGAATTTAACTTACAAAAAAGCCCGCTCCCGCGTTCTGAGCCCGCGCGACAAGACCCATTTTTAAAAATTTGTTTTTTTAAATAAAAGTAGCCTAAGTTTCTGCTTATAAAATCAGCTATCTACCAGTGAAAGTCTCGTCAAAATCGGTCCAGCCGTTTCGGAGATACTCTTTGATTTCATGTGTTATTATTGTTTTCCGCGGAACCCTAATTGGTTTTCTGAAATTAAAGTAGCCTTAGTTACTCCTTATAACATCAGCTATCTGCCAGTGAAAGTCCCGTCAAAATCGGTCCAGCCGTTTCGGAGATTACCCGGAACAAACACACAGACAGACAGACAGACAAAATTTTGTTAAATCGCGTTTTTGGTATAGGTGTCGTATGTACTTTCATATGCATTTAATGAAAAGGTGTTATTTTGATATTACAAACAGACACTCCAATTTTATTTATTTGTATACATAGAATATGTTATGTTCATACTAAAGTAAAATAACATTGTAAGGCACAAAGTCCAACACTATATTCAATTGTAATTCAAAGTGCCTTGCCAGTATGACCTTGTACATGACAGTGCATTATACTGAGTTTTTAAACTGTGTCAATAACTGTGTGGCTTTGTAGGTACTTTCTTGACAATCTACAATCTTGCAGGAAATTTATTTAAATCATATAATTTCCCGTTATTAATGTACTTAAGTATTCTGTTTAATTTAAAACTCATTTATCCTGGGACAAAAGTATCCTGTTTATACTGAAACTCATTTATTTTGGGATGAATAATCCCTTTCAAACTAATACCTACTCATTTAATTTGTCAAAATGATAAAAAATATGTTGCAAATACTATAATTTGTGTTAGGATATAATTATGGAAAAATTTTGACTTATTTATGGAATAGTAATTTTTATTTATAATAAATATATTTTATGTACAAAATATAACCTGTTAGCTACATATTTTTAAAGTAGTTGTGTTGATTTGTAGGTAATACATACATAGTTATAGAAATTATAACAAAGAATATGTTTGTTAAGATATGTTTTCAAGAACAGAAATGCCATTTCTCCTAAACGGTTTGACCAATTTTGATGTTTTTTTTGTTTATTTTGCTGTCACCTGGATGGTTCTCAGTGATAGTTAGATCCGGTAGGTGGCTCTCGTCCCGAAACCCATAAAATAACATCTTAGCAAGTGCAGCTGAGGCAAAAGCTAGTAACAATAATATTGTAATCCCTGCCTATCTTTGTGTGATGCATGCTTGATATAATTGATGTAAGCAGGTCTACTCAAAATAGTCAAAGATATTTGCACTACACCATACACCGCTTCACTTTACGGTGAAGGAAAACATGGTGAGGAAACCTGCATGTCTTAGAAAATCTAAGACCAATTTTGTAAAGACATGTGAAATCCGCCAACTTGTACTGGGCCAGCATGGTGGATAACGGTCTGAATCCCCTCGTAGCGATGGGTGGCCCGTGTCCAGGCGTGGGACGTCAAAAGGGCTAAGCACAAGCACAATTTTCACTTACCCAAAATTTCGTAAAAATCTTTGCACTTGTTTACTCGCTTGACGGCCTCGAGCTGTTCAGCGCTGTACTCCCTCTGAGCAGGCTGGTGCAAAGGAGCCTTCCTCCTCCTAACTTCCTCTCTGCCTGGACTGTTGGGAGGTGTTTTCTTCGGAGGCACGGTCGACGGCCCAGCGGCCCTGACGCGCACCAGCAACTCCTTAGCGGCCGCTGTTGGGTACAAACGCTCAGCTTTCATCAGGAACTTCTCAGCTTTCTCCATATTTCCGCTTGAAAACGCACTCTGAGCGATTTCTATGCATTTTTCAGCATCATCTTTGTTGCCTTCGATCGTCATTTTTTGAGTTTCAAGCGTGCAGATTTAGGGTCAAATATTACAGTTTTGTATGGAACGCGTCGGACAACGATTTGATGATTTAGTTGTGCCAGTTTAAGTAGCGCAAGTAGGTTTAAAAGGCGATTAATTTTAACTACATTTATTGAGTAATTGCGTCAATCAAAACACGAGAAGTATGACTGGGCTGCCAGACATGAAAACTTTATTGTATTCACAGATTAGAGATATGTAGCAAGATATGTTGTATTAGATGAGAGCAAGAACTTTATACATAACACTGGATGTTTTAACACGAACAATGTTTTGAAGCAAAAAAATATGACCTTGAATAACGTCACGTGTTTGTTGCTTCTCTCTTTAGGGTGACAACATCGGATCTCAAGTTTAGGACTGACGGTTTCGGGCCCATATTAATAAATCGATCTCAAGTCTGAGAGAGCGATCTTAGAAATGTCAATGTTTCTTATGTCATACCAGTACAAAATGACATATCAAAAGCGCAGTCAAGATCGTTACAAGACTTATGTGTTAACAATGTACACTGGTTATTAGATGCTACGCATATTTTAAAGCTTACTAGAAATGTCTGATTATAGGTACATTAACAACGCCGGACGGAAATGTCATTTAAATTTATTAAAGAACTTCACATGGTGCAATTGAAAGAAGGGTTA
Source organism: Notodonta dromedarius (assembly GCA_905147325.1). Classification (NCBI taxonomy): domain Eukaryota; kingdom Metazoa; phylum Arthropoda; class Insecta; order Lepidoptera; family Notodontidae; genus Notodonta; species Notodonta dromedarius. The sequence continues at coordinate 486,338 of LR990188.1, forward strand.
AAATTATCCAAAAAGTTATAAGTGGACATGTCGACTATCATAGTATAAAAATAAATACATATATGTACGTCTTGCAGCGCAGACACTCAGTTCTTCTGTCGCTGATGCTATTGATTTCTTGTGCAACAGTGGTGATCCCAATTTCAGTGGAAGTTAAGCTACCACAAAATTTATTAGAATAGTAAATAGATTGTTTGATGATAATGAATAGTCATGTCATCGTGACTTAATCACATCACACCTGGTTTTGTATTGTATTGTTATTAAATGTGTTTGTTATTGCTATTACTGGAACATATTTTTAAAGAAAGAAGAAGAATCAATAATTTATAAAGCTTCCAGGTCACCGCAATCAAAAGATACAACCATTTAAGTCACATCACATATGTTGATACGCGTTACAAACTCACTCATCATAAACAAGTAAAAAAAATGAAACAAGCCAGTGAAACCATTTCCAAAATTACTTAAAATTTAAAAATATAAATATGCAGTATGTATCAGCTAATATATTTCAGCTATCTGTGGAAGTCCCGTCAAAATCGGTCCAGCCGTTTCGGAGATTACCCGGAACAAACCGCTTCAACCCGCTTTTTTGTTACCTATGTATTGTACGAGTATCTACTTGCATATGGATTTAGTGAAAAGGTGTTATTTTGATATTACAAACAGGCACTCCAATTATATTTGTTTGTATAAATAACCCAACCGGCATTCGAGCTTACGCGCGTTCTCTGCGTGACGGTCTAACTGTCACTAACTCACAGCGCGGTACCAGCGCGAGCACGTATGCGAGCCGAACGCCGCGCCGGCTCGGCTCCTGCCTAGGGTCGAAGTGTGTAGGGGGCAAAGTGTGGTATACGCACCCGTCATAAAATAGGTACCCATTGTGATTGTGGTACTTATATACTTAGCACAATCACAATATATGGTGGGTACTCATATTGTTAAGGCTTGAACAACCTTTTTGGTATATAGTAACTCTTTTGACTTTATGGTGTTTGTAGCCTAGCAACAATAACAATATAGATTTTCATTAGCACATTTTCTACAGCATTTTTACTTTATCAATAACCCATTGGGGCAGGCTTGGGGACCGAACACATATAAGTGTAATAAGATGATTGACTTTGGAACATATGATTAGTATAATACTTATGTATCCTTCCTTACTCAGAAAATCTGAAATACAGTGAGATGATGGTCACCCTTCTTAGGTCAAATGTTCATGTAAAAACTAAATGAATATAGTACGAAAAGTACAACATAAACTGTTATATCATTAATCAATAGCCACACAATACTAATAATAATCATTTATTGATGTTTTATTACGTCTCCCATTAAAAATAATATAAATATGGTTAAATACGGTGATTAGCGTAAAATGCAATTACCCGTGTAACTTAATGTTTGAGTTTGGTATCCATACACTTCTGCAATTTTGCACAACACAATACATCGTTTAAATTACAAGAATACACTTTTATTTAAGCATTAAACTAATTAAAAAATGCGAAGTGCTTGAAAATCTTTGACAGTTTGGCCATAGTGTCAAAATGAGTGTTCTATCAGTGTTGCTAAATTATTAAAATAACAGCTACCGACTATCAGGAAAGTGAACGGTTGATATATTTTTTGGTTTTCTATATAAAAATAAATACTGAAGTCAAAAGAGGATTCTCAAATTGAGCATATGTAATATGTAAATAAAATCCATAAAAAAACAGACACGAAAACCATGGACTTGCGAAATCTTGGCTCATCACACGTTAGTTTGGGTATTTTTTTGTGTTTATCATGGCAATTTCAGATGAAGTGTGAGAGGGTCAGAGCATATGTATGTATGTAAAAAAACCTGTCTTCACTCCATAGTTCTACGTGATATCTCCAGTGGTATTCTAACCTTCTTGGATGAGAGTAAAGCACAGAGTAAAGGAAAAGGTAGGTAAGGTTTTCAATGTCTTCTTGCGTGACTAGATAAAATGAAGAATAAGTAATCCTTTCTTCCACCTGCAATAATCTGTAAATTGGTCTAAAAATACAATTTTCTATGATCTAACAGACTAGTAATTAGAGAACCAAAAAATAATGTAAAAGGAAAAAATAGTTTTGTTTTGCTTATGCCATTTAGAATGACTAGTCTATGGACTTTGACGTATATTTGACGCGTAGGTTGACATATATCGCGTTCCAAAATTTATTTTAATCTCTTTAAACGCATAAAATGTTCACTCTGTTTCACTTGCACTCAATGTTAACAATATAATTGTCTCGCCTACACACTTCAAACAAAACAACTCGCGCCGGGGATTAATCACCCATCGTCATATGACGACCTATGACGCATTTACCCGATTGATTCAAACGAATTGTAATATTTAATCGTGAGGCGTATCCTGTGCACTGTGTTGTGTAAATCATAAAACACCGTTGTACAGATATCATCAGTTCATTTCAATAAAAATCTGTTGTAAATATTGAAACGAAAATGGCCGCTCCAGCGATATACAACCCGGTAAGATTTTCCAACATTTCTCTCTGTATTATGAAAAGTAGCCATCATGTACCGCATTTTATACAATTTCAAGGGCATCTAGAACAATTCAGTGCGATTAGTAACAACATACAAGTAGTAAATACAATGTTATGTTGGTTTTTAAAATTATGCCAAATCCTATTTCGGCTTCGTTAAAATTATTTCACGTGGTTGTTATATTATCAAGGTCGATTCTCCTATTATAGAGAGTATAGATCACATTTATTCTTGTGGATTTAGTTGTTTTTTTCCGCAAAATAGTTTCAGTGTTGTTTTAAATTACTTTGACCTCATTTTCAATGATACAAATGATAAATAAAGGCAGACGAACATCCAACTGTAGGGTAGTCCCGAAGCAATGCTTGTACTATGGGTACCGTATACAATGGACTAGGGCCAATCCCAACGTCATACAGACTAGGGCAAGCTACGAAAATCTAGATCAAGCCAAATTTGTCCACATGAGAATCAAGCCCTCAAACACCTTGCTTTGAACCTAGCAACCAATGTTCAACCCATCATCTTATAAGAGTCTTATAGGATGATATGGACAAGAATCTAAACAATTTCTATTCCAATACTGCATAATAGTGATGTAACGAATGTTGGATTTTTGACATTCGCGAATGCGAATGCGAATGCGAATATTTGGCTTCAACATTCGCGAATGCGAATGCGAATGCGAATGTTGACTTTCAAATAAGAAACCCTAAATTGAAAATTAAAAAACTTTTTAATAGGTTGAAAAAATATTAAAAAGTTTTAAACGACTACAAAAGAACTGATAATTTTCAAACGGTTGAATCGATTTTCGTAAAACATAGCTAAGAACACTTGAACACCTTTCTAAAAAAGGAAAAATTAAGATAGTATCATTTGTTTGGGCGCTACGATGCCACAGACAGACACACAAATACACATGTTAAACTAATAACACTCCTATTTCTCGGAGGTTAATAAAAAGCGCGCAAAATGTTAGACTGGATTGACATTTCGTGTCGGCCGAACATAGCCGAACCCATAGGTTGAAAGAATGAAGTTAGTCACATAAAGTTAATTCGAAGAGATTTGTTTTGATTTGAGGGTAGTTTAGTATTATTTCATTAATCAAATTTATTTCATATTCAATTTTTATTGAGTTAATATTTTAATTAGACTAACAAGAGCAATAGAGAACGATCCTATTTATAATTTAGTTGCCTTCCTCAAGACAGTACATTTCTTTTATTCAAATATAAGTAAATAAGTGCATTATGTGCAAGTGAGCTAAGTTACGATCGAGGCTGGTTTGCAGCCAGAGACTAACACGAGGGCTGTGCTGTGATGGAGCCAAGGTGTGTAATTAACAATGCTCACGCAGTTCATACGACATTTTACAACTTACTTGCGAGAAAAAAATATTTAGAATATTACAATCTTAATTGGAAAGAAATCACAATTCACGATTTTTTTTAAGACTTAGAGAATTAAAACAACATGGCGCGCCGTAAGTTTTTAGGGTTCCGTAGTCAAACTCGGAACTCTTATAGTTTCGGCACGTCCGTCTGCAATCACAGTAATTTTATACAGAGACTATTAGGGCTAAAATACTGCAAACTAGCCAAAAAATTGAGTTTATGAACCGCTAAAAAACTGTTTTTAAATTTTGAAAGCAAAGTTTATCCATTGTACCTCCCGTGCTTAAGAAAGGGGAGTAAAGAAAAATGTTTACACACCCCCTCGATTGAGGTATTGTTCAGTAAGTATTTTAAAACTATTTGATTGAAATTCAAATCGTTTATTTTGTTTAGGCCTACGGGGGCACTTACAAATTGTATATATTACATATTTTTTCTATCTACAACCGGATCGGAACGCGACCTCGACTGAGAAGATCCGGCAAGAAACTCAGCGGGCTTGTCTTTTACATGTCATTATATTTTTTTTATCGCCAGTGTGATAGTTTCTTTGACAGTTTTTCAATATTAATTCCCGTTTACGAAATATTGAGCTTCATTGTGGCCTTTTTTACTTTAGTAGCAAGGTCATCCTTTAAATTAGAACCACATTATAAATGGTTTATTATAGGAAATAAATAGTTATTTACTATTTAAATTAATATAAGTAATTTTAAAATAAATCTAAATTGAGTCTCAAGCCACGCACCACTGATTGTGCACCCAGTCTAATCACAACTTAATTATTTGAATTAAAAATCCTTATAAGAATTTTCATCATTCTTACTATTTTATTTAAAAGGTGACTAATAGTAAATTAATTTCATAGATATGAATAGGTTACGTGAGCTGCCTTATTCGATGTTTCATTATCAATAAAAAAATATCACTTTTATTTTATAAGTTCCGTAGTATCTCAAAGTGGCGGGATGTCTACGGAACTCTAGAGTATGCAAAGTCCGACATGCATTTGGCTGGTTATATTTATCTATGGGTCTGGCAAAGCCGGTAACAATTATTATATTATTTGAAATATAATAAATCGAATGTTTATAATATGTTTTATTTACAATGAAATTGAATGTGAAATAAATTTATTGAAATAGTTAATGTATATATGTATAAAATTTTAATAAACATCGTTTATTTATTGTTTTATAATGTTTACTATTTTAGGATAACTCTTTACTAAGATTTAAAAAAAATAAAGTTAATAGCACTGGTGCGTAATAAGCTGCTTTATGAATCTAAAAGCGGTGCAATAAGGGCCACCCTATGAGCAAGTTTGTTTAAATAATATATAATTCTTACTAGTTGTTAACATTCCATATCCGTCTATAGATAATTTCCTTTTTGTTTTTCAAAAACATTCGCCAAACATTCGCATAGATTCTTGCGAATGCGAATGCGAATGCGAATGTCAAAAAATATGCGAATATTCGCGAATGCGAATGCGAATATTCGTTACATCACTACTGCATACCTACTTTCCTAGCCACCTACAACATCAATTGATTCGATTATCAAATCAAAATTGTTTTTATACATGTGCGCCAACAAAGCATGTATGAATAGTCAGAATCTACCGCCGGCTCGGAATGCCGCTTCCACTGAGAAGAGCCGGCGAGAAACACAATGCTTACTCTTTTCAATGAATAAAAAATCTTGTTCATTCTCAGGAACAGCAACAGAATGTGAGCAGGCAACACCATTGTCACTTAATAGTACTAGAGACTAATACACTAGTGATTTAGTATTACCAAGCTTATTAAGTCTCACCCAGATTTAGGTATTTAAATTAAAAGGCTAGTCTAGTCAGGTGTGCCTACCCACTCACAATTTACAGCATTTCTCAATCGATGATAGAATGAGATGAGATGATGATTAAGAGTTTCTACATCAATAAATAAACAATAAATAAATATCGCCAGACTGACACACCAACTGTATGGTCCCAAACTAAGCAACGCTTGTGCTATGGGTACAGTACAATAGACTGGGGGCGATTTCCGAAATGTACCCTGACGGGAATCGAAACCGCTACTACTCGGTACCGTGAGCTGAGCGGCCGAGCGTCGTAATGTTTGATTGATCATCAACCGACAATCTATTGTTCATAAAAACAATTGTCAATCGAAGAGTGCAGTAAAACCTTCACATGGATACCTAAACCATCTCAAGGAAATCACCAAATACAAAACATCTATTCCTCTGAAGTGTTACAAGTGCATTTCACAGCAATACACACACACACACACACATTTTGACAGATATTCTATAGGAGAACTGTCAAAAGTGACATATTCAGATATGCGGTGTGTCAGTTTTGACTTATTGCGACTTAGGGGGAGTTTATAGAGATGCCAGAGTGGTTAACAGAGTTGGAGCCTCGGCATATTCTCCTCAATGCGAGGATTTGATACATAGTCCACTGCTCTAGCCCAGCGATGGTGAAGCCCACTGCTAGTTGGTGAGACAGCCTTGCTGTACGCTGTACAAGAGTTACTCCTACCTACCCCTTATATAATTGAGGTGTAATGACAGATGTCAAGGCCTATGTGTCTGGAAAAACAAATTTGTGAAGCAGGTTACTTATTCAGAATAAAATTGATAAATGCATAAGGGAAATGTTCCTTATTGACAGGAAGTACCAATGATGCAGCCATTTTTGTTTTAAGGCGTCAATAGCTTAGTGCTTAGAGGGGCCGCCCTCGTAGCCGCGAGGTTCCGGGTTCGATCCCCAGCCTGGTCATTAAACTATTGACGTGAGCCCGCTCCTAACACAAGCATTAGCTTAGCTGGAGGGGCTAACGGGAATACTAGTAATGTGATAAACTCACATTGCTTCTAAACATTGTTCACAATGAGAGCCTGATCACAGAATACTCTGTATAGGTTTATTACAGGCTGCAGCTCATATATGGCCCGCCTCCACCAGGGTAGTACCTGCCTCTCACAGGTGATCAGCATAAAGTAGCTATTATAGATGTATGTCATATGATGAGCAAGACAGAAGCCTAACCCGCTCTTCAGGTAGGCAATGTGCAAGCGATGCCTTTGGTATTGCAAACATCTACAGGCTAAAGTGTCTGCTTAACATAAGGCGGGTCTAACGCTTATTTGGCGACATTTTAATATTTTATTAAAAAACATTAATCCTACTAATATTATAAATGCGAAAGTTTGTGAGTGTGGATGTATGTATGTATGTATGTATGTATGTATGTTTGTTACTCCTTCACGCAAAAACTACTGAACGGATTTGGATGAAATTTGGAACACAGATAGATTATAACCGGGATTAACATATAGGATACCTTTTAACCCAATAATCCAATACTACGCGGATGAAGTCGCGGGGCACAGCTAGTTATTAAATATTCATAAATATGTACGAGTTTGGTCAGTTAGAAGTGTTGAGATATGCCTTTGCGGGTTCTCATGAAGTCGCGTGATATTTCCGTAAAGTATCCTTTGTGTGGTTGTATCATAAAATAAACATGAAAAATGTATACATTATACATTTACTTGACTGACACTGGGAAAATACACATCATGCGATTGTAAAAAAAATAATAATAATAAAAGGAAACCAAACACACTAATAAGTAATGCAAGGTATTCAGAATTCATGAATGAATGAATGAGGAAAAGGTTTACTTTTCATTGTTTATACCATGGTTGTTGTATAAGGCAGAACCTGAAGATATGAGTACTGTATTAGTGACGTCATTATGACGTCATAGTTGGCGCACTTACGTAACAATATAGTCGAAAGAACGTGAGCAAACCCACTCAGATCCCAAACACCCATTCACCAATCAATATTATAACGACTTATATAACGAACTAGCTGACCCGACAGACGTTGTCCTGTCTTAACTTTGAATATTGATTTCGAATTGTTCCGCTCAACTTTCTTATTTTTTTCTTTCATACGAACCTTCTCCTGACAATAATAAACACAACAAAAAAAAAAGAATTAGCGAAATCGTTCCATCCGTTCACGCGTGATGCGATGACCAAGGACATAGAGATTCATATAGATGTACTGTATGGTTTTCACTTGGATAGCTGACGTGGCGTGGGCGAGAAAACAGCATAGCTGAAGTGTGCTTGGGCCGGCCACGTGCCACGAATGGATCCGCAAAGGTGGGCAAATCGTATCAATACCAGAAGTCCTACTCTTAGCAACGATTACCGATATATCGTGACATTCGTATTGCCGAATACTACTCTAAAATAAGCAGAAAGTATTCAGCAGAAAATATTGAATTTAGAGTAAGACTAGCTGAGCCCGCGAATTCGTCCGCGTGGAATTTAACTTAACCGCTCCCGCTCCCGCGTTCTAAGCCCGCGCGACAGGACCCATTTGTTTTTTTTTGTTTTTCTTAAATAAAAGTAGCCAAAGTTACTGCTTATAACATCATTTATCTGCCAGTGAAAGTCCCGTCAAAATCGGTCCAGCCGTTTCGGAGATACTCTTTGATTTCATGTGTTTTTATTTTTTATGCGGAACCCTAATTGTTTTTCTAAAATTAAAGTAGCCTAAGTTACTCCTTATAACATGAGCTATCTGTCAGTGAAATTCCCGTCAAAATCTGTCCAGCCGTTTCGGAGATTACCCGGAGCAAACACACAGACAGAAAGACAGACAGACAGACAATTTTTTTTTAAATCGCGTTTTTGTTATAGGTGGCGTATGTACTTTCATATGCATTAAGTGAAAAGGTGTTATTTTGATATTACAAACAGACACTCCAATTTTATTTATTTGTATAGATTTGACAATACGAATGTCACGATATATTGATAATCGTTGCAAAGAGTAGCACCTCTGGACGCCCAAAGATGGTCACCGACGTCGTGGCAGACCAATGCGAAGATGGTGCGGCGATTTGAACACCTTTGCGGGTAAATCGTGGCCACATCAAGCCCGAGATAGGGAGCTGTGGCGACAAAAAGGGAAGGCCTTTGCCCAGCTTGGGACATCAAAGTCAAAGTGTTTATTTTGTTTAGGCCTACGGGGGCACTTACAAATTGTCAATTTCGCCACCTCGACTGAGAAGATCCGGCGAGAAACTCAGCGGGCTTGTTTTTTTCATTTTTTTATATACTTCTTTTTTAGATCAAGTAGTTTATTAAATGAACTGTCTAATTTTGATAATTATCGCGGAAGTAACACAACCCTCGCACAGAAGAGCGTCGTAGATTTGCTATTATAGCTTCGTTTCGTGCGATGGCATGGGTGAGAGAGCCGGAAGCACAATCCCCGTCCCTTTCCCTCCTTCTGTCCGGTCTGTCCCACCCCCTTCGGATCAGCAATGCCTTTCGTATTACTAGCTTTTATAGACTACGGTAACTGCTTAACATCGGGCGGCTCGTACGCTTCTTTATCGACGTTCTATATAAAGAAATTAAGATGTTGCCTGCTCACATTCTGTTGCTGTTCCTGAGAATGTACACCATCTTTCATTCTATTGAAAATAGTGACCATTGTGTTTCTCGGCGGCTCTTCTCAGTGGAAACGGCATTCCGAGCCGGCGGTAGATTCTGACTATTGATAAATGTTTTATTGGCTTATACGAAGAATAAAAATGATTGGCTCACTGCACATGGTGGTTGCGGGTTCGATTCCCGCCGGAGTAAATTTCGGAAATAGCCTTTTCGTAATTTGCCCAGGTCTGGGTGTCACTGACCGGGATCGCCCCCAGTCCATTGTACTGTACCCACAGTACAAGTGTTGCTTAGTTTGGGACCATACAGTTGGTGTGTCAGTCTGGCGATATTTATTTGTGTACTAGCTGAGCCCGCGACTTCGTCCGCGTGGAATTTAACTTAACAAAAAGCCCGCTCCCGCGTTCTCATCCCGCGCGACAGGATCCATTTTTTAAAATTTTGTTTTTCTACAATAAAAGTAGCCCAAGTTACTCCTTAAAACATCAGCTATCTGCCAGTCAAAGTCCCGTTAAAATCGGTCCAGCCGTTTTGGAGATTACCCGGAACAAACGCACAGACAGACAGACAGACAGACAGACATACATACAGATAGACAAAAAAAAATTAAATAGCGTTTTTGTTATAGTTGTCGTATGTACTGTCATATGCATTTAGTGAAAAGGTGTTATTTTGATATTACAAACAGACACTCCAATTTTATTTATTTGTATTGATTTATATTGGTGTTGAGAGGTTTCTTTCAGCCCCAACAGCCATTGATTCGGTGTTATAATTTTTGAACGGTGTTTCAGGTGATACCGTGCGTGCATCCCATCCACGGCGGCTTCTTCCCGGGCCGCATGATCCGTGTGCAGGGGAGCACCCCGCCCGGCGCACAGAGGTAAACAAAACTATGGCTATAGCACACAAACAATTACTACAGCTCATATACGGGCTGGCTCCACCAGGGTAGACGACCCTCACACAGAACATCGGCAGCTTCTCAGTCGAGGTCGCGTTCCGATCCGGTGGTAGATTTACCCTCGCCACCTCTCCTGGCAGCGGCCCAAGCCGAGGTCGTGTCCCTTGCGGCACCCTTGAGCTAGCTGCCCCCCTGCCCCTCTGGCTGGAGCGCACTTGCGCTCGCCCTCTGTCCGGGTGAAGTTGTTATGGCCAGTGGCCACTCTGGCCAACAACATATAGTCATATAAAAAAAAAGAAAGAACATCGGCAGAAAGTACCCTTAAAAGCTGCGATCCGTACGATGTGCAGGAGAGCGGTAAGTTCCATCCCCACCCCTTCCTCTATGTCAATTCCCACTCGGCCATTAAAGTCGGCAACATGTGAGCAATGCCATTGGTATTGCAGGCATCTATAGGCTTCGGTAACTGCTTAACATCAGGCGGGTTGTGCGATTGTTTGTCGACTTTGTTATACAAAAAAAAATGCGGAACGTGATGTATCTTTATCGATATTTTCACTCACCGCACCGGGTGGTTGCGGGTTCGATTCCCGTACTGTATTTTTTTTTAAATGGCCTCGTCGTAATTCGCACTGATCTAGATGTCACCGGGATCGCCCCCAGTCCATTGTACAGTACCCATAGTACAAGTGTTGCTTAGTTTGGGACCATACAGTTGGTGTGTAAGGCTCCTATTAATAAATCGATCTCAAGTCTGCGAGCGATCTTGGAAGTATCATTCTTATGTTGTATGTTACCTGTACAAAATAACTTGTCAAAAGCCTACTTAAGATCGCTCTCAGACTTAAGATAGATTTATTAATACGAGCCTAAAGCCCGTATAATAATAACTAGCGGCCCGCCCCGGCTTCGCACGGGTGCATTGCGGTTACATTCTTCGAGTTTTAGTAAGGATCCCAAATTTTTTTGATAATATATTATAGCCTATGTCACCCGGGGACAGTGTAGCTTCCCAACAGTGAAATAATTTTTCAAATCGGTTCAGTATTTCGGAGCCTATTCATTACAATCAAACAAACAAAGTTTTCCTCTTTATAATATTAGTATGATTATAAACCGATATCAAGTGTGAGTACGCTTCTGACATGTCAGTTGGTACTGGTATGACTTAAGAATGACATTTCCAAGATCGCTCTCAGATTTGAGATCGATTAATTAACACAAGCCTTAGTTGGCCCATATTTATTTATTTTGGTAAAAAATAGAACTGACAAGAAAAGGAATAGTTTTCATTTCAAGATTAGTTAGTAGTTAGCAGATGTGTTATAGATAATTATTTTTATATTTTTTTTCTTCCGACTCCTATTATTTCTTTCGATTAAATTCGTGCGGGTTCCAAGACAATCTAACTTCTCCCCGGGAATCGTCGAGGGTCAAACCTCGACGTCATTATTGGTCACCATTGTCGATCCTCGCTTACAGGAGTTCAGTGGTGGGAGAGTGTGGCGGGACCAGTCCCATTAAAAAAAGAAAGGTAATTATTTTTTACTAATTCCAGGTTCGCCCTGAACTTCCAATGTGGCCCCAACACAGACCCTCGCGACGACATCGCCCTCCATCTGAACTTCCGGTTCGTGGAGATGTGCGTGGTCCGGAACCACCTCACCGCCATGGCTTGGGGCATGGAGGAGACCTCCGGGGGCATGCCCCTTAACCGAGGCGACTCCTTCGAGGCCCTGATCCTGTGCGAGCCGCAATCGATCAAGGTATGCGAGTTCCTTCCCATTCCTTTGTCACAGTCCCCTACAGTGCCTTTGGTATTGCAAGCATGAGGCTATGGTAACTAATAAATCCTACTCCCAAATATATATAACTCAAAGGTGACTGACTGACATAGTGATCTATCAACGCACAGCCCAAACCACTGGACGGATCGGGCTGAAATTTGGCAGGCAGGTAGATGTTATGACGTTAGGCATCCGCTAAGAAAGGATTTTGATTAACTCTACCTCCAAGGGGATAAAATAGGGGATGAAAGTTTGTATGAAAATTTGTCAATTAAATTCCACGCGGACGAAGTCGCGGGCACAGCTAGTAATATTATAAATGCGAAAGTTTGTGAGTATGGATGTATGTTTGTTACTCTTTCACGCAAAAACGAATTAACGGATTTGGATGAAATTTGGAAAACAGTTTATAACTTGGATTAACACATGGAATACTTTACTTAAGTCTACGCGGACGAAGTCGCGGGCAGAAACTAGTAAATAAATAAATATCGCCAGACACACACACCAACTGTATGGTCCCAAACTAAGCAACGCTTGTACTACGTGTACCGTACAATGGTCTGGGGGCGATCCCGGTGACACCTAGACCAGGGAAAATTACGAAAAGGCCATTTCCGAAATTTGCCCCGCGGGAATCGAACCCGCAACCACCATGTGCAGTGAGCCGAGCGGCCTACGCTCGAACCACTGCACCTAGCGGTGCTTTTGGTATTGCTAGCAACTAGAGGATACGGGAACTGCCTAATATCAGACAGATGTCTGGTCTGGATTGGGGCATTTGGGATTATGGTTAGGGGCATTCCGCTCAACAGAGGCTGTAGAGGCATATTGTAGGCAATTGAATACAGCTCGTATATGGGCTGGCTCCACCGGGGTAGCACCACCTCTCACAGATCTTAGCCTTAAATAAGCTATTATAGCTGCCATACGTATGATGAGACCACAATTCCCTTCAGGTCTGCAACGTGCGAGCAGTCCCTTTGGTATTGCCAGCATCTATCTATAGGCTACGGTACCTGCTTAACATGAGGCGGATCGTCCGTTCGCTCCCCCCCTTCCCCCCTTCAGTCCACGGCAGCGGGGAGCCCAGCTCGCAGTAAAGTCATACTTCCACCAGGTGGCGCTAAACGGGATGCATTTCTGCGAGTTCCCGCACCGCGTGCCGTTCCAGCGCATATCGCACTTGACTGTGGACGGTGATGTCATGATCCAGTTCATCGGGTTCGAGGGTGCGCAGGCGCCGCCCACACAGATGTACATGGTGAGCGAATATTGACGGAAACAATTGTACATTGTTACCCTAGGGGTGAAAGTGACAATGTGAAATAGTTCGAGGGACAAAATAAGTCTTTCACCCGAGGTAAACACATACTCGGAAAGTAGGTCTGAAGTTGCCTGAGGAACGGGTTGAAAGTAATACTTTTCCGCCCTAGGGTGAGTCGCTTTCAACTGACAGCTGTCAAATTATTAAACAGAAATCATACTAATATTATAAAGAGGAAAACTTTGTTTGTTTGATTGTAATGAATAGGCTCCGAAACTACTCAACCGATTTGAACAATTCTTTCACTGTTGGCAAGCTACACTATATCCGGGTGACATAGGCTATATTATATTTTCAAAAAAATTAGGGATCCTTACTAAAAATCCAATAATGTAACCCGTGCGAAGCCGGGGCGGGCCGCTAGTTAGTTATATTTTGACATTTCTATTGAACCAGGCCGGCCAACGCAAAAAAAACAAAATAGGCGGCAAAAGGCAATCCGACCTTCATTAGTTTTTTCGAGTTGTAGAGTATTGTTCATACTTCCTTGTATTATTTATTTAGATAATTCCTTTTTTTATTTTTACTTTCCTTGTATTCGTAATGAAAAGCACAGTGTTTACCTCGGGTGAAAGACTTATTTTGTCCCTCGAACTACTTTCACCCCTTGGGTAACAATGTACTATTAACTTTTCCCCGGGACTCGTCGAGGGTCAAACCTCGACGTTATTATTGGACACCGTTGTCGATCCTGGCTTACAGGAGTTACAGTGGTGGGAGTGTGTCGCGGGACCAGTCCCTCAAAAATTAATTTTGTGCCGCCGCCACGGTATGTGACGCTTCGCGCTTGCAGCGATTAGCGGCAACATTTAAATAAAACTGCTGTGTAGGAACGCTCGAAAGAAGTGAAGCTATCCTACTAATATTATAAATGCGAAAGTTTGTGAGTGTGGATGTATGTATGTATGTATGTATGTATGTATGTTTGTTACTCCTTCACGCAAAAACTACTGAACGGATTTGGATGAAATTTGGAACGCAGATAGATTATAACCGGGATTAACATATAGGATACTTTTTAACCCAATAATCCAATACTACGCGCATGAAGTCGCGGGGCACAGCGTGACACTCTCAGCGCTGTCTTCCCTTCTCTATTCTTATACCTCTATGTTCTTATATCTATATTTATTAATACAAAAATAAAATAATATTTTGACGCTAGTCGCTGGTCTCATGGTCTATGGCCCAACGAAATGTCATAGTTTTTTTACAAATCGTGTCTTGGTTTTAGTCGGAGCCACCCGCGTACGGCGCGTACGGGGCTCCGCCCGCCTACGGATCGCCCGGCTACGGCGCGCCACAAGGTAAGGACATTACTTAACATGTTATCACTTAAGAAATACTGAGACGCTACTCAAATTTAATACTCTCACTTAACGTGGTGATGAAGAGGCACTTTAATTTGTGATGCCGTTCAGTATTCGGTGTTGAGCGACAAAAATGTGCAACAATCGCGATTATAAATGATCTTCAATGTCATGAATAAAACGTGACGTTTCCCGCTTAGAGCGACAAGCGTCAACATAAAATATGCTTTTTAATATTGCATGACACGTTGTCCTGTCTTAACTTTGAATATTGGATTCGAATTGTTCCGCTCAACTTTCTTATTTTTTTTGTTTTCATAAGAACCATCTCCTGACAATAATAATTACAACAAAACATTTAAAACAATTAGCGAAATTGTTCCATCCCTTCACGCGTGATGCGATGACCAAGGAAATAGAGATTCATTTTTATTATAGATTATCTCATAATGTATTACGATTATTAAACCAGTGAAATAATTCCAAAAATCATTTTAAAGTTGGCAAACTTTTTGAAGTTTAAAATTTCAATAATGGTAGTAGCTAGTGTAGTATGACGTCATAACTAAGTCGTTTTAGCAAACTAATAGCGATTATATGAGTGTTGAGGTTTATACTTTTGAAAGATGATGCCTCAATATGACACAAAAGTGTTGGCACTCATGAGTTAGTATTAAAAATATACCAAACCCATTAAAAGCCATCATGCCCGTTGACCCTGCTATCGGAATTATTTTATGTTCTCATTTGACGCTTGTCGCTTTAAGCTTTATTTTGGCGTTTGACGCTTGTCGCTGTAAGCGATTATTTCGGATCGTAATGACTCGATGATTAGTGAAATTTCATGACGTTTTGCTACATTACTGTCGCTCATCGAATCCATTTAAAATACGTAGAGATAAATCTCTGGCCACAATGAACGATTTTGTATTTTGTACATTTATCTGTTTTATGTACAAAATCGGCCGTTACAGGCTTTATATTGCGGTGGGTAATTTATTAAACTAATATACTAATATAATTTTAAAATTTAAGTCCCGTTTTAATAACTCGATTTCAAGTCTGAGAGCGAGATCTTGGAAATGTCATTCTTATGTCATTCCAGTACAAAATTACATGTCAAAAGCTCTCAAGACCGGTCTCAGACTTGAGATAGATTTATTAATACGGGCGTAAGATTAGATTGAAAGATATGCTATATTGAAGCGAGATTTTAATGTGAAACCTCGTTCGTACGGAATACAAAGCAAATGTTTTGTAAGGTTAGTAGCCCACTCCCAGTCGTCCTGTGTGTGTCACTGTGGCTTAAGGACAATCCATCACCACATGTCGCGCGGTTCTGGGTGTTTCAGAAGTCGGAAGTAATAATGAAAGTTCACATACAGTAGCTAATATAGGCAGACTATACGTTACATACAGGGTGTAAGGGGCATCGTAACGAAAACTGATACCATGGATTCAACTCATGAATTTTCCGTCGATATTTTCAAGATGAATGCTAATAAAAAACAGTTTTTATTATTGATTACAGCATCAAATGCAAGCTGGAGCGTATTAAGTCTTGATTTACATTGCAGTTTATGTCTAAAATAGCAATTGTTGTTTTATTATGTGATAACTGAGAAGTTTTGAATAAAAGTATACGCATTAGCATGGAAATAGTACATTGTTACACGAGTGGTGAAAGTGACTTATTTAGTCCCGAGACTAATTGAGTGCTGCAATTGAGTGACTGTAGAAAATGTTTGAACATGGTTCCATAGAAATGTGAAAATGGAACAAGTTTTTTTTTATAATTTGACAGCTGTCAGTTGAAAGCGATTCTCCCGGGCCGGAAAAGTATTACTTTCAACCCGCTCCTCAGGCAACTTCAGACCTACTTTCAGAGTATGAGTATTGAAAAATATATTACTTGAACCAAAGAGAAAATAAGTGATGGGAGTGACAGCTGTCAAAAAAACGATATTTATCACACTATGACGGTTTCAATTAATTCTAACATTATGTAAAATCACTTGACATAGACTTGTGTAATGATTTCATGCTAAAATCAATTTAAAAACGCTGAAAAATTTGAGCATAATTCATGAAAATATCGATTGACCGAAAATTCCAACTCGGGGGGTCCAGAATAATGAGTTTGAAGCCATGGTCTATGTTCTTTAGGTTGCATTTTTCAAATTGTACATACCTATTTTATCACTTAAACTCTGAAATTATCGCTTCCTTATAGCTGTAGACTAGAGTGGTGACATTAATGAGCATTATAATTATTGCATATTAGAAAGCGCAACTGTATTTTAGCTTCACAGCTTTTGAATTATAGTTTTAATAAATCGCCATTTTTTTGCCGGTTTTGGAAGTGTTTTGTTTTGGGCAATCACGGAGGTTTTAATAATGGAGGTGGGATCAGTCGGGTGATATCAATATCCGCCACTAGTGGGGCGTTGTTAACACACTAGTGTTGCCTTACTATCGATTGTCTATCGATAGGTTGCAAATACTATTGTGGCCTCTAAAACTAATCATATTATCGATAGCCAATCGATAGTAATAATATTATTGATGACAAGCAATGGTATCGATACTAGTGAGTACTAATACTATTGATGGTCTCGATGGTATCGCTTTTATAACGGGTATTGTGTCACGATAGTATCGTCGGTGATTTCAATCACTAGTATCGATACTTTCGTTACTATTGTTTTGTAAAAATTGAGGACTTTGTAAAAAACACCGCCAAGAAAAATAACGTGCATTTTAGATCTTATTGAACACTGATAAGGCTCATGAGCGTTTGGCAGAGGGATATGTCGTCCTTAACACCTCCTTTAATGATATCTCAGTGGATGCGAGTGTTGTCTGCATTTGAAGACTAACCATATCCTAAATTTATAAAATTGTATACGTATCCGTTTATTTGTTAAATTTAATATACAAACATTTATAAGATATTTAACTATTTATTATGTATGTAAATACTATATTTATTGTAAAAAATATTATTTATTCGTTAAACTAAATAAAATACGTACAAATTACAAAATCTACTTTTTTGAAATATTTATATACAAAAAAAAACAGTTTTTTTAACTAGGAAAAGTGTATTAAAAAAATATTTTTGACGATTTAATTAAATTAATTGAAACGCGAGTGCGCCACATTTAAAATGATAAAGGTAAGTACTTACATAATATTGTATGTACATATTTTTATATAAAATATATTTGTTGTTTGTTTATTAATGAGAGTGTGTTTGTGTTTTCTTTTATTTCTTAAATAAAAATAAATGTTTATTTGTTCATGTTTCGTGTCTAACACTCACTAACTCTATGCAGACCGCCCGATCTCACGCCCGACAGAAAGGGACAGTGCTATACGAAAAAGCAGTGATACCGATTATTTCATCCTCAAATTCTACATCGCTAAAAGTATATCTGCCTCGTTCACACTTTACGAACCTGACAAAGATGGCATGACGGTACAGTTTAGTTAGTTTTAGTTTGCGTACCAAAATAAATTGCCACCAGTGTTTCCGATTACTTTGTATAGCTCTGTCTCTTTCTGTCGGGCGTCTGACCAGATGGTTTGCAGGGCCCTAAATGTAACTGTGGTGATTATAAGGATAAGTGTTTGGGATAATCGTTATATATATATCAATTTACATAAGGCACGTTATATTGTCGTTGCCAAGTCTATGGGCTCAAAATAATAGTGTAGCGGCTGCGTGTCGAGACTGATTACTTTCCTCCACAAAATAAAACACAGGTCTCGGTAAAACAATTTGTTTATTTTGTTAGTTCTTCTAATTTTAATTAAATTCACAAAAACACTAATTCGTTCATAAACAATCTCCTTTACTTTCTTCTTTTTTCATAGTCATAAATAAAACTAAAAAAAAGTGTGTAATCGTCCCACCACCGAGGGACGCGTTTCTCTCTGGCAGGGCGTAAGGGTGCCCGCGTTACAATAGGTAAAAGCACAAGTAGATCATATTATGGGCTCCGTTCGCGAAACTTTAAAAAACATCTGGTTGGCTCACTCGCGATCAGTCTCGCATCGTCGACAAAAAATTAAGTGTTTGACATAAATACATATAATAATAAATATAGCCAGACTGACACACCAATTCTATGGCCCCAGACTAAGCAATGCTTGTACTATGGGTACCGTACAATGGACCGGGGGCGATCCCAGTGACACCCAGACCTGGGCAAATTACGAAAAGGCCATTTCTGAAATTTGCCCCGGCGGGAATCGCACCCGCAACTACCATGTGCAGTGAGCCGAGCGGCCTACGCTCGAACCACTGCGCCAAGCGGTCGTTATAATAATAATATGCCTTCGTGTGTCATGAGATTCTGCACAAAATTCCGCAAGAATGATAATTCGTTTCTAATCAAAAAACAAGTTAAATATTATATTTTATTTTAAATATTTTGACAGACTCTTCTTTATTTTATTAAAAATACATATATAACAGCTGTCCTTTGATTAAACCAATCCCTACAAAATATCTGAACCAACCAACGGAAAATAATTATACCAACATATATTTATTTTGTGATAGGCAACATTATCTAATTAATTAATAAAAAAAAATAACTAATTTGAATTAAATGACGACATTGGAAAAGGTTCTTATTTTATTATTCTTACTTAATTTGGTGGTGGAAACAATATAAAAATGTACATTCTTGTAACTACACAAATGGTAATTGGTACAAATTGTATTTTATTCTTGCTATTGGCAACATTTTTTTGTTGTTTATTTTCTTTGTGTTTCTTTGCTGCAGGCTTCTACTAGTGGGCTTTCGTAGCGGAGATGCTGGTACATCGATATGTAGGTAGATATCAGATTGATTGCTTTGTCTCCAACCAAACTTTGGACTCCGCATTAGGAATAATTTGCATAGAAATAAAGTTCAGAGTTGAGAGCGGTAGTAACATCATTGTGATGTGCGGCAGCGCGGACAACGCATCGTGATTGGTCTATCGAAAATAATAATCGATTGTGATTGGTCTATTGTATAAATAATAAATAAATATCGCCAGACGAACACAACAACTGTATGGTCCCAAACTAAGCAACGCTTGTACTATGGGTCCCGTACAATGGACTGGGGGCGATCCCGGTGACACTCAGACCTGGGAAAATTACGGAAAGGCCATTTCCGAAATTTACCCTGACGGGAATAGAACCCGCAACCACCCGATGCAGTGAGCCGAGCGGCCTACGCTCGAACCACTGCGCCAAGGGGTCGTCGTATATCTTCTAATACACCATATTAAGAGTTTCTGTTTCGGAAGTTATCCTAGAGTGCGGAGTCGAAAGTGTGGTTGGTTAGTGGGCGTGGCCATGAGAACCCAGGTTCGACTCCTTGGCCTGTATGATTAACTTAAGACTTGAGATTGCTTTGTTAAAGACGCGTCGTTAAGACACCCAGGTGTACATTGATCAATTGACGCTAGTTAAGTTAAAAACTAGTTATATCCTATATTTTAGTCTATCCTGTTGGAAATTTTAAATGTACTGGGATAAAAAATATTCCAAATGTTGATCCAAGATATAAGCTATGTCCATACCGAATTTCATTTACATTTGTCCAGTAATTTCAGACAGAATATGATAAGTGGCGTTTTCGATATACTGGCTGTACAATAGTCCGAAGTAATAATTTAGGTGCTTAAACGATAGCTGATATTAAGACGAGGACAGACTATACGTAACTATTATATATTTGACTAGCTAAGCCGGCGAATTCGTCCGCGTGGAATTTAACTTAGCAAAAAAGCCCGCTCCTGCGTTCTGAGCCAGCGCGACAGGAACCATTTTTTTTTGTTTAAAAAAAAATAAAAGTAGTCTAAGTTACTGCTTATAACATCAGCTATCTACCAGTGAAAGTCCCGTCAAAATCGGTCCAGCCGTTTCGGAGATGCTCTTTGATTTCATGTGTTTTTATTTGTTTTCGCAGAACCCTAATTGTTTTGCTTAAATTAAAGTAGCCTAATTTACTCCTTATAACATCAGCTATCTGCCAGTGAAAGTCCCGACAAATCGGTCCGGCCGTTTCGGAGATTACCCGGAACAAACAGACAGACAGACAGACAAAAAATGTTTAAATCGCGTTTTTGCTATAGGTGTCCTATGTACTTTCATATGCATTTAGTGAAAAGGTGTTATTTTGATATTACAAACAGACACTCCAATTTTATTTATTTGTATAGATGTATAGATTATTCGTAACATCTTTCCTGTTGCGTCCTTGTTAAAATACTTCCCATGGCCTAGAAAATAATGTTAATTGTAAAATGTGTAAATTTTTACACTATTTCGTTCAATTGCGTACCAATATTATAGATATATCAAAGTATTATTTCGGACTATTGAAACAACCCGTTCTCAAACTTTTATTTGGATGTTTTATAATCCTGCTTCCTACTAATATTATAAATGCGAAAGTTTGTGAGTGTGGATGTATGTTTGTTACTCTTTCACGCAAAAACTACTCATCGGATTTGGATGAAATTTGGAACACAGATAGTTTATAACCTGGATTAACACATAGAATACCGTATTTAAGTCTACGCGGAAGAAGTCGCGCGCAGAGACTAGTTATTTACATTGTAACAGCCCAATCTGGGAGTGTCCCAGTATAATAATGGCTCCCTCCTTACATGGGGGAGGGGGTGGGGTCAATAAGTAAGGATATGTGCGTGCACTGTGTACCTCTGCATATACCTTAGAATATAGGTGTGAGGATATATTTTAAAAGGATTTTTTTATTATTTCAGGTGCCTTATAAAAAATGAAGAGTCAGGGATTATGATTTAAATATTAATTTTTTTATTGTTATAAAGCATTTAAACATACAGCAGCACTATTTACATTCTTCCTTTTATAATAATAATAACTTTTTATTAATCGCTTTTTTTCATGTTAATCATTTCCCCGCTGTTACCGGCGATGTAGCGTTAAGCGTCAAAGTGCCGCTTGTCGCTGTGAGCGTTTTCGCTAGTTGCAATCACTATGTTGTACAAGTTGGGTGTGTGTTACACCTTGTGATGGACGTGACGCTTGACGCTCAAGTGCCGAGCGGCGGGGTTAAATGTAGCTTAAATAAAATGACTGATGTGAAACCCGTTTGTAGTGTTTAAATAGTTTCATTATAAGGAAAACGATGACAGATAGAAATGTCACTTTTGCGAATTTGTTCTATTTATACCAAAACTGACATAAGCATCTGTCAGCTTACTGCAGCTCATTTAAAATTATAATAATTAAGGCTAAAGCGCCCATCTAGCCCGCGAAGTTCAATTATTTTGAGGTTTTTTAGAATTTTTTCCAAATCTGACAATAATAAAAGGCACATTTTGTAATTCGCGAAAAAGACCGTGTGCAGTGCATTTATTAATATATCCAACTTACTCTAAAACATTTCAAGAACGACAGATATCCAGATAATCTGGCAATTTTTGTATATTTAGTGATTTACTAGTATCATATCCACCGTGATAATATTTAGAGTAAAATAAATGTATTAATACACGCACTGCATACTGTGTTTGTCGCAAATCACAAAATGTTGTCTTAAATGTTTTCAGATTTTGGATAAACTATAAAAATACTCGAAAATGTTGAATTTCGCGGGCTAGACAGGCGCCATCACCTTAACAAATTATAATTACTTTTCGATTGAGTATTATTTACTTCTTCCTATTTGAATAGAAACATTATGATTATATTAAAAATAAAATCTGATCAAGCATAGTCTGTTCAATCAGTGTCATTTTAATTAAGTTACATTAACAGAGTATTGTATAGTTTTCCTTTGGATTGTTATAAGAATGAAGATTGCTTTTGTGATTGTAAAAATAATCGTCTTTTTAATGTTCCTGGTTGCTGTGCAGTAGTTCCGGTTGTTGGTTGGCATTTGTCTTGTATATTACCAACATAAATGAGTATATATCAAGAGGTAAGCAATACTAATCGGTAAATGTTAATAAAAATAATGTAAACTGATATAAAATGGTGAAAATTGAAAAAAAACTTATTGTTCATGTCGCTTAGCCCTACAAACCTAGGCGCGCACTGCGATTGTATTCCCATTGAACATTATATAGCAGAAAAATTTATTATTTATATTTTATAGCTTCACAGGACAAGAGTGTGACAGAAAAGGGACGCAGCTGAGAATTTCAGAGCAACGGAATTTTAAGGCGTCAATAGCTCAGTGGTTAGAGGGGCCGCCCTCGTAGCTGAGAGGTTCCGGGTTCGATCCCCATCCTGGCCATTAAACTATTGACGTGGGCCTACTCCTGACACAAGCATTAGCTTAGCTAGAGTGGCTAACGGGATTACTAGTAATGTGATAAACTCACATGGCTAGTAATTTAAAAAAGAAAAGGAAAATAATTTGTTCAATTAGAACTACGTTATTATTATTATTTACTGGGATATTTAAATTATGATGTGGACGAACTAATCGCAGTGCGCGCGTAGCTTTACTCTGCGGTCACAAAGGCGTATGTTGTTGTGAATAATGATGTAACTAGTAGGGTTCTAGACCAAGTAACGCTTGTCCTATGGGTGCCGTACAACGGATTGCGGGAGATCCCATGATAGTGACATCAACACCAGGGCAAACTACGAAAATGGTATTTCCGTAATTTGGCCTGGTGGTAATGGAAGGTGTCATAAATTTTATTTTGACGCTTGACGCTTCACGCTCGAAGCGTTTGCAGATGTTAATTTTGTGATCGCGGAGTCAGTTTATTGCTCGTATGTATTTAAATATTTTTCTCATTATTGAACCAGTGTCGTAAAACTAAAAAAAAAAACATTACCTAGATGTAAGTCGAAATGTCCATTTTTGCCAAAAAATATATTTTTAAAATTTATTACTAAAATGAACGTTTGATCTAATGATTATATTTTATTAATAATAAGCCTTATACATATTGTTGTCTGCCGTACTTTGATTGCGCAACAATTGTGTGTTCAGAATACCGCCGGCCCACGAGGCACCAGGCTCGGAGACCGCTAATGTCTGAACGAGCCGATGTGTTGTGTTAGAAATTATAATTTACATAATGTATCCAATTGCTTTTTTTACTTAAATATTATTTTGTACCGAATTATTGTTACGTAGTCAAAGGTGCGGCAACCCATCTTATTCTTATCCTTTCGTAGTTGCATTTAAAAATTAAAGAGCTGTTGTATCACTTGATCTGTGTTTAGTATTTTACATTATTTAATTATTTAAAGTTATTAAAAAAATAAATTCAAAATTGCTTTTCATTTTATTTTATACCCAAATTATTCATATCCAATAAAAATAAGCATTTTATTCGTGGAAATCAACAAATCAATTATGAAGATGTCAGAATCTACCGCCGGGGTGCTGCCTCCCCTCCACTGAGAAGAAAAGATGACAAACGGTCACTATGAAAATTATAATTCTACAAAAACCACAGTCCATTTAGATACCACTTAAATATTTATAATTCCTGCCCACTCAAAACATTTTTCTTGATGTATAGGGTCCGTATTAGGGACCTTAGATGTTTTTTTTATTATTTTTTATTCACGGAGACCAAATAAATATTACCTAAGAAAAATCTACCACGTATTAGGTCAGAGAGCAGGCAAGAAATATAATGTTCACCTACTCTACTATTTGAAAATAGTTTGTAAGCTGTCAAACGAAAGAAACTAAATTAAAATCGGTTCATCCGTTTGGGAGCTACGATGCCGCACACAGATACACATGTTAAACTTGAAACACCTCTTATTTTCCGTCGAGGATTAATAATGTAATCATAATACTGTCAGTTCCGTTTCTGCTGCAACTAAAATTAATGTTGTTAGGTGTGGGCTCATGTCCATAGTTAGGCCAGTGTTGTCATCGAACCCGGTACCTATCGGTTACAAGAGCTGGGGGGCAATTCCACTAATTTACAACGTTTAACAATCAGTCCAGTTTGCGCAGCGGTGCAGTTGCGATTACGTTTTCAAGATTACTCAAAATCGTATTCTACAATTGTTAGGAACGAACCGCAATTACATTACAAACGCATCGCAACTGCACCGCAACCGCACCCCAGCTAAACTGCTGTTAAACGATTATACCAATTTTGGTTGGCTTTTGGTGGGTTTGTATGCCTGTCCGGTACCTCAATACTTTATCACAAGCGTCTTCAACCTAATATAAACACCATTTTATTTAAAATGCACCAAAAATCGTGCAACGATTCATAAATGATGCTTTGTATCAATATAGATCGCTATTTTTGACAAGTTTATGTCACTTGAAGGGTGCATTCCACTTAGCGTTCACAACGATCAAAATGCTCCTTTAGCCGTTCCATATAACGACCGCGGTCGTTGTGGTCGCGGCGAAAACGTCACTCATGACGTCATGACTTACGCTCACGCGAAGCTCACGAAGACCCATCTAAAAAGGTGGGTCCTAGTGATCGTTGAGAAGATTATCGGGATTTTCAAAAGTGAAAGCATTAAAGATGGCGACCTTGACGTACGTTATTTCATGCGGAAGGAAATATTTTAGTATAAGTGAATGTTAAAGACATTTTAATTACATTTGAACGTAAATTAATTAAATAAATCACTAATATTAAATGTAAAAAAGTAAATTATAATTTTTTTCAATATAAATCGATTTAAACAATAGTTATTTAAGTTTATTTTCAAGGCTTATAGATTTTAACCTAACCTCTTAAATCTTTTGCTTTCATTTACCACTCGCTGTTTTTATTATTTACCTCCACGCTCAAAACGCTCTGTAATCCATTACACTTGAATTTACGGCAGTAACGCTCACAAGCAAGTGGAACGGGAAAAACTGCGGTCGTGAGCGTGATCGTTGTGAATGCTAAGCGGAACGCACCCGAAAGGTCAACTTGCAATCGCAGTGCAATCCACACATCTGTCAAAATTTTGTAGAATACCAATTAGCATTATATACCAAGAGCCAGCGAGGGCCAGACGTACGTTATCTTATAAAAGCTGAAAATTTCTCAGAGCATATCCCCAACACAGGTAAGAACGATCAGCGAGTATGGAGTTGGGATTGTGGTTACTTGGGCAGTTAAGAAGTAGTAAAGGTGCATTTAATAGTACCTCAAATTCGTTAAAGCATAAAGCTTAAGTTTTATATATTACCTTCGGAATAACATTAGAAGTCACGTCATCCATTGCCGGACACTTAGTACGGTTTCAACCCCCTGCCAGACATCCCTAAACTTCAATAAATTATGATCATAGTTTCGTCATAGTATAAAAGCTGGGTTTTACATATGTTACGTGGGGACCTATAAAAAAATGTGATCGTTCGTTCTGATCGTTTTTACCTGTGTTGGGGATATGCTCTGATAAATTTTCAGCTTTTATAAAATAACGAACGTCTGGCTATCGCTGGCTCTTGCTCTATTACGTTCTTATGCGATCGAAATAGCGGAATACGATTTTTGACACATTCGATTGCTCGTCACTCGCAGCTAAACTTTGACTGCAATTGCATCGCAGCTGCACCGTTGTTGATTAGTAGAATGCGAAAATGGTTAAAAGCTGCGATGCAGTTGCGATGCAATTGCAATAAGTCATATTAAAATTAGTGGAATTGGCCCCCTGTCCCTTTGACAACTAAGCTTGAGTCTTGACACCAATTGATGTAGCTACAATGTCTTTCTCTGATAGACGCTGTGAGAGTTAATTAATTTCGAGATCTAAAGGTTTTTCTGGCGATATCGACAATAATAGTTTCTGGTACTACTGGCATTGTAAACCCCCTCCACAGTGGAGGGGAGTGTTTCAATAAGCGCGGGTAGTGAACAAGTGACTGCCACCGTGTCACCTCGTCTGTCGGCGTGACGGTAGATATACAATTATTATTTTCTCTTGTTACAGGTTTCTCTGCTGCGGTAAGTCAAATGTTTATGTAATTTATCTCAATGTAAGTAGGGGACTAGTCCCGAGTCCTCGCATCGAGGGGGGAGTGTGTCCGGTGTGATGGCGACAGGCTCGCCCTCTGTTACATTGGGACTGAAACACCATCGGTGAAATATAAGCACGTAGTATAAATAAATACTGACAGACTGACACACCAACTGTATGGTCCCAAACTAAGCAACGCTTGTGCTGTGGGTACCGTACAATGGACTGGGGGCGATGCCAGTGACATCCAGACCGGGGCAAACTACGAAAAGGCCATTACTGAAATTTGTCCCTGCGGGAATCGAATCCGCACCCACCATGTGCAGTGAGCCAAGCGGCCGTTTGTATACTTATTATTTCAATATATAGAATATACTTTTGACACTTAAGGTGGAGGCGCCTGTCTAGCCCGCGAAATTCAAAATTTTCGAGTATTTTTATAGATTATCCAAAATCTGAAAACATTTAAGACAACATTTTGTGATTTGCGACAAACACAGTATGCAGTGCGTTTATTGATACATTTATTTTACTCTAAATATTATCACGGTGGATATGATACTAGTCAATCATTAAATATACAAAAATTGCCAGATTATCTGGATAGCTGTCGTTCTTGAAATGTTTTAGAGTAAGTTGGATATATTAATAAATGCACTGCACACGGTCTTTTTCGCGAATTACAAAATGTGCCTTTTATTATTGTCAGATTTTGAAAAAATTATAAAAAACTTCAAAAAATTTGAACTTCGTGGGCTAGATGGGCGCTTTAGCCTTAAAAAAATCAATACTCTAAGCTTTTCCTACTTGTAGTAGGTATTGTTGTATTCTCTTTGATACCTGTCGTCGCTAAAACTGACGATATTTTATAATAATAATTATATATCACTCCGGTGAAGGAAAACATCGTGAGGAAACCTGCATGTATTAGAAAATCTAACTAATTTTCGAAAGACATGTGAAATCCGCCAACCCTCACTGGGCCAGCGTGGCGGAGTGCGGCCTGAATCCCCCTCGTAGTGAGGGGAGACCTGAGCCCAGGAGTGGGAGGAAAAAGGGATAAATTATTAGTTTATTATACAGCCTGGCGCTACCATGGCGACTTTAATTTAACACACAGGTAGGGCTAGTGGTCAATAATCATAATAGTAATAAATAAAAGGAAAATCCGTAAATAGAAAAAAATAAATTTTCGAACAAAATAGATAATAAATAAAGTAATCAAATTGGCATCACCCTTGAAATCCGATTCATTCAGCTACTCTTACGCTCTTACCTACAACTCGGAGCGGGGCGAGCTAATAGTATTATTATTATTTCTAATAGTATTTCTTTTACGTTTTAATTTCATTGCAGAAATGTTATTAGCCGTGACCTCGGCAGGTGACCTCTGCGCTAGAGTTTTTTTTTTTTCCAGGCCTCTATGGCCCGGCCGCGTTCACCTCTGATATGGGGGTCAGAGTCCTTAATTAACACAATTATAAATAAACTTTCAGGCCATTTTTATTAGAGTGTTAGAGTTATTTACGTACAGGCTGCTCGAAAATGGTATTTCAGAAAATGTTGAATAATTCAATGAATAATAATCATACTAATATTATAAAGAGGAAAACTTTGTTTGATTGTAATGAATCGGCTCCGAAACTACTGAACCGATTTGAAAAAAAAAATCACTGTTGGGAAGCTACACTATCCCCGGGTGATATAGGCTATATTATATTTTTTTTTAAATTAGAGGCCCTTACTGAAACTCCAATAATGTAACCGTAATGTACCCGTGCGAAGCCGGGGCGGGCCGCTAGTGTTTAATAAAATTGAAATATCTCGAAAATCAGACAATGCGAAGCCTAATACGTGTGTTAATTTACGGTCGCCATGGCAGCGCCAGGCTGTATATATTTTTATTTATAATTATATTTCACAGCCACCATACGAAACAACAACCACCTTCGTCGAGCCCCAGCAGCGTCGTGGTCTAGGGACAGGCGCGGCTGTTGGTCTGGGCGTAGGGGCCTTGGCTGCCGGTGGTCTGGCGGGGTATGCGCTAGGGGGCGGCTTCAGCAGCGATAGCCCCCCCAGAGAAGAGGTGAATTTATAAAATGCGGAGTCTTATAGTCTAAGAACTAGCATTAGTTGCATCGTCCCCCGCAACGTAACAATACCTATATTACAATAAAATACCTACAATAGTTACTCACATAACTACCTTTAAGTCGGTAACGTGCCAGCAATGCCTTTGGTATTGCAACTGTTTAACATTAGGTGGGTCCCAATTTGTTATCATACTTATATTATAAAGAGGAAAACTTTGTTTGTTTGATTGTAATGTATAGGCTCCGAAACTACTGAACCGATTTGAAAAATTATTTCACTGTTGGGAAGCTACACTATCCCCGGGTGACATAGGCTATAATATATTTTCAAAAAAATTTGGGATCCTTACTAATACTCGAATAATGTAACCGCAATGTACCCGTGCGAAGCCGGGGCGGGCCGCTAGTATAAAATAAAACAACACAAAACGTGTGTAGACGATTATGTTCTTAAAATATTTTAAACTAGCTGACCCGGCGAACTTCGTATCGCTTCAGAATCAATAAATGTTGTGATTTCTATTTTTTATAGTTACTACCTATCCTATATTCGGAGCGGAGACAAATATAACAAATCAAATACCATCAAAATCGGTCGAGCCGTTCTTGAGTTACAAATGGTGTAACTAACCCGACTTTTTTATATATTCTTTCTTCCAACTCCTCCTATATTTCCATTCGATTAAATTCATCCGGTTCCATGACAATTTAACTGTTCCCCGGGACTCGTCCGCGTCGGGGGTCAAACCTCTACGTCATTATGGGTCACCATTGTCGATCCTGGTTTACAGGAATAACAGTGGTGGGAGTGTGTGGCGGGACAAGTACCATTATGAAAAAATATATATATTTTTGTCAATAATAAATAGGGTAAAGTATTTTTGTAGATAATAAAATGTCAAAATTCCATCAGGTGCAGGTGTCATCGTTCTCAGAGTCGGTGGATTTCGGCGGTGACGACTGGATGGATTGAAGGCTCATCGTGGTCATACTTGGGGCCAGCATGGCCTACGTGATGGCCACCAAACTACTTATCGACTTGATAATACATTTTTTCTTTTAGATTATCGAGTGATGTAACCGAAGGGGGCTTGAAGTTTCAAATGCAAAAATAAATATTATGACACATCATTTTTCATGACGTAATAATCTGTATGTAGGATTGAAAACGACCATAGCAATGCTAAAGAATTATGACGTAAGGCTAAAGCGCCCATCTAGCCCGCGAAGTTCAAATTTTTTGAGGTTTTTTAGAATTTTTTCGAAAATCTGACAATAATAAAAGGCACATTTTGTAATTCGCGAGAAAGGCCGTGTGCAGTGCATTTATTAATACATTTATTTTACTCTAAATATTATCACGGTGGATATGATACTAGTAAATCACTAAATATACAAAAAATGCCAGATTATCTGGATAGCTGTCGTTCTTGAAATGTTTAAGAGTAAGTTGGATATATTAATAAATGCACTGCATACGGTCTTTTTCGCGAATTACAAAATTTGTCTTTTATTATTGTCAGATTTTGAAAAATTTCTAAAAGAACTCAAAAAATTTGAACTTCGCGGGCCTGATGGGCGCTTTAGCCTTAAGCGTCATAAAATTTGTTCCGTTCGTTAACACTAACCCATTTATTAATAAATGTGGATTAGCGGGAGAATAGTTATCTTCTCTGTCATCAGTAATTTGACATTCGTAAGAAGAAGACAAAGTATGGTGTAACTAAACAACCGCTAATCCACATTTATTTAATAAAGGGGTATAAGCCAGACGCTTACAGCGTTAAGCGTCAAAATAAAATGTGTTAGCAGCATACATGTTTCAAGCGATAAACGTCAAAATAAAATATATTAAAACGCTCTAAGCGTCAAAAAGTCTGCTTTACAATATGGTGCCATGATTTTTAAGCGTCAAGCGTCAAAATTAAATTCATTGCTATAAAAGTTAATGTAATTTTTAAGTGTACTAAAGTTTACGATACAAGAAATAGCGAAACAAACAGTTTTATCTACTGTTTTCACATATGTATAGCTATATTTCTCCATATTTAGTGTTGTTAAGTGTCTTTTGATTATCGTTTTTACATTATAATACCGTTTTTTTAACCGTTTCCGTTACATAATTCCATAACTATTTACTCGCAATTATTTTTGCAATAACTTTGTCAATAGCGCGTCACGTATGATAACCAATTTCATATGATATTTCACCGGTGAAATGCTCCGTCGCAAACTGCGACGCACTCGGTAATCCAAACGGCCACACCTAATTATTTATCACAACTTTGTTAGATTTAATCAATAGATTTATATTCGTTATTAGCACCTGTAATCAGATCTTTATTCTAGATGTGCGACCTCACCGCGAACATTTTTATTCAAATGATTTTACAAGCCAAGCATTCGTTGGGATTGTTTGTGGCAATCAGTCCATACAGTCGTTTCTATCTCTTAGAGAAGTGGATAATTTTCTACCAAGTCCACCTATTATTACTTTCGATTAAACTCGTGCGGGTTCCAAGGCGATTCAGCTTGTCCCCGGGACTCGTCGAGGGTCAAACCTCGACGTCATCACTGGACACCACCGTCGATCCTGGGGTGCTACTCTTAGCAACGATATTTGATATATCGTGACATTTGTAGTGTTGAATCCTACTCTAAATTCCATCTTTTTTGCCGTCGTATCGATTACTGAACGAACAATACGTAGCCGATCGATGCTCAGCGTAGCCACCCTAGCTTACAGGAGTAACAGTTGTGGGTCTACCTAGTTCCATCCAAAAATAATACCTACTGCTGGAATTCTTGAAGACGAATGTTCGCTGTGAGGTCCCTTCTTAAAGTGATGTTGAATTGAAAAACACTATAAAATGTCGTTTTAAATTCAATTTTAATGTGTAATTGTTGCCTTAAGTAGATTTAGGGATATTGTACACACTGCTGAGCTGTAAGGGCCAGTGCACAATGGGAATTTGTTAACGTATATAAATACAAGCTGACTGACCCCTAAGATTTCACAGATCACCATACACACCAGTAGTTCCAGAGTAAACAAACAAAACAAATAAACAACATTATAAAATGTATATTATAGTACCATAGAGCAATCAGCCTGAATGAACTCGCACTAGGAATAATGTAATGAGGTATTAAAGACCAGAAAGCCGTAGACGCCGCACAGCTGGGCACGCCCCCCTCACTCACCTAACATTTAGTACGACGACACCAGACATTTTGATTGGTCAAATCAACATTTGCCATCGTTCCCGGTGCGCCGCCAACGTTTGACAGCATTCTCATACAGTAGTGGATGTAAGCGGTGTCTAGTCTTCTTGATCTGTGTGAGGAATCGACTGAGCGTTTGAGCAGTGAGTCCCGAACCGAGATAAGACAGCTCGTTCAACAACGCGAACGCTTTTCAAAAATAGAAATGATCATAATATAGTAGGTTATTTGAAAATCCTCCCTCTGCCTCTCTGTCCGCCGGTGTGCGCTGCCCCTTAGTGGTATCACAATAATTATGTATTATAGTTAGTTATAAAGATTATAATTATGTTAATATAATATGTATATAAAATTATATATTTGTGACTTTTCAGATTATAAACAAACGAATTTAATAAAATTGTTTTTGTTATCGACCAAAGTTACGATGATAGACGAGACTGTCTCTGAGTCTTGGGCCTGGCCAGTCATTGACAATTCGTTTTTTTTTATTATGCCCACGTTTGCCCACAGTTGGGCCGCGAGATTTCAGTGCCTAAATAGATGCTATTATCACTGGCGTGATTTATCTCACTTCCTTGTCATACTAATATTATAAAGAGGAAAACTTTGTTTGTTTGATTGTAATGAATAGGCTCCGAAACTACTGAACCGATTTGAAAAAATATTTCACTGTTGGGAAGCTACACTATCCCCGGGTGACATAGGCTATAATACTTTAAAAAAAAATAGGGATCCTTACTAAAACTCGAATAATGTAACCGCAATGTACCCGTGCGAAGCCGGGGCGCGGCCGGGCCGCTAGTATTATATATCAAGTGATGTACAATCTCAGATTAACGAATAGGCAGATGACGCGCCTAGAACACAAAAGTGTGTCCACCAAAGCAAATACAAATTACAAAGCGAATACAATCTCGCGTCAGTACTGAACTTCGCGTCACAGCGCTTACACGTCAAAGGTGGTTAGTTGTTTTATTTTGAAAATGCCGTCTGGCGTAAATAAAAAGTGTAAAAGTTGATCACAAAAACAAAAAAAAGCAGATGGCATATCTTTCCACAGGTAACTATTGTTTATTTTATAGTTTTGTAATTTATTTATAGGTCTACCAGAATCTCATGGCATTAAAAAAATATAAAAAAATGTGATTTTCATATGGCAATGTCAATTGTCACCTGCCAAATCAAAGTACAAGGTTTGTCAACCGCTGTTGAGATTTTGTGATATCTTCTTGGCAATTTATTGTTTTTGTGAAAATGTCGAAAAAGCCACTTCGATCTCAAGCGAGAAATATTGTTTTCAATGTGTATCGTAAAATAAGGGAAGAAGAAGGCGTAAATCAAACTCAATCTTTGATTTTAAAGCGCGTCGTAGAGTTGACCGGTAAGTTGGACTGAGTTGTTTTGATACTTTTAGTTTATTTTATATTTATCTTACTTAATTATAGCTTCTTTATAGGGGTTTTCAGTACTACTATACGGCGAATCATAGGTGAGTGCACATCGAACGATGGTGTATTTTCCACGCCTGGTAAAAAGAGGAGAGCGGGGAAGAAGAAAATCAACTTGGACAGTTTCGATTTACAGTTGATAAGGAATAAAGTAAATGAATTTTATACAGTTCGGAAGGAAATTCCAACAGAAATAAAACTGTTAAAAATTCTTCGACAAGAAATTGATTTCAACGGAGGGAGAGAATCTCTGAGGTAAGAAAAATATTAAGTAATAATCCTTCTCACTCGTAAGACGAGGCCTGTGCCCTGCAGTGGGACGTACGAGTATTTAGACTGATGTTGATGTTGATGATTGACTAAGCTATCGTTTCAGTAACATGATAAATTTTATTATTTTTTACAGACATATACTTAAGGAGACAGGTTTTGAATATTTTAAATGCCAATCAAAAAGGATCATTTTGATCATTTTGTGTACGGAACTCAAGTAAGCGAACGAAAAGCAATTATACCAGTGACCTGAGCGATAATATTGGAATACTGCGAGTCTGCTAAGTGATTCGGAACGGTGCTTGTTGTGTGTAACTAGTCTTAGTGAACTAGTGTACTAGTAGTGAACTAGTACTGTGTATTTGTCGAGTTTGTGGAGAGCGAAATAAACCCTTTTTACACGTTTAACGGCATTAATTGTACCTACCCCTGTACGTGTACGTAACATTATAATAAATTAGTACATAAAGTAATATATGATTGGATTTATTTTTTTTGTCATATTTTCCTATGTTAAGAACCCGATGCATAACAACAATTTCATACACATACCTAGTATACTTTATGTTAATTAATGACTAAATATATAAATAAAAATTAAACAGTATCAAGATCGTTTAATCCAATTTCCCCAGTATTGCACACAACAAATTTTTATTTCCCCATTTGCCATGAGATTCTGGTAGACCTATACCCACAATTTGATATCGCTCACTCGGAACACAAAATTTTGATAGTAATTGGTTGGTGTTGCCAATTTACATCGAAATAAGTTTCCTTGAATTAGGGAAATGTGCATGGGGTGTAGAATGATGATTAATTTATACATTTATATATGGAAATAATTTATGTATATATATCATATTATATATTTATTTAAAACTCTGCCATACATCTAAATAACCAATAGTTTTTGTTGTACGAGAGAAATTACAATATTTTTCCTCATTAACTGCAAACCTTATCAAGAAATAATTAGTGCATCGTATATGTAACTACCTCTTCTAGTTAGAAAAAAAGAATAGAACTAATATGTTATGTGTGTAACTTTTAATTTGTAATAAATATTTTAAATTAATAACATTTTTCAATTTAATGTACCTAATTATGCTTATAAAGACATCCAAAAATCTTTAATGTTATAATGTTCTTGAGTGATAATGCAGAGATCTTCTTATCGATTTGCAGAAAAAAATAATACAAACTAAGTTTATTTTATTTTATTAGCATTATTCTGTTCAAATACCTACTACTTAAGTACCTAAATTGCGAAAGACCATTTCCAATTTGTAACATTAGTACTACTGAGAACAATCGGAAAAATTATGGGAGTTCGTTCCCCAATATCTGGCCACTTTACACGCACATAGATGTACGTGTCCCTACAGTGCCGCTCCTAGTTGTCACGCACACATTGAATGCTATGCGGCTTCACATCGTTTGTTGCGATTACTCCATCTGCGTTAATCTGAGTGTACAATAAACATTTGTAAGTAAAATGTGATTTATTTTTCATTATGGCGCAGTGGTTCTAGGACAGGGCGGTCGGCTCGCTGCACCGGGTGGTTGTGGGTTCGATTCCCGCCGGGGTTAATTTCAGAAAAGGCCTTTAAATAATTTATCGAGCAGTGATATTTCCAATCATCCGACATCGGAAACAGATTCGGAATTTTTAAATTTAAATGTCTGTATTTTTGTTAATGGTTATTTGATTTTTTTTATTTTTAATAATCGTCTATTAATGACTTTGGAAAGTTGGAATATAATAAGTAAATGATAACAATACTTTGTGAATAATTTATTCAAAACAACACCACCAGTTAACTTCACAACAAATTGTGTAAAATTTAACTATTTACAACAATTATAACAGCTGTGAGACATCAAAAGAACTTTATACAGACAAAGAGAGAGACAAACATAACATTGAAAACAACAACTTTATTGTCCATATTTTAATAATTATGTTAAAATTTAATTTAATTATCTAATATTCATCATGGAATGGGTAGTCCGGGTGGTGGGTGCTGAAACAAGAAGAAAATAGTAAATATTTGTTTGTTGAGTGTGGCAACATTGTTGGCGCTAGTGTGAGTGGCTCAAAAATGAAACTTTATTTATTGGCGGGAGAAATTAAAGAAGTTAACCTCCTCTATGACCAATGAAGTGCACACAGAGTATAACCCCTGCTGTGCAGCAGTGACGAAAAATATACACCGATTTGTGATGTTGTCCCTATTTTATGATGTAAAAAAATAGAGACAACAACATTTTTGATGATTTTTTCTGTGTCGAATTCTTTGATAAAGGAAGGAATGGATACAGTACTTCATACTTCATTATTATTCAAATGCGATCTCGCGGCAATGACATTGTGTGTAAAGCGCGCCGGCGCGCGGGGCCCAGTGTCAAAACTGTGCAAAACGACGTCAAAACTATGGATACGCCTAACGATTTCAAGTCAATTACATAAGAATATTATAACGTGGCGGGTTATATTCAAAATACCGTTTTCGTAAGAGAAAAAGTATTAAGCAAATATGGAAATACTTTTTTTTATTTTATCGGTCCACAAAAAAATACCTTAAATAATAAATACATGAGATTTAAAAAAAACTGGGACTTTAAAAATAAAATGTGACATTTAATTATAAGTAGCACGACGTCCTTATGATGTGTACAGTGTTGAGTTAAACAGTATTAGAGAAGCAGCCTGGTAAAAAATGTAAGAAGTTATACACAAGCAAAGACAAGTGATGGAAGTGTTCATTATATTGCTTGGCGCAGTATCGCTTGGCTTGGTATCGTGACGACTGTTTGGCACAGTGGTTTGCACGTATACCACTGGGCTCACTGTACCGGGTGGTTGCGAGTTCGATTTGCGTCCCAGGAAATTTAGGAAATGGCCTTTCTGTAATTCGCCCTGGTCTGGTTATCACCGGGATTGCCCCCAGTCCATTGTACGGTACCAAGTATGATATCGGTACATAGTACACGCGTTGCTTAGTTTGGGACCATAGTTGGTGTGTCAGTCTGGCGATATTATAGCAGGTGCGGTATTGAGCATAACCGCCGAATACTCAAATATAAACCAATATATTTAACCAGTTTTCTTTAACATCCGGTGGCCTTTGTTACTTGTGTAAAAATCCGATTCATCAAAATATAATGAACAAAAACAGGTACGTTTTGTCGGTCTCCAATCGGGTGCTCTCGTAAAAAGTATGGCATTAGTCCATTTTTCACGCCTCTCTATAGATTGCGGAAATCTATGGGAAAATGTTGAATTCACTGTCGTATCTCAAATTAAATGTCTTAAATTGCCCTGATAATAAAAAAACTTTTCGAGTTTAAACTGTCGAGAAAAGTACCCTAAAAATATATTGTCATCGGAAGCGACATTGAACATGTGTTAAGAAAGCAATGATAGAGGAATATACGACGACCCTTAGGTAAGCGACTATATTGGACGACTATGCGACTGCTATGTGATTTGGAAGTTTTGTGTGTAACAAATTTTACTGTACCTACTAGTGCGTATAAGTTAAGTTTGTGGAGAGCGCAATAAACCGTTTTCTACGAAAACGGCATTTTAATACGAAACAATATAATTTTATAGAAGTCGTACCCACATTATCCAACTACATAGAATGTATGAAAATATAAATTTTACTTTTTCTTGTAAAATATTGTATTTTAAGGGGGACTCACTGATAAAATGAAATGCCATTCGCTTTCTTATGCTTCCAGTTCTCACTTTTACAAGTTTTAATGATGCAAAACGGTATTTTTTCAATATTTTACGCCGCGGTTTTGACAGCTCTTGTGTCAATGGTCGATTGTAGACTAGCGGGCGACTGCGCGAATTTTGAATCATGCGTATTTTTTGGTGGAACATTGCGTGTACTAACATGCGGTATCCTTTACTTCTTTTATCAAAGGTCGAATTTCGTTCAATGCACTCATAGAGAGTAAATTGTTATAAGTAGATAGTTATTTTGGAGTCAACCAAGAACTTTATACTTCTAAGCTTCTTGGAGTCAACCAATCAACATTTTTTAAATGTTTTTTTTTTATGTATTGAACATAAATTCATGCATACATTTTAGTCATTCTTTTCTACTTTGACGTAGTAAAAAAAAATAGAATGAATATATTGGTAGTATACCTACTCATGAACCTATACTATAACTTCCTTGGGGCGAAGTTGATCCATGATCCTCTCTCGCCATTGCACTTAGTATTGTATTATCTTTGACTATTGTGCGCAAGTTTTTCTTATTGAATTACCTATGCTGTTTGGATAGGACTGTTCCTTGTGTTAAATCATTAGTATAGACAGATTTATTGACTCACTCTCCC
Organism: Notodonta dromedarius; assembly: GCA_905147325.1. NCBI lineage: Eukaryota > Metazoa > Arthropoda > Insecta > Lepidoptera > Notodontidae > Notodonta > Notodonta dromedarius. The sequence continues at coordinate 524,458 of LR990188.1, forward strand.
ATCATACAGAGTCGTCCGTTGCATTCCAGGCCCGAGATGGTGCTGATGTCCTCCAGACTGAGTTGGAAGTCGAACACGTTGTAATTCTGTTGGATGCGGGATTTTGTGACAGACTTCGGAATCACGATCAACCCTCGATCGATGGCGTATCTGCAACGAATTAGATAACCAATTTAGTGTTTGACTATTGAGTAAGGGCCCTGTCGCGAAAGATATTGAGGTGATCTATGAGAACCCTTATTTATTTATTTATTAAAACTCTATGCACAAGTAAAAATACAATGTACAAAGGCGGACTTAATGCCTTAGGCATTATCTACCAGTCGACCTTAGGGTGGTGCAGAAACAACATGGCGGGTGCAACTTAAACGAGAGAAATAGAGAGGAAATTATACCTATATACATATTATTGATAAATACATAGATACATACATACATATAAAACAAAATTACACCCTTAAATTTTACTATGGCGAAATGACAATAATTTTTGTTAGAACTAGTGTCACAATGACAGAACTGCAGGTCATCAATCATTATTATGAGTTTTTTTAATATCAGTTCTACTTTATCTTTTTATTTAGCACTAGTTGCTGCCCGCGACTTCGTCCGCGTAGACTTAAGTAAAGTATTCTATGTGTTAATCCAGGTCATAAACTATCTGTGTTCCAAATTTCATCCAAATCCATTCAATAGTTTTTGCGTGAAAGAGTAACAAACATACATCCACACTCACAAACTTACGCATTTATAATATGAGTAGGATTATGTAATCATGCCTTACTATCAATAGTTTGCAATAAACTAAGTTTAAACTACATACTCATTGTAACAAAGTCACAGTCATGATTTGAACGATGAAAAAAATGAAAAATCCCTGTCGTGAAAAATTGTATTTTATAAATTGTGACTGTGTTGCTCTGGGTGAGCGATATCTACAGTGAATATACATTGTTATACAAATGTGGGTAGATAAATAATGATATGACGAGTCAGATAATATTATAATACGGTAGTCGGGTATAGGTATAAAACAGAGCCAACAAGTTAAGTGGTTTTGGTCGGCCCCGCAGTAAGTGGTTGTGGATCAGCACAGCGAGACATGATGAAGATGTGGACAAAGAAAGTGATTAATTTAATTGTTACAAACTAAACTTAAAATTATTTTTCTTTATTCTACAAATCATAACTGAATCAGTAGATAATTTTCGTATATTTTGTCGTTTAATTAATTTGCCAAAGTTTATAAGTATAAGTAAGTATAGGTTTTGTGGTATAATGGTGGTTTTAGTTCATTTCTGGGCGGGCAGTGTCGCGAAAGATTGCAAAATCATCATTCGATACATGGTGAATTTATATTTAGTGCTTCTGGTCGGTGAGCAGGCTATTGGTAAGTGCTAGAATAATTATTGTAACTTTTATTGTTTTATCATGTACCTACTATCGACCTGCCCCGGCTTCGCACGGCGCAAAAAATATGTTTATTTACGACATCACATTGAAAACCTCTAAAATTATCAGTGTTTCTCTCCTATATTATGCATGTATTCTACATATAAACCTTCCTCTTGATTCACTCTATCTATTAAAAAAACCGCATCAAAATCCGTTGCGTAGTTTTAAAGATCTAAGCATACATAGGGACGGACAGACAGCGGAAAGCGACTTTGTTTTATAGTATGTACTGATGAAATTATATTAATTTATCGAAGTCGTTTGACGACCGCTTGGCGCAGTGGTTCGAGCGCAGGCCGCTCGGCTCACTGCACCGGGTGGTTGCGGGCTCGATTACCGTCAGGGTAAATTTCGGAAATGGCCTTTTCGTTATTGGTCAGAATATTTAGATGAAGGGTCACTTCAAAAATGCATTTGGTACAAGACCATTCAACCGACATTACCGTTGTTCCCTTGGTTTGATAAGACCGGCATGGGGAGGAACTTAGACCATTAGTTAACATCTCTCTGGGGAGGAATGATATTGTCACGAGTGTGAGGCTTCGATCCGGGCATATCCCTTTAAATAAGTTTAAATTTATGATGGGCAAAGTGAACTCCCCTAACTGCAGTGAGTGTCAGAGGATAGAGGACCTACACCACATACTTGTGGGATGTTCTCGGAACGAAGCTCTCAGACAATACGCAATAATTTGACATACCAGCAAGATGTGTTGGCTGGTGTAACAGTGTCTTGGCTTCTACTTCGAGAGCAGCCAAGATACTGTACAACAGGAGTGGCCGACTTAATTGGACCCAAGATCTACTGTTTACTGACGAAACCCTGTGCGATCTACCAATCTCATAAGAGAGGACAAATAACGCGACGGAACGGCCATTGAAAAATGATACAAGATGATGCAGTTGGTAATTGCGTTGCACAGTCTGTTCTACGTATTTATATTTCTTGCCTTGCCGCGATCATCTGGACTAATAGTCGCGAACGACCGGTTGGCCACCCCTGCTGTACAAGATAGGCCAATTTAGCAGCAAAACCCATTGTCGATTCAAATTTAATGAAGTTTTTGTAAAATTGTGATTTACCTTATGGGAGTGACATGTTCTCATTGTGAACAAACTCCTTTTCAATATATAAAGATAAAAAAAACCACCACAATGAGCCGAACGGCCTACGCTCGAACCACTGCGAAAGCGGTCGTAAAAATAGGTATCTTACCTGATGAGGACTTGCGCGGGACTCTTCTTGTACTTATCAGCTATATCCTTGACCCTCGGGTCTTCCAGCAGCTGGGGATCGCCAGGCTTAGCCCAGGGCCTGTCCGGGGACCCCAGGGGGGAGTACGCCGTCACAGCGATGTCGTGAGTCTTGCAATACTCAATTAGTTTGAGTTGGTTCAGGTATGGGTGAATTTCGATCTGTCAAGTGAAATTTAATTTGTTGGACAATTCTGGGTTTGTTGTAGCCATGAATATATGGTTTTATTTTAATTATGTGCCATATTTTGCCCGTTGCCTTAGTAAATCTTAAAGATAATGTAAAAACAATCTTATAATAAGTCCAGTCCATGGAGCCCTTAACAGAAGTGTCTAAGAAGTTGTATGAATGAGGAAATGCCAGAGATGTATCAGGAACGTAATTACCCCTTGGCAAATAGGGGTATCTGACTGCCCTCGTGATTTTTATATGTATAAGTATAAGCCGACCGACCGCTTGCCGCAGGGTTTCGAGCGTAGGCCGCTCGGCTCACTGCGCATGGTGGTTGCGGGTTCGATTCCCGCCGGGGCAAATTTCAAGTTTCGGAAATGGCCTTTTTGTAATTTGCCTTAGTCTGTGTGTCACCGGGATCGCCCCCAGTCCATCGTACGGTATCCATAGTAAAACCGTTGTTTATTTTGCGACCATACAAATTTTCTGGATATTTGTCTGGCGATATTATTAGTATTATATAACAAAGTTAGCCAGATAGCTCACACGTTACTGGCCTGAAGAGGAGAAGGACAAAGGGAGAGGGGCGGATAGGCTTCCTGCTCTCTCAATAATCGTACGAAACAACTGTATTTGCTACTTTACGCCCATCTTCTGTGACAAAAGGCAGGCATTTTCTCTACCTGTAACACAGCCGGCTTAATCTTAGCCGCTTCGAGAACCCTGTCGATCTGCTTCTTATTGAAGTTGGAGAGACCGATGCTCCTGACCAGGCCTTTCTCCACGAGGCTCTCCATCACCTTCCAGGTGTCCACGTAGTCCGCGGCGGACGGGGCCTGCTTGCCGGACGCGTCCACTGGGAACAGTTCGTCTTCTTCCTGGAATAAGCATTACACACCTGGACTTACAGGCTTGCTTGACTCATTCAGGAGAGCGCCTTGAGAGCGCCCGAGTTGGTTATGATGATGTTATGTTATGCATTTACCGTATCTTCAAAGTCAAACCTTGACGATCGCTTGGCTCACTGCACATAGTGGTCGAGGGTTGGATACCCGCCGGGGCAAATTACGGAAATGGCCCTTTTGTAATTTGCGCAGGTCTGGGTGTCACTGGGATCGCCCCCAGTTCATTGTACGGTACCCATAGTACAAGCTTTGCTTAGTTTGGGACCGTACAGTTGGTGTGTGAGTCTGGCGCTATTTATTTAATTGGTAACCGTTAATCTCTCTCTAAATACAATGAATAGGTAATTACCTAATCATAATTTCACGACCGCTTGGCGCAGTGGTTCGAGCGTAGGCCGGTCGGTTCAATGCACACGGTGGTTGCGGGTTCGATACCCGCCGGGGCAAATTTCGGAAATGGCCTTTTCGTAATTTGCTCAGGTCTGGGTGTCACTCAGATCGCCTCCAGTCCATTGTACGAAACCCACTAAGCATTGCTTAGTTTACCATAGAGTTGGTGTGTCAGTCTGGCGAAATTTATTTATTTAGGTACAACTACTTACCTAGGTATTTTAAAAAGAAGCAACTTTAAATCGACTGAATAATAATGATCTTTACTGCTCGCCAGGCTCCAATGGTTTACAAGTAAAAGTAGGTTGTTAGATATCGACAATTTAATTGCAGCTGTTCAGTATAATTGAATCTATCAATAGTTTCTGGTTCTGCTAATTAAGATAGGTAAGTACACCAAATGTACATTAACTACCTACTCACAACCAACAACAATTTTAATTTGATACCTTTCCTTTTATTTCTTTATCGTTCTGTAATTAAAAAAACGCGTAACGCGTAACGCTTATCACCGTTTTAGTGCCCGGGCAGCGAGCGCCCCGAACGTCCGTAAAGAAGCTTCGCTTCAAAACCTATTGAAGCTAATTCTTATTCTAATGTTGTTAGGTATTGATATAAATTGAGTGCAAACTGAATACACTAACACGTCAATAGCCCATGCAGTGGTTAGAGGGGCCGTCCTGGCCATTAAACTATTGACGTGAGCCCACTCCTAACACAAGCATTAGCTTAGTTGGAGGGGCTACCGGGAATGCTAGTAATGTGATAAACTCACATTGCTAGTAAGTTTGTATTTTTTTTAAGCGGACTCGGCTGTCGCTAACTATAGAACGAAGGCTTTGCGTAAACAAATGAGCCACGGATCAAAGCCACCGGTGGCTGTCGCAAGCCACTACGAAGTTCTCGGTGGTCGCCATAATTTGCAACCTTTCTGCTGTACTAGTATGGGCGTTTGATGTAGCAAGTGGCCACCACCGCTGGTGTGTCGCGGACTATAAGTCGCGAGTGGTTACCCACGCTACGGCGAGTCCATATACTAAACGTATGAAAAATCATGTAAATTTGGGGTCAAGTCTGGCAAGGCTCGACTTGCACGCGACTTGAATTGCGTCAGTTTTCCGCAGTCGTCCAATCCGAGTGGTTGGCTCAAGAAGCAGTCGGTAGGTGACTTCGAAATGTTTAGGTCGACAGACTTACTCCCAGCTTGTCGCTAGCCTCTCTAGGTCGGCGGATCATTTGCGCGACGCCAAAAAAATTGACAGGGTAGCTCTATGGTAGAGTTTATCCTTCTCTAAGTCTCCATCTTACTTCAATGGTCGTAAAGCGGTGGCCACACGTGTGATATGGCGCCTCATTTATCCTGTATCTTTCTGCTAAGCTGTACTGTACTGAAGACTTGCCTTATAAGCTTGTGGCCAATGGATGAGGTACAGGTCCAGGTACTCCACCCCCAGGTTCTGGAGGCTGGTCCTCAGCGCGCCCTCCACCAGGTCCGGCCGGTGGAAGGTGCACCATAGCTTCGAGGTGATGAAGATTTGCTCCCTGTAAAAGTTTTGTATTTGTTCTACTACACGTAAGAAGTCCTGAGGAAAAATACGGAACTAAATTGTACGCAGTGACTTGCGGTCCCAGGACTTGGTATGTGAAATAGACTTTAGCTTACTTTTGCATAACCTATTTTGTAGCATTTTTGGGATTCCGTATTGTTTACGACAAACCAAACCTTTTGAATACAAGGTGAAACAGAAAGGGTATACTTTTTTTTTCTAAACTTAACTTTGTAATTCTTAAACTATCAGGTTTGGAGGGAACTTGAAAAACAAAAGGTGTTATAGGAATACAGCTGTTGACCGATTTCACAAGTCTACAAAACCTTTAGTACTTCAACTGTCCCACAAAGCCGATAGTTTGAGATTTACAAAGTTAAGTTGCAAAAAAAATAGTATACCCTTTTTGTTTCACCTAGTATATCCAATGGTGTAAAATTAATTTATGAGTAGCAGCTACTAGGTACTAATAATATTCAATAGTTCGTAAACATTTTGCAAAGGACTCGCTCGCGAAGTCGAGACATTTAGTTAAAGTTTAAAAAAATTGACATCAAAAATAAAAACCGTTCCATGCCGTAAACTGAAATATTTATTAACTTTATCGGAGTTCTGAAAAAACTCAAAAAAAAAAACACTGTATACTTAACAATAAATTATGATTAATTACCAGATGATTATCTTCAAGGTAACTTTTGAGATAACAGCAGCAGTTTATAAATAACTATAGGTATAGGTTGTCTCATTAAAATATGCGCATGCACAATATTGTGACGCGTTGTGTGTTAAAAGATTCTAAAATTTACAACTAATTTATCTGATGGGTTTCGTTCTTGTTGAAAAAATACCAAAAGAAGGGCTTGCTCCCACACCACCTATCTCCACAGACAGTTAAAAGAAACCTACTGATAGTTTCGTACTTCAGCAATTAGATGAGACAGTCGATGTTAATTTACCTCTTTATTTAATTTACTTATAATTACATTCAGTTTAAGATTATACTTAGTCGTGAAATTAATTGACTGAAACTTTGTAGGTTTCAAACTCAAACTAAAATTGTTTTTATTCATGTAAGCCAACAAAGCATTTATGAATAGTCAGAATCTACCGCCGGCTCGGAATGCCGCTTCCACTGAGAAGAGCCGGCGAGAAACACAATTGTTACTCTTTTCAATGAATAAAAGATGGTGTACATTCTCAGGAACTCAAGTCATAGTTAGAGTCACTACTGAATTAATTATTAGTTCAATTCAGAGAGTGTCTTCTACTAGGTGATACAAAATGGGTATACTATTTTTTTTGCAACTTAACTTTGTAAATATCAAACTATCGGCTTTGTGGGACAGTTGAAGTACTAAAGGTTTTGTAGACGTGTGAAATCGGTCAACAGCTGTATTCCTATAACACCTTTTGTTTTTCAAGTTCCCTCCAAAGCTGATGGTTTTAGAATTACAAAGTTAAGTTTTGAAAAAAAAAGTATACCCATTATGTGTCACCTAAGTGAAGCAATTATAAATGTCTTCTATACAGACAAATCAATAAAATTTAAGTGTGTACTTAGGTACACACTTATATAATATGGTACATTTTGGGTCAGTTTGTTCCGGCTATGACGGTGGAAAGTGAGTGGACAAACTTTAAAATGCAATCTGAATCTCACCGCTTAACAACGCCTTCAGCGAATTTGGACTTCAACGCTTCGCCGACTTCCGCTTCGTTGAGGTAGATGTGAGCGCAGTCGATATGCCGGTACCCGATGTCGATGGCGTCCTTCACGGCCTGGGTCACCTCGCCTGGCTTCGACTTTGGACGAGATAGAACAATCATTATAACCCTTTTCAATACGAGGGAGATTCGGGCCGTCCACCACGCTGGCGCAGTGCGGGTTGGCAGATTTAACGTCTTTAGAAAATTTGGTTAAATTTTCTATGACATGAAGACGTGTTCTTGCGATGTTTTCATTCACTATTTATAAGCGAGTGATAATCATAATTAAATTCTGATTCGCACATAGATTACGAAGAAGCAGAAGATTGTTTAAACATTCATTGAAATAAAACAGTTTACCTACATATTTTATTAATAACTAGCTGAGCCCGCGACTTCGTCCGCGTGGAATTTAACTTAACAAAAAAGTCCGCTACCGCGTTCTGAGCCCGCGCGACAGAACCCATTTTTTAAATTTTGTTTTTCTAAAATTAAAGTAGCCTAAGTTACTCCTTAAAACACCAGCTATCTGCCAGTGAAAGTCCCGTCAAAATCGGTCCAGCCGTTTCGGAGATTACCCGGAACAAACACACAGACAGACAGACGGACAGACAAAATTTTTTTAAACCGCGTTTTTGTTATAGGTGTCGTATGTACTTTCATATGCATTTAGTGAAAAGGTGTTATTTTGATATTACAAACAGACACTCCAATTTTATTTATTTGTATAGATTTCTCAGGTAGATCTAACAAAAAGAAGAATCCTTTTTCTATTACTTAGTACCTACCTATGTAACTAGGTAAGTAATTGAAATAATAAATCTACGGTCGATTAAAGCGTCTTACTATGTTCACGTTTATATAACAACTAGCTGTGCCCGCGACTTCGTCCGCGTGGAATTTAATTGACAAAGTTTCATACAAACTTTCATCCCCAATTTTATCCCCTTGGGGGTAAAATTAATCAAAATCCTTTCTTAGCGGATGCCTACGTCATAACATCTACCTGCATGCCAAATTTCAGACCGATTAGTCGAGTGGTTTGGGCTGTGCGTTGATAGATCACTATGTCAGTCAGTCAGTCAGTCAGTCAGTCACCTTTTAGTTATATATATTTAGATACTAGCTGTGCCCCGCGAATTCATCCGCGTATTATTGGGTTAAAAAGTATCCTATATGTTAATCCCGGTTATAATCTATCTGTGGGTCAAAATCACCAAGGTGGCAAATTCCAAATTCTGTTTTACGATGAATTTACCTAGAAGCTATTACTTTGATGATCAGCCTAAGTGATCACTAAACTTATGTTTAACCAATATTTACGTTGGCAGAGCACAGAATTAATTACTACTTTTGTAATTTTATTTTTAAAGAGAGCTATCGCTGAAAAAAATCATTCCGGGAACGTTTTTGTGCGGTTTATAATAATATTAAAATATATCATAAGTACAATTTTTTTACCTTGTTCAATAGCGGATATATATTATGTATACATACAAATTAAAAAAGTAATGAAATTGCCAATAAAGACGTTAAAAAGCAAAACTATTGTGCATGTGGAGCTATTATGACTATTTCTTTGTCTAAATTATCAAAATATGAGAAATATCGCTGTCTTATATATAAATGAATATGCTATAGCTATAAGAGCTTCACCTTATATTAATATTACCAGGGCGTTTTTTAAATATCTAAAATAATTGTGTGTTATCTGTGATTTTAGTGATGTTCCCGGAAATGATGAGGTGTTCGCGGAATGATGCGTGTGTTCCCTAAATGACGATATAGATACAATTTAGATTTATAAAATCATAAGCAATGTTTTTGTACGTCGTACTTATTTATTCATTTTTGCATAAGGTTCTTAATTAACAACAAACGTAACTTAAATCACTTTACAGTCTTTTAATTACTGTACACAGCCGATTAGAAATTAATAATAATCACATTACATTTTTACAATAATTAATCAAACTATCCAAACTATATACTCATTGTTTTGTAATTAATATTAAATTGACTTTGCATAAACACATACACACACATAAACAAGATCTCCTAATCATATTAATTAAACACATGAATATAATATAATAAAAAGAAACAAACATTTGATTTTTTCATAAACATAAATATCCGTCTCAATACTCTCTATTATTTTGTTTTTTCAGCATTGGCGTTGGAATTATACTTATTATTTGCTCAAATTCTATGTAGGATACATCACTCGGATCTAATTTCATTTTTTTTTGCTTTATTATTACGCACCGTATTTAAGAATGTGACTAGGATTTCTCCATTATCTTTATCGACACCTGTCTTACAGGTAGCAACATATCTGTAATTGACAGTTTTATTTTGTTTAGGTACTTTAATTAAAATAAAGATTCCAGGGTATATTCAATTCGGGTGTAGATTTTCCTTGTCTTGATTGTAAGATGTACCAGCTTCAACAGTACCTAATTTTGGCGATATTTGCCGCGAAGAGAAATCGTCATTACTGTACCATGTTACCGCTAACACATTTTTGGAAGACATCGCTCTCTTTGGATTGTTTTCTTAAAGTACAGGCATTTTCTTTTAATTGCGCAGTCAGTACTTCGCTGAATAAAATATTTTTGCGCACTTCAGAAAGTACGTCGACATTTTCAATCAATGCGTCAACTTTGCTGTTAGGAGTTGTTTATTACCTGTTCTCTTTTTCTTTTCTTCGTAGTTTTTTCTTTAAATTTTCAGATTTATGTTTTATGTTAGCAATTGTTTTCTCTTGTTGTTTTATTTTACGGTATGCTTTGGCTACAGAGCCAAGAACAGTCGGAAGAAAACATGTTCAGAAGTATAGCCTACTGAACATGTTTTCTTCCGACTGTTCTTCTTACTATAGGTGCTGCAGCTAATTCATCATCAGAATGGGGCGGAGTATTGTTTACTATACTTGATATTGCATTCTTCTTTCTCTGTATTTTTTAGATGCTTCTTTCCAACTTTTTCTCTTTCGCTTTTCTCTCTCAATCATCTCATACATTTTTTTCACGTTCTTTTCAGCTTTTCTTTTCAGATAGTACGCTCTATCTATAGCCCTTTTTATTTGTCTCCCTTCCTCCGTCATCTTATCTAAAAATTTCCTTTTCCTGGCATTGGCTTTCTCTCGTTGTCGCATGTAAGCCGAACTATTTTTTTAACTTCCTTTTTGGACGTTTTTTTTATTTTTTTCAGCCACATGAGACACCATATTGCAAAAAATATTGAACATATATTAAAAACAACATCCTCTAAATTAATTAACCAATACTTATAATAAGCAGGGCGCATTTATTTGAAAAAGTCATTTCGGGAACGTCTTCATCATTTCGAGAACGCTCCGTCAAGTCCGGGAACGGTCCCGAAATGACCGATCCCGAAATGACTATTTTAAATAAACGCACCCTTTTTAGACGGCAGCCGTCTTGGACACCATGTTCGGCTTTGATATTGTAAAATATTTGACGTTACTATTTGCTATAAAACACTACAAAACGTATATTTCAATATTCCAAGATGAGAAACGCATTCCCGGTATGATGTCGTATTGATGTACGCTCTATAAATAATGAATTGAAAGATACTTACCACTGAATTCCAATTGTTTTTTGCGAAAACTTTCTCGACAATCGTTTGTTTAAATCGTTCACATCACTGTACCATAGGCAACTAAAGGTTGCATTAAAAACCTGATTTTTTACTGAGAATCAAAATTGCGTTCACTAAAATGACGCTTCCATTGCCGGACACAGTATTTGGACTTGATTTTCTGTAATTTATTTTATTTCTTTAACAATAACAATAATTAATTGATATTAGATAAAATTGTAGGCCATTAAGTAAGAAAAGCTTTTCACTTTATTTTATTTTATGCATATTTTCAATGTTAGTTTCTGAAGATTGCTACGTAGGACGCGTTCTCGAAATGATTTTTAGTAGTTATTTCTTCAAATAATAATGAATGTGAGTTACTTTTGCAGTATAAAATATTATGTACAGTTAATATGTACAGAGTTAAGTAATATTTACAAAAAACTTTCGCTTAAATAAACTGAATTTAGACATTTATTTGCTGGCAAAGCTAATTCTCCACCTTGGTGATTTTGGGCCCTGTGTTCCAAATTTCATCCAAATCCGTTCAGTAGTTTTTGCGTGAAGAAGTAACAAACATACATACATACATACATACATCCACACTCACAAACTTTGGCATCCTACTAATATTATAAATGCGAAAGTTTGTGAGTGTGGATGTATGTATGTATGTATGTATGTATGTATGTATGTTTGTTACTCCTTCACGCAAAAACTACTGAACGGATTTGGATGAAATTTGGAACACAGATAAATTATAACCGGGATTAACATATAGGATACTTTTTAACCCAATAATCCAATACTACGCGGATGAAGTCGCGGGGCACAGCTAGTTTATAATATTAGTAGGATTTTCAACCGGTTCAAGTATTTTGAAACAATCGATTTATATATAACTAGCTGTGCCCCGCGACTTCATCCGCGTAGTATTTTAACTTAGCAAAAATTTCGGGATTATCGGGATAAAAAGTATCCTATATGTTAATCCCGGTTATAAACTATCTGTGTTCCAAATTTCATCCAAATCCGTTCAGTAGTTTTTGCGTGAAGGAGTAACAAACATACATACATACATACATACATACATACATACATACATACATCCACACTCACAAACTTTCGCATTTATAATATTAGTAGGATGTTCCTAAAGAAAATAACTAAAATTGAAAATTTTTAAAACCCCCGATGCGACGACTTTTTAATCTACACAAGAGCTGATATTTTTCAAACGGCTGAACCGATTTTCATGAAACAAAGCTAAGAACACCCTCGATCAGAATACCTATCTAACAAAAAACAAAATTGAAATCGATTCATCCGCGTGGGCGCTACGATGTCACAGACAGATACAAAGATACACAAATACACATGTTAAACTTATAACACCCTTCTTTTTTTGTCAGGGGTTAATAATTTTAATAATAATATGTAGTCATAGTGACTAACGATTATATGACTTGCGATGTTGAAGTCAGCTTGTATAAACAGGCCGTGTTGTATGAGCCGCCCCGTTCTCAGTTCATCGTTTACTCATACATCATTATCATCTGCCTTAACCTTATCCCATTATCTGTGGTCGGCGCAGTATGTCTTTTCCTTCCATTCATCGCGCTTTCCCGTCATACTCACATCCACACCAACCTCGTTCATATCACTCTTAATACAATCCATCCATCTTTTCTTGGGCCTTCCTATCGCACTCCTATTTATCGCTCCTTTTAGTCGCTTGCATCTCATCCCTTCTCATCACGTGCCCAAACCATTCCTACCTCCTACCTGCTTACTCAGACGTATAATTATCAATATAAGTACTTTCTTGCTTTAGTGTGCTGTTATTTAGCGTTGTCACATGTTTGGATAAGTATGTTTTGTGCCGCGGTTAGCCGCCCCTAATATCTGGCCGCCCTAGGCCTGGGCATAGTACGCCACTGCGCGAACTCTTATGTTTTTTGACGCGCGACAACGTAGGTATTGTGGGTCCACCGAGGCGAAGCCGCCAATGTACCCACTTGTAGCTCCATACCTAAAGTTCGGAGTGCGTTAGGCCTGTCAGAATCAGGGGTTTAACACGAGTATAACGCGTATTTTAAACTAGATTTAAGTAATCGCCAGCGTTTGCGTAAAATTTTACAATTCACGTGAGTTGATGACGATTCTACTCGAAATAGTAGTACATATATATTCTGACGAGTTTGTATGTAGCCTTGCTATATATCATTGGTAAAGTATATGCTAATTACCTGCCTTATATGCAACATGATAATTTTAGTTGAAGGTGCAAATTGGTGCTTACTTTTTTGTTAATGTTTCCCACAATTGTTCATTATATAAATAAGTAAATAATTACCATAGTCTAGCAACTAATAATCATTTAAACTCTTTGTGCATTCAACAATACTTAGTTACTAGGAGCTATTATATTTATATTAATATCTACCTTGTAATTATTAATCAGATAAGCAACTGGCGATTAATAAAATAAATAAAACAAAATGTAAAAAGACAAGCCCGCTGAGTTTCTTGCCGGATCTTCTCATCAGTCAAGGTCGCGTTCCGATCCGGTTGTAGATATAAGAAAAAAATATATGTAAAATTGACCATTTGGAAGTGCCCCCGTAGGCCTAAACAAAATAAACGATTTTAATTTGAATTTGACTACATTTATTTTGCACAGCAGCGTTTTTCTCCTAACCCTACGGAGCTTATTGGCGTCAAACTCGAACTCAAAATTGATTATATGCAGAATCCAGAACCTACCGCCGGCTCGGAATGCCGCTTCCACCGAGAAGAGCCGGCGAGAAACTCAATGGTTAACATTTTCAACTAATAAAAGATGGTGTACATTCTCAGGAACAGCAACAGAATGTGAGCAGGCGACACCATTGTCACTGTATAAGTAATTAGTATTTAACTAAATCTCACTCAGATTTAGGTATTTCAATAAGAACGCTAGTTTAGGGAGGTGTGCACGGATATAGATTAATACAAGGTGACACATAATGGGTATACTTTTTTTTTCAAAACTTAACTTTGTATTTCTAAAACCATCAGCTTTGGAGGGAACTTGAAAAACAAAAGGTGTTATAGGAATACAGCTGTTGACCGATTTCACAAGTCTACAAAACCTTTAGTACTTCAACTGTCCCACAAAGCCGATAGTTTGAGATTTACAAAGTTAAGTTGCAAAAAAAATAGTATACCCATTTTGTATCACCTAGTATATGTGGAGGTGTGCATAAAAGTGTGTCTGAACCTACTACTAGGTAGTAAATTTGATTGCATATGTTATCTTCATAGATTGATGCGGCATAAAAATAATAGCCTTGGTTTAACCTCGCCCGTAATATACTCGATGCCCAATGTGTCCAAAAAGCATGTTTAATTTTCAATCGACTTCACAAAGGGTTTTCAATTCGGTTGTATTTTTTTTTGATAAGAATCTGCGGGCTTGTAGATATTTTATATTTATTTTAATTTATTATCAACTTTAAATGTATTTTAGCTCTCGTATAGGTAAAAATAATACGAGAAAGCAAAAACGAAACGACACCTATTTTCATAATCCCTTGAGTATTTTAATTTAACGTTTCGTAATTACAGGATATTATTAATTAACTAGCTGTGCCCGCGACTTCGTCCGCGTGTAATTTAACTTAACAAAAATATCGGGATTATTCGTCCCCTATTTTATCCCCTTGGGGGTAAAATTAATCAAAATCCTTTCTTAGCGGATGCCTACGTCATAACATCTACCTGCATGCCAAATTTCAGCCCGATCCGTCCGGTGGTTTGGGCTGTGCGTTGATAGATCACTATGTCAGTCAGTCAGTCAGTCACCTTTGAGTTATATATATATATATAGATACAAGGGAATACATACATACATCTTTGCTGTAATTAAAAAACATGATGGTGTCCTAATTCTTTTCTGTAGGACTCCCTGAGCCATGATTGACGGTGGTGTAATTAGTCGATCAAATCATTAATTCGTTATATTTAACTTTACTACCCACAGGTTGAAACAGAACGGGTATACTTTTTTTTCAAAACTTAACTTTGTAATTCTATAACTATCAGCATTGGAGGAAACTTGAAAAACAAAAGGTGTTACAGGTATGCAGCTGTTGACAGATTTCATAAGTCTACAAAAACTTTCGTACTTACTTCAACTGTCCCACAAAGCCGATATTTTAAATTTACAAATCAAAGTTGCAAAAATAATTGTATAGGTATCCTTTTTGTTTCACCTAGAATAATTGAACATTAATTTTCTCTATATTACTTCCGGTGCTTCTATACCACTCCTCCAGTAAATGGAGGGGTTGAATAAGTTAAAAACTAAGATGTTACTCACCTTCCATGTTCCCAGTCCAATGACCGGGCAAGTGTGTCCGTTATTAAAAATTACAGGAACATTTGCAGCCATGTTGAAAATTAGAAGTTTAAGTTAAATTTAACTGCACTGTTAGGCGGTCGGTTAAACAATGGAGGAAGGCGGCTTTGCGGACGCCTATTTGTAAGTTGTGATAGGGGTTAAGGTTTGGTTTCACTGTTGCGACGTTTGTGTAATTTTATCAATCGCGCATAATTTTTCTTTACTATAAATACACCAGAGTGTATACAGGGTAAATAAATAAATATCGCCAGACTGCCACACCAACTGTATGGTACCAAACTAAGCAACACTTGTACTATGGGTACCATACAATGGACTGGGGGCGATCCCAGTGACACCCAGACCTGGGCGAATTACGAAAAGGCCATTTCCGAAATTTGCCCCGGCGGGAATCGAACCCGCAACCACCATGTGCAGTGAGCCGAGCGGCCTACGCTCGAACCACTGCGCCAAGCGGTCGTCAAAATTCCTATACTTGGTGTGTCAGTCTGGCGATATTTATTTGAGTATTACTTATTTATTAATTTTGATTTTTTTGTCAGGACGACAACTTAAGTCGCCTCAACACCGCCCATTATGCGTTATCCGTTATCATGTGCGAAACAATCGCGCGATTATTCAGCATCAGAGCGTTGTCAGTAACGTTGCAAAAAACAATGATCGTTCTCTTCGTAATACCACGATCTGGGGGCACGGCAGTGCCCCCCCAAGTCGAGCACGGAACGTCGAGCGCGGCACAGCCGTACCATCTTTTCTCGAAGCAGTTCAGGCCATTTTCGACCCACTATAACTTCGTTGTGGATAAAACTAGAACGCTGAATTTAACCATTTCAATATTAAAAAAACTTTTATGTTTTAATTAAATAGATTGACTTGGCCATCGCATGAAAACACCATGTATTGTTTAGTGCGATGGCCAAGTCAATCTATTTAATTAAAACAAAGGATTTTTAATATTGATATTGTTACAATAAGATATAGTTAGGTGAGCTAAGTAGTTACGTAATACGTAATACTGAAGACAGAAGGTCCCTTAAGTAAAGACTTAATAAATAACCGACTTGGTATTACATGTATCTCACCTCTTTTTATAGTAGAGAACTTAGTTGCAAGACTTGGGTTTTTTTACAAGTTTTGTTTTTGATGGGATAATGTGATCATGCTCGCGCTCACAGAAAACTAATTTTATTTTATTAGCAGTGATAGCCGTTTGGTTAAAGCACGCGCCTTGCGGGCACCAGGTCTTGGGTTCAAACCCCCGCTCGCACCTCTGGATTTTTCGAAATCTATGTGCGAATCATAATTTCTATATGATTATCACTTGCTTACGGTGAAGGAAAACATCGTGAGGAAACCTGCATGTCTTAGAAGATCTAACCAATTTTCGAAAGACATGTGAAATCCGCCAACCCGCAGTGGGCCAGCGTGGTGGATTATGGCCTGAATCCCCCTCGTGTTGAGGGGAGGCCCGTGCCCAGCAGTGGGACGTCAAAAGGGCTAAATTATTTAAGACATGCAGGTTTCCTCACAACAGTTTCCTTCGACGTTCTGCGAGTGAAGAGCTTTCTTTGCTGAAAGTGTAATTCGCACATGAAAAGTCTGCCCTGGAAAGTCTCGGGCAATTAGAGTAGAGATCCATGGAGTCTTAGAACTCTTCTTCAATCCTACTAATATTATAGATGCGAAAGTTTGTGAGTGTGGATGTTTGTTACACTTTCAGGCAAAAACTACTGAACGGATTTGGATGAAATTTGGAACACAGATAGTTTATAACCGGGATTAACACATAGGATACTTTTTATCCCGATAATCCCGAAATTTTTGTTAAGTTAAATACTACGCGGACGAAGTCGCGGGCATAAACTAGTCATCTATAACAGTCTTTACTTTGTGGCAATCAGCCCGTACGGCATACGGTTATTTTTGTTTTCCACTTTGCAACGGAGGAAAGTTCATAATTTTCAACATCTCCAATTCTTTCATTCGATCACATTCGTGCGGGTTCGAAGATAATTTAGCGGGTCCCCAGGACTCGTCGAGGGTCAAACCTCGGCGTCATCATTGGTCACCATTATTGATCCTGGCTTATAGAAGTGACGATGTTTGATGTTAGAATCAAAGTGTCCGATCCGTGACGCGGCGGTGGCGCGGTGAGTCAGCACCTCCTCGTGCTCGCGGCTGATGCAACGCTTTTCGGTGCGATTGACATCATTGCATAGTCAGCGTTACTTGCATAGCACGATGGTATAACATATTTTTATCGGGACGTCAACTAACGTCGCTTCAACACAGCCCATGCGTTATCCGTTATCATGTTCGAAACTATCGCGCGATTACTCAGCATCAGAGCGTTGTCAGTAACGTTTGCAAAAAAAAAAAATAATAAAAAAAAAAAAACCGACTTCAAAAAACCTGGGTGCACTAAAAAGCTAGAAATAACTAGGGACCTTATAATTTCTTTCATATGGAGTCGGTGCCAATTCAAGCAAGTAGGGGTAGGTGCCTAAGGAGTTGTCCTATATCGTTGTGTAAAGATAGTGGCACCGACTCCAAATGAAAGAAACTATAAGGTCCCTAGTTATTTCTAGCTTTTTAGTGCACCCAGGTTTTTTGAAGTCGGTTTTATTTTTTTTATTAAAAATTTTTTTTTCACGATTTTTAGTGGTAAACTACTTATCGAAATTCTGGCAACCGTAAACAGTCCATATCTCTCAAACTACTGAACCTATTTTATGAAATTTCTATGGTATCACCAAGGGATCCTGACAATAAAGGCCACACAAAGTATACCACTTATACCAATATATGGCACTTATAGCCATAATGCATCTCACGGAAATTCCACTAAGCCCAAACACGACTAGGTTATATTGTGGTATTACGGAGTTCCGGCCCCTACCTTCCAGTTTCTTCATCACCTGATGATGAAACCGGAAGGTAGATAGTTTACTGAGACTATTTTAGTGACGGCAACTCCCACTGAAAAGTCACAGGAAAGCAACTCACGTAATTTCGTTTACTTGGATGATGATGTATTTTTTCAGTTATTTTGATTTTAATGCCAAACTACTGAACCGATTTTGATAAAATTTTTATGGGACCAATCTGCACGGATATCCTTTCAAATGCAAAAAGAATTTTTCGAATCGGTTTATAAATGACGGAGTTATGAGGTAACAAACATAAAAAAAAAACAACATACACACGAATTGATAACCTCCTCCTTTTTGAAGTCGGTTGAATATAAAGATCGTTATCTACTAGTCATGAAGTATATACTTATTCGTAATACCACGACTAATGTTTGTTACTAGGTAGGTAGGGAGCTATTTAATTTGTGATCATGCTCGCGCTCACAGTAAACGATTCGTGTTTTATTTTATTAGCCTTTCGAAGACTGCCCTACTCGTGGGCAAAGGCCTCATCTTTCCTTTTCAATTTACAAGAAAGAAAACGTTTTTTTTTGTTTTTATTATTTCTAGCAATGTGAATGTAGCCCCTCCAGCTAAGCTAATGCTTGTTTTAGGAGTGGGCCTACGTCAATAGTTTAATGGCCAGGATGGGGATCGAACCCGGAATCTCTTGGCTACGAGGCTGGCGCCGCTAACCACTAGGCTATTGACGCCTTAATTGGATAAAAATATTTTTTGTTTTTTATGAAAAACGTCTGCAAATAAGCGTACGATCTGCCTGATGTTAAGCAGTTACCGTGGCCTATAGATGCTTGTAATACCAAAGGCATTGCTCGCACGTTGCCGACCTGGGGGGGAGAGGGACAGAGGGAGGGGAAGGCATAGGGGTTGGACTTCTGGGTCTCTCACACAAAGTACGAAATACAGCTATTATAGCTACTTCACGCACGTTCTGTGAGAAGGCGGTACCTATAGTAAATTTGCTACATCTTGGCGCTGCCATCATCAAATCGATTAGGTTCATTTTATTTTACAAGCTTTATATTAACTTGCAAGTTAATATATTATTATACATATTATTATTTTTTTTCAAGGTCTTTATTATTAAACATATTAGTTTCTTACATAGTAATACAATTGATCTTATTCTAATTGTATACAAGTCATGTTTGAGAAAAGTTATTCAGGCTAGGGCGCCTTTGTAAACATTAAACGGAAAATGATACATTTTTGATAAATATGGTTAACTGAAATGGTACAACTGTAAGGTGTTTTAAGTAATGAGCAAGTCTTGGTATGGACACACATTATTTTAAGCTAAGTTTTTACTAAATGTACAATTTATTATTTATAATATAATAAAAGGGAGTGAGTGTAGAGATGACGGATCAGGCTTGAATGGAAGAAGAGAACGTGCTGCGCCGACCCCACCTAGTGTGGGATAAGGGCAAGGTGATGATGAATAAAAGTGAAGAACATATTATATATTATTATACATAATATATTATACATTGCAATGTATGCTTGTCCGGGTGGAATCTTGCAAGTGAATTTTAAATCAGTTATCTTTAACCGATTGCGCTGAAATTTGGTATGTCACGCTTATTTTGGATGACAATGCATGTTTAGCTATGTGTCGTCATTCTAATTCCAATGTGCCGAATCATCCTAGATGGCAGACTAGTTATTTTTTCAGCACTACCACAGTTTGGGTATCAAATGAAAGGGCTTGCAGAGGAGAACACGAATACTAATACAACGTCACATAAAAACCAAAAAGGCTTGTTTTTAAAATGTTTTTTTAATTTATTAATTATAGCGGCCCGCCCCGGCTTCGCACGGGTACATTACGGTTACATTATTGGAGTTTTAGTAAGGATCCCTATTTTTTTTGAAAATATATTATATCCTATGTCACCCGGGGATAGTGTAGCTTCCCAACAGTGAAATATTTTTTCAAATCGGTTCAGTAGTTTCGGAGCCTATTCATTACAATCAATGAAACAAAGTTTTCCTCTTTATAATATTAGTATGATATCGATAACGTCAATGAAATTCTCACAAAATACTAGCGATATAGCATTGTGAAAACGAGATAACAGAACAAAACATGACTATTATTTTTCAATAAACATTCTCCTTATTACTGACATACAACTGTATGGTCCCATACTAAGCAACGCTTGTACTATGGGTTAGGTATTGTCCAATGATCGTCCAGTAAATCCTTATATTGAGCGGTCTTGCCGGTAATTAGGTACCTAAGAAAGCCTTAAAAGAGGTTTCAAACACCGCTATTGATGCCTAATAAATGTCGCAAAACGTCGCAGCAACGAGACCAAACCTTAATGATTTTATAGTTATCAGAGCATTGGTTATTCACCATACGACGAATAGAAGGCCGCGATGGAATATTAGGCTCACCTTGACAATATTTACGCAGGCGCCAATTGTGATGAGCACTGACGTAATGCCTTGCCCATAATATATCGCTTGGAATATATATCTATACAAATAAATAAAATTGGAGTGTCTGTTTGTAATATCAAAATAACACCTTTTCACTAAATGCATATGAAAGTAAATACGACACCTATATAACAAAAACGCGATTTAAAAATGTTTTGTCTGTCTGTCTGTGTGTTTGTTCCGGGTAATCTCCGAAACGGCTGGACCGATTTTGACAGGACTTTCACTGGCAGATAGCTGATGTTTTAAGGAGTAACTTCATTCAAGGAGTACTTTCATTTTAGAAAAACAAATAGGGTTCCGCGTAAAAAAATAAAAACACTTGAAATCAAAGAGTATCTCCGAAACGGCTGGACCGATTTTGACGGGACTTTCACTGGTAGATAGCTGATGTTATAAGCAGTAACTTAGGTTACTTTTATTTTAGAAAAACAAAATTTAAGAAATGGGTCCTGTCGCGCGGGCTCAGAACGCGGGAGCGGGCTTTTTTGTTAAGTTAAATTCCACGCGGACGAAGTCGCGGGCTCAGCTAGTTATTAATATATATCCTGTCATATATTCCTGTGGGTGTCGAGACTTCATAATAATAATTATCCTTACTAATAATATAAATGCGAATGTAACTCTGTCTGTCTGTCGCGCCAAAGCTACTGAACGGATTTAAAAGAAATTTGGTACAAATATAGTCTAGAACCTGAGAAAGCATATAGGCTACTTTTTAAGCGAAAAAAGGGTTGTAAGGGGTTGAAAGGGGGGGATGAAAGTTGTATGGAAGTATCGTCATTTTCAGATCTGGAAGGTTGAAACTTATGTTTTTGGCTGTTGATTCGATATAAATAAATACGTCATTCAAAGTTTGTAAAAGTGTTACCCCCAAGGGTGTAAAATAGCAATAGGGAACAGGGGATGAAAGTTTGTGTGGAAATATGTAAGGTTTATGTAAATGTTTTATTAGTTTGCGACAAGAGACAAAATATTAGAGCTATTCTGATGTAACATTTACGGAGTCATTACAATTACAATTCCACGCGGACGAAGTCACGGGCACACTAGTCCTACTTATCCTACTAATATTATAAATGCGAAAGTTTGTGAGTGTGGATGTATGTATGTATGTATGTTTGTTACTCCTTCACGCAAAAACTACTGAACGGATTTGGATGAAATTTGGAACACAGATAGATTATAACCGGCATTAACATATAGGATACTTTTTAACCCAATAATCCAATACTACGCGGATGAAGTCGCGGGGCACAGCTAGTAATCAATAAAACAAATATTTAGCTCTTTTCATCGTCCCACTCCTGGGCACGGGCCTCCCCTCAATACACATGTCATGTGGAATTCACGTCTTTCGAAAACTAATTTTAGATTTTCTAAGAGATGCAGGTTTCCTCACAACAGTTTCCTTCGATGTTCTGCGAGTGAAGAGCGTTTTTGCTGGAAGTGTGATTCGCACATGTAAAGTCTGCCCTGGAAAGTCTCAGGCAATTCGAGTAGCTGTACAAATTTGTAAAAACGAAGATCAAACGAATATCGGACTGCGACATCGGTGGTAAGCCAGCATCGAAATTAAGATCCGTGGTGTGGTGTCTGACAACTCGTCTTCAAATCATCTAATAACAGTCTGGATTCTGTAGCAATCAGCCTATATCGTTATTCTTGTCTTCCGCTTTGCAACGGAGGGAAGTCGATAATTTTCTTTCAACTCCAATTCTTTCTTTCGATCACATTCGTGCAGGTTCCAAGACAATTTGCTTGTCCTCGGGACTCGTTGGGGCCATCATTGTCTCGTCATTGTCATCATTGTGCTCGTCGGCGTCATCATTGGTCACCATTATTGATGCTGGCTTACAGAATTAGCAGTGGTGGGAGTGTGTGGCGATCGAAATTAAATTAGCCAGAAAGAATGTAGATTGTATCAGATCTTCTTCTGCGAAACTTCTTTTAAAAAAACTCTACAATCTCTGACAGAAACGTTGACAGAATTTTGTCAAATTCAAGTTTCCCGACAATGATCACGCTTATTTTGTAAACAAATTATATAAACTATTGTTTATGATGATAAAGGACGATACTTAACGATTTTCAAGTTGAATTTATTTAGATAAGTACGAAGCAGGTTTTGAAATGGGGAATATGGTTAGTACAGTGGACCACTTAACTACTTATCAAAACTGTGTGATGTCTGGTTAGAACAGCTCTACTCCTAGTGTTCTTGCGGGTGTCGCAGAGTCTAAAGGATACACCGTCTCATAGGAGCTGTATATTCGCGGTGGGATCTCCAACTGCCACAGTTCTACTTATAGGTTTAATGTTGGGTGAAAATAATTGTTAGGTAGGAATGTGTCTGGATGACCTCTCGAAGATCGATTGTGAGTTTATTACATAACATAAAAGAAACTATGGTGGACTAGTCCCGAGTCCTCGCATCGAGGGGGGAGTGTGTCCGGTGAGATGGCGACAGGCTCGCCCCCTGTTACATTGGGACCCCTCGGTGGGGTCGTATACTGCAATCGATCTCTACTTACCCCCTCGGCGAATATTCCGTGATGTTAATGTTGCAGGCGGGAGGCCAGGGTGCCCAGTTCGGGCACGGAGGGCATGGCGGGGCGTTCGGACAGAATCCGTTCGGGCATCACGCCGGGTATCACCCCCAGGGGGGGTATCCACCGCAGGGTTACCAGCCGCAACCACAGGGGTATCAGCAGAGCACGCCGCCACCGTATGGTGGACAGGTAAGACACGAGACTATGTTAGAAATAAAATAAGGTTTTATTTTAATTTCATATTTGATTTTTTTTTCTGGATTTATTCTCTGTCAATTGTTTAAGAAGATCAATTGTCACTCTCTTGTAATTTTTCGTTCCTATATGTGTCAAATAAATTTACTAACTAAATTTATTATATATTTCATTTCCATCCCACTGAGCTCTGCAATAATTAGTCATGAAGACATGCCATGACTAATAGGTTATGACCCGCAGCGTTTGAATAATATCTACTGATGTTGCAAAATGGGAATGATACCGGGAGTTCTCAAAACTCAACAATGATGCATGAAACTGGAATTTTGGGAAGTAGCGGCAATAGTGGCCTGCCATCTATGGAGAAACTAGAAGGCAACAGCAACTACGCCACGTGGAAGTTCATGATGGAATTATATCTCCTCCATGATGACCTGTGGGAGTACACGAGTGTTACACCCGCAGCCACCGATGCTACAGGTACGCGAAAGGATGGGAGAGCTCGAGCAAAGATTTGCTTGATGGTCAGACCTCACTGCTTGATTCATGTGCGTAAAGCTAGAACTGCTAAAGATGCTTGGGAAGCATTAAGGAACGCGTTTGAAGATAAAGGTCTGAACAATCGCTGCAGACTACTAGCTAAGCTAGTGAGTATGAGATTGGAGCGATTCTCAACAGTTAGAGACTATGTGACATCTGTTATGACGACATCACAAGAGCTGGTAGACTTGGGGAAGGAGATTGATGACGAGCTATTAGCTGCTCTACTTCTTCAAGGTCTTACAACAGAGTTTCAACCAATGAGATTAGCATTAGAGAACAGTAACATTGCTTTAACTACCGACTATGTAAAAACTAAACTCTTTCAAATGGAGGATACCTACTTGGCAAGCTCAAGTGTGAGTCAACCAACATCAGCACTCCTGACTAATAAACATAAGGTGAAAAACACACCTAAGAAGAAGACTAAATCAACAGTCAAATGTTTTATTTGCGGTGGGTCACATAAAGCAAGAGACTGTCCAGACAATCCGAAACATAAGAAGGAAGCCATGCAAGCTTACGCATTCGGGACGACGGCGAGACCACAGGCAGATGACTGGATTATTGACTCTGGAGCGTCGTCACACATGACGAATCGTAAATCTTGGTTCAAGGATTTAAAGGACACTCCGAAGCCTTTGAGGGTGACATGTGCAGATGGTAATGAGGGATCTGCGCTAGCATCAGCAACTGAAGGTGACCAGTTGATGCTGTGGCATCGCAGGATGGGGCACCTTGGTATGAAAAACCTCAAATTACTCAAAGATAAGATGGCGACGGGGGTAAGTTTTCCCAACACTTTAACTAAACTTGAGTGTATACCCTGCCTAATGGGAAAACAGACCAAGCAACCGTTTAGAAAAACGAATGCAACAAGAGCTAAGGAAGTTCTAGGGTTGGTGCACGCCGACGTATGTGGACCTATGGAGGTGCCATCTATCGAATTTAAGGAGTTTGCCGAAAATCAATGTGGTAAGAAACTGAAGATCTTACGCACAGACAATGGCACGGAATTCGTCAATAAGCGGATGGATGACTACCTGCATAAATTCGGAGTTCAGCATCAACTAACGGTCGAGTATACGCCAGAGCAGAACGGTGTTGCAGAACGAGCAAACCGAACAATATGCGAGAAAGCAAGAAGCATGCTTCAAGATTCTAATTTGCCTAAGAAATTTTGGGCAGAGGCTGTTCATCACGCCGTATTCTTGAAGAACAGATCACCAACACTTGCGGTGAAGGATAAGACGCCGGAAGAGTTGTGGTCAGGGAGAAAGTGTGATCTGAGCATGGTGAAAACTTTCGGATGTAAAGCTTTCATGCACATTCCTCAACAAAAGAGAACCAAATGGGATCCAAAAAGCAGAGAAATGATTCACACAGGTTTTTGCGATAATGCCAAAGCTTATAGACTTATGGACCCTACTACAGGCGAAGTTTTGAAAGCAAGAGATGTGGTATTTTTCGAAAACCAATGTAATGACAAGCAGTTGGACTTAGAAGAGCATCCGGAGGAGATACTCAAACTATCTAAAGAGACAAAGGAAGAAAGTTTTGCAGGGAATGGAGAAGAGTCTGAGGTTCTTCAACTACAAGAGACACATAATGATGAAACAGAGGCTCATCCTGGAGTGGTACAAGATGAAATAGATTATGTTCCTAGAGTGGAACACGACGTATTAAGTGAGGATCAACGTGAGGATCTAGAGACCGTCGAGATGGATCAGTTTGAAGATTGCGAATCTGTTTCAACTCTCCAAGAAGAAAATGTTCATCATAGTGGACGGAGGTATCCACTAAGAGATAGAAGACCTAAGCAGTTTCCTGATTATATATTGTACCAAGCTACTGAGTCTGAACAGGATCCCAAAACAGTTCAAGAAGCACTGTCTAGGAGAGACAGTATTGAATGGAAAGCTGCAATTCAGGAGGAGCTGAATGCAATAAAGAAAAACAAGACGTGGGTCTTAGTCAAACGACCGACCAAATGCAACGTCGTTGATTCTAAATGGTTATTTAGAATAAAAGACGAGGCGGGGAATAAGAAAAGGTATAAAGCACGTCTTGTAGCCCGAGGATTTAGTCAGAGGTTTGGAGTTGACTATGATGAGACATTCTCACCGGTCGTCAGACACAGTTCGCTCAGGGCCTTATTAGCTTTAGCAGCTAATAACGGATTGAAAGTCGACCAGTTAGATGTCAAAACAGCTTTCCTTAATGGGGACTTGTCCGAAACCGTTTACATGAAACAACCCGAAGGATTTGAAGAAAAAGGACAAGATTATGTATGTCTTCTCAAACGATCGCTGTATGGGTTGAAGCAAGCTCCTAGAGCATGGAACAATAAACTGAACAATGTGCTGTTACAACTGGGTTTCATAAGATCTAAAAATGAACCTTGCGTGTATACAAAGTTAAATGACAGGAGTGTCATTATATTGGCAGTGTATGTTGATGATATGCTTATTTTTTGGAATAATGAAGAGGAGCTGCGCAGAGTGAAGAGGGATCTTACGTCAAAGTTTGAGATGAAGGATCTCGGCAAGGCAGAGTTCATTCTGGGTATGCGTATTACACAGAACGACACAGTAATCAAAGTTGATCAAGAACAATACGTGGAGAAAGTATTCAAGAGTTTTGGTATGGTTGACTGCAAGGTTGCATCAACGCCTTTAGTTACTGGCCATAATCTGCAGAAACCTGGAGCAGATCACAAGTCAGATGGAAGGACTCCTTACCAAAATTTGATAGGTTCACTAATGTACTTAGCTGTCTGTACGAGACCGGACATAGCACATGCTGTGAATTACTTGAGCCAGTTTAACAGTTGCTATTCAGAGGAGCACTGGACAGCTGCAAAGCGAGTACTCAGATACTTGAAGGGTACTAAAAGTCTTGGATTAATCTACACGAAGCTAAAAAGGAATAAGATATTGGGGTATGCAGATGCAAGCCATGCCACATGTTATGACAGAAGGTCGTTCACTGGTGTGGTTTTCTTGTTTAGTGGAGGAGCTATATGCTGGGAGAGTCGAAAACAGAGAACTATAGCCCTTTCTACTGCTGAAGCAGAGTATGTGGCTATGTCTGAAGCTGCTAGAGAAGCAATTTTTCTTAAAAGGTTTATAGCCGAGGTTACAGGAAAACCTGAGGTGTCGCTAAAGATCTTCAGCGACAGTCAATCTGCTATTGCTATTGCGCAGAACCCTGTACACCACCAACGTACAAAACATATCGATGTACGTCATCATTTTGTGAGAGAAGCTGTTGAGCATGGACATATTGAGTTAGAATATGTGGAGACAACGCGAATGGTGGCAGATGGTTTGACAAAACCTTTGTTGAAAGGAAAGTTTGAATGGTGTGTAAAAGGAATGGGTCTAGAGATATGAAATTAAGGAGGAGTGTTAGAAATAAAATAAGGTTTTATTTTAATTTCATATTTGATTTTTTTTTCTGGATTTATTCTCTGTCAATTGTTTAAGAAGATCAATTGTCACTCTCTTGTAATTTTTCGTTCCTATATGTGTCAAATAAATTTACTAACTAAATTTATTATATATTTCATTTCCATCCCACTGAGCTCTGCAATAATTAGTCATGAAGACATGCCATGACTAATAGACTATCATGGAGAGATTTGGACAAAAAATATACTTGTAGAGAATCTCGTATCGCCTTACAATTATTTATTGATCTTTGGTGTCTACAGAAGACTTTAGGTATTTAAAAAGTTTTTAGAACCACCCACGTAATGAATATTTTTTTATCAATAGCAGTGATAGCCGATTGGATTATTGAGCACGAGTCTCGAGTACACAAGGTCGTGGGTTCAAACCCCGAGTCTAGGATAGAAATAGTTTTGTGAACATTTGTCACGTCTGGTAGTACTTGAGATTGAGATGTTTTTTTAAATAAGCGGAAAGAATAACTTTGTAAAAGTGTGTTTGAATGTAAGTACTTAGATATTATTATAAAATTTATTTCTACGCTCGATACTCATTCGAAATCCTTAAATATTTAAGTCCCCTGTTGTTGGAGATTAGTCTGGCGATATTTAATACCCTCTCTACCTATTCCCGCAGCCGCAGCAGGGGCAGCAGGGGTACCCGCAGCAACAGGGGTACCCGCAGCAACAGGGGTACCCACCGCAACAGGGGTATCCACCGCAACAGGGGTACCCACCGCCACAGGGGTACCCGCCGCCACAGGGGTACCCACAACAAGGATACCCAGGTGAGCAGACATTTTAATTTGTAAAGCAACAGTTTTAGTTACCATGTTTTGACGAGTGTTTCTCTCTCGCTGCTCGCTAGCGCCTCCTTAAAATACTGTCGATATTTGGGTTAAATTATTTAGATTTTTTCTGTCATGAAATAAGTGGCTAATAGTCGATATCGTCGCGTTACAAGTGAAATATCGGTGACCGACTCGTCATAAGTATTTAAACAAGATTTTTAAGCGAAGCTTCTATATACGGACGTTCGGGGCGCTCGCTGCGCGGCCACTCTATCCATGCTAAACGTCAGTATCGTTACACGTTGACGTTAGTAGCATTACACGATATATATATATAGGTATACAGAGTGGCAGCTGCGGCGCCCTACGCTTTATACTAAACAGCTGCGCTTCTTCCGGGCGTCCCTAGACGGCACTGTTTTTATTATCGTCTGGTTGCAAAGACACAGAACAAAGTGCGGCGTGCGCGTCACGGTGCCTTCTCGTAGGTAGCCCTGTAAGGCCCGTAGGTAGAGCGGTCTTGAGTGCGCTTTTGACATTTCATTTTGTACTGGTATGACATAAGAATGTCATTTCCAAGATCGCTCTCAGACTTGAGATCGATTTATTAATACCCATGGGCCTTGGATAGCAATACTTGCTACATATAGATAAACTGTTATAATTCTTTGGAGAAATAAAGTTCTTTAAACCTAAATAATTGTCCTAGCGATTAGATTAACCCACAATATCTGTCAGCAGCCCAGCAGTCGCCGGCCGCCAGCATGGCTCAGGCGGGCATGTGTGCTGCCTGCATGGCTTGCCTCACGTGCCTGCTGTGCTCCTGCTGCCAGGGCATGATGGGCGCTATGGGGGGCGGCATGGGAGGCGGCATGCACGGGGAGAACGAGGGCACCGCGGACTCGCCCGGGGGCCCGCAACAACCCCCCGACACAGGAGCATCGGGATTCGGCGAAGACGATTCTTAATCGAAGTCTTATAATAATGCACTGTGTATTGTATTGGCTCTAAGTACCTACTTAAGGTCCGTATTAATAAATCGATCTCCAGTCTGAGAGCGGTCTTGAGCATAGAGGTATAAGGATGGAAATGACGCCCCGCTAGAAAGAGAGCAGAGATGAAAGCCGTGTACCTTTCTCTCTCTAGCGCCGAGGCCGCGTGGTTTCATTTAAAGCAAAACGCGCGACTGCGCATGCGCCAATGCGCAAATAGAGAGAGAAAGGTACACGGCTTTCATCTCTGCTCTCTTCCTACTACGGCGACACTCTCAGCGCCGTCTTCCCTTCTCCATCCTTATACCTCTATGGTCTTGAGTACGCTTCTGACATGTCATTTTGTACTGGTATGACATAAGAATGGCATTTCCAAGATGGCTCCCAGACCACAGATTAGAGATATCTAGAAAGCTATCTAAAACTTGAGATTGATTTATTAATGTGGGCTTAAATTCTACAGATGATGTAAGTTCATACCACAGAAAAATAATCTGATGTAAGTTGTTTTGTTGGTTGAAGCAAATGATATAATCAAAGGTCAGCTGATAGTAAGAAACCGATAAGATAATTATTTTGTAGTATGTAGGCACATCATTTGTAGGATTTACCAAGGCGCCCTCTATAATATAATGCATTATTATTGTTATAATACCTTATACAGGTTGAAACAGAAAGGGTATTCTATTTTTTCAAAACTTTGTAAGTAATTCTAAAACTATCAGCTTTGGAGGAAACTTGAAAAACAAAAGGTGTTATAGGAATACAGCTGTCGATAGATTTCACAATTCTACGTTAACTGTCCTAAAAAGACGATAGTTTTAGATTAACAAAGTAAAGTTGCAAAAAAAATTGTATTGTACCCTTTCTGTTTCACCTAGTATATTATGTTAGCACAGATAATCGTTTGTAGGAGTTTTTGTCTTTGTTTTTTTACAGTTAGAAGTTATTTTATCATGAATTTTGAACTTTTATTTTCTATTTTCTTTATAAACTAGTGAAAATTTGATGATGAAGATGTATATGTTTCAAACATGGCCCATCCAGTTTAACAGGTTATTCGTCAGTGTCAAGTGACAAATACGTAATACAAAATTACAAACATAAACAAATTTTGGCAACGAACCAAAACAAGAACGGGATCGTCTTAGGAAAACCAAAGCTTGTCAATACTTGTACAAATATTGGTAAACTAGCTGAACCCGCGACTTCGTCCGCGTGGAATTTAACTTAACAAAAAAGCCCGCTCCCGCGTTCTGAGCCCGCGCGACAGGACCCATTTTTTCATTTATTTTAATTCAGTTTTTCTAAAATAAAAGTAGCCTAAGTTACTGCTTATAACATCAGCTATCTACCAGTGGAAGTCCCGTCAAAATAGGTCCACCCGTTTCGGAGATACTCTTTGATTTCAAGTGTTTTTATTTTTTTACGCGGAACCCTAATTGTTGTTCTAAAATAAAAGTAGCCTAAGTTACTCCGTATAAAATCAGCTATCTGCCAGTGAAAGTCCCGTCAAAATCGGTCCAGCCGTTTCGGAGATTACCCGGAATAAACACACAGACAGACAGATAAAAATGTTTTTAATCGCGTTTTTGCTATAGGTGTCGTATGTACTTTCATATGCATTTAGTGAAAAGGTGTTATTTTGATATTACAAACAGACACTCCAATTTTATTTATTTGTATGTATATTTGTATGTATAGAATACCATAAACCTCTCAGGACATCATATTTAAACAATAACTATGTGCTATAACTTTTAGTAATTCATCAGACTTTGTTTTAACTTGAGTTTTATACCTAGACTCTTGTATTTTGAGATGTCACGTTTCATTATTATAAGGTTTTTAATGATGTACTTCTTTGTTTAATCAAGTGTAAGTAGATATTGAAAAATATATTGTTTGATATGAATTCAATTTTATTTTGTTTGTATAATATAAATTTTGCGGTTGTATTATACCTATGGTTATATTAATGGTTGATTTGTGCGTGGCTTTGTTGAAAATGGGATGGAATTCTAAAACTCCACAGATGCGAGCCGTGATTTGAACCTGCACACCATGTGTTCAAAAGCGTGCGTTAGACACACTGAGCTATCACTGCTAACTGCATTTTGGATCGCCCCGTATTAATAAATCGATCTCAAGTCTGAGAGCGATCTTGGAAATGTTATTCTTATGTCATACCAGTACAAAATGACATGACGAAAGTGTACTCGAGAGCGCTCTCAGACTTGAGATCGATTTTTTAACACAGGCCCTAGTGAAAGTATGAACTCATGGTCAAAAACCGAGCTACTTAACTACTTTTACCAGCTAGCTATGTAAATATTGTCATGCTCAAAATTGGCCCATCCGTTTGCGAGCTACGATGCCAAAGACTACTCTATGCACTGCGCGTCACCAACGGTTTTTCGTCGTCTCCATGAGACCAACATCGTGAAAGGTAAAAAAATCTAGCTTGTCTGAACACTCAAACGATACTCAAATGTTTGAGTTCAAGATCTATGTTTGAGATGGTATTATCTGTAATTTTCATTATTCAGCGATTATTAATTTCTCAAGACTCGAATAGGTAAGTTGATTGACCGATCAGCTCAAAAGATCTAAAGGTCTCGGGTTCGATCCCCGTGCAGGGCGAAGGAATATGGCTTTTCCGAATGGATCGCCGTCGGAATAATGGTTGATACTACACTCACAACGAAGTAATGTGTATAAGATCCCTAGTATGGCTCCGGCTGCGGAAACAATAATAGTTAAAGACTAGCTGAGCCCGCGACTTCTTCCGCGTGGAATTTAACTTAACAAAAAAGCCCGCACCCGCGTTCCGAGCCCGCGCGACAGGACACATTTTATTTTTGTTTTTCTGAAATAAACGTAGCCTAAGTTACTGCTTATAACATCAGCTATCTACCAGTGAAAATCCCGTCAAAATCGGTCCAGCCGTTTCGGAGATAACCCGGAACAAACATACAGACAGACAGACAGACAAAAAAAGTAGGTGTCGTATGTACTTTCATATGCATTTAGTGAAAAGGTGTTATTTTGATATTACAAACTGACACTCCAATTTTATTTATTTGTATAGATAATGTGAATCACTACGTATAATAGTAGATACGTAAGTAAGTATTATAGAACAGTATAGAAATCGTAAAATTAATATTTGGGTGATAAGTGATACCTACCTACTTAATAAAAACTTTTTGTTGTTTCAGAAAAGTTGCTATGCAAAACGTGCGCATAAAGAACGCAACGCCAAAAAAAAAGTGAAAAAAGAAGATTTGATAAAATATTCGATTTTGGAAACAAACTGCTGCCAGCTTTTGTTCCGACAACACGATTTGGTCACGCTCCTACCATGGCCCAAATTTTCAAGTAACATATTCAAGAAATAGGCAAATAAGCATAGCCAAAATAGTTCAAATCTAAATTTACCAGTAATAATCCTAAATTTATCGTGCAACATGGCTTTAGTTTTGAGGAAGGCAGTTTTACCCAAAAATGTGTCGCTGTTCAAATGCATGAAAGGGCGATCTCTCGCCACTGCCGCGACCAAGAAAAACCCCGCTCCTATATGTAAGCATTTTACCTAATCTGTACATCATTGTCATGTAGATTAGCTTGCAATTTTTATTTACCGATTTTTGTTTGAAACGAGTCATTAGATTACATCACTACCTACTGCTTCTAAACTAAACTATCTACTTTTATTGGGTGTGGGTCGTTTTGTTTTATTTTGTGGAACGTTTGACATTATCAGTTACAAAGGTGAGTTCATTCCATGCGTAAATTTCATTATCGTACAACGCAACTAGAGTAGGTATCGTGTAGTTTAGTTTTTGGAAATGTTAACGAAAAAGCCAATCGTTGTCACATTTGACAGATGTCATTGGAACGGTTTTAAAATTTTGGTATAAACTCTGGTAGTGTTGCCTAACTATCGATGGTTGATGTATCGATAGTTGACCTCGATAACTAGTCACAATATCGATGGCCTAACGATAGGGTCAATACTATAGAAGACGAGCAATAGTGTCGATAGTATCGCTATTACAGCGTCTTTTATTGAAATCACTGTCAATATACAATATCGATAGGCCATCGATATTGCCTAGTTTTCCGAGGTCGCGATAGTATTGGAAACCTATCGATAGTCAACCGATATAGGCAACACTAGTCTGGTCTTTGCCGTAATGCCCGCCGCTGGTGAGTTGTGTTATTTTGGTGAACGGTGGTCGCCAGGACCTCCAGGCTATAATATTTGGTGAGAGTGCGCGCGCCTTTCGTTCCCCGAATAGCATGAGCCACCAGCCAGCGGTCCTCGCCAAGTATTATATGCGTGGTCGTCCTTTGCAGCGTGCCGGGGTGCGACCGGCTTCGGACTATGCCACGAGCGCATGAAACTCCTCTGCTGCGGGGACCAGCAGGGCTGGAGTCGTTGGTACTCCGAAGGAAAAAAGGATGACAATCGAAAGGATAACTGTCCGGTTTGCGGCTGTCCATGCGGCCCATGCCCGTGCGGTCCATGCGGCCCCTGCGGACCATGCGGCCCGTGTGGTCCATGCCGCTGCCCGTGTCCCTGCCCGTGCGGACCATGTGGACCATGCGGACCGTGCGGCCCCTGTGGACCTTGCCGATGCCCATGCCCATGCGGACCGTGCGGACCGTGCGGCCCATGTGGCCCATGCGGGCCCTGCTGCCCTTGCCCGGGCCCATGCCCATGCCCGTGCCCGTGCCCTCCATGCCCGCCCCCATGTAAACCAGTGAAAAAGTGCGTGTGTGGCTCTTGCTCGCCGTGCTCAACTCCGCAGATGGGGCCTCCTAAGGAGGTGGGTAAGAAGGATGAAAAGAAGGCTCCTTCACGCTTGGGCGTGGCTTCTGTTAAACCCTGATCGACACTGTGTACCTGCAAGAGGCGTTCGTAATGAACCATTAAAAATTAAACCAAAAGGCTTTAATATTCTCTATTATTATATCAATTTATATGTATTTTGGCGTTTACAATAAATATTTGCATTGAAGATTTGGTTTCATTTGGACTTCAGAGATTAGGCGAGTTGGTTGACCTGACGTTATTTGACAGAGGCGTTGTGGAATGTAATAGTAAACGCTTTTGACAATTCTTATATTGGGTTTTAAAGACATGTGATGGTTACACGGGCGGGAACCAAGTAAGCTTGTAAAATTTTACTTCTA
This sequence comes from Notodonta dromedarius, assembly GCA_905147325.1. Taxonomy (NCBI): domain Eukaryota; kingdom Metazoa; phylum Arthropoda; class Insecta; order Lepidoptera; family Notodontidae; genus Notodonta; species Notodonta dromedarius. The sequence goes on from LR990188.1 coordinate 559,012, forward strand.
ATTGCTCAGTGATAACAGAAAAGGGACAAATTAGTAATGGGTCCATTCCAAGATTATCTAAATAAGGCATAATTTCAACTTACAAATTTGGAAATTTTGCTTAACCCAATCTGAATTTTTAAAACGATACCTTAGACTGGAAATACACGGTCAGCTTGCTGCAGTAGTTCTGTGACATCGTTCGAGCTGTTACTATCGCACTGGAAAGTCGGATCACAATTCGTTGGGCCTTCGTAACGTCGTGCTTGATCAGGCCGCAGCATAAGTGGGAAGCAAGCTGCACGTGTAATGCCAGCTTTACGTTCACTTTTTGAAAGACTGACTGAACTATCGTTTAACTACTAATCTCAAGTGTGTTGTTAGAACTTCTTTTCAACCGCCGACAGCGAATTTTGCTCAGAACTTTAATGAAGGTGAATAGCATGAAATACCTTTGCAGCCACGGCGGTCCCATGCCGAAGCTTGAAGGATGAGCACAGGATGCGGCCGCTCGGCTACGTGAAGATCGAGAGATCGAAGCAGCTTCCTCGGGTGCGCGGCGACCGCGCGCGCAGCCGGACCTTCTCTATACGGCTCTGCGTGTCGTGTCCGGAGTTCATCCCCCCAGCGAGACTCAGGCCCCGCATTATGTCCCGACACATCAGCCCTCCTAGGACTAGACCTGCTTACCACGACGTCCCAGCTAACCCAAAAAGAAATATAAATATTCTTTCTTCCGTAAATCCTCTACTTGCGTCCGGTTTTCTGCAGCCGACTTCCTTAGGCATAATTTCTAAACGAACTTACTCCAAACCTTGCTCATGCGGGTGTCCGTGCCCGTTCCCTTGCGGCCCGTGCGGCAGTCCTAGTGGCTGTGGCTGCCTCCCCCCTCCTTGCAACACACCTCCACGCTGCATCCAATACATGACTGGTTACTACTACTATCCGTACGGTTTCTGGTTCTGCGGACCTTACCACGTATCCGGCACTTGTACTCCAGTGGGCCCCTCTGGCTGTGGTCCCTGCCCCAGCGGCCCGTCTCCCCCGTGTCCCCCACCGTGTGGCCCGTGTGGTCCATGTCCGAAATGCTGCGGCCCTGTCTGCGTTTGTCCCGCTGCAGCCGCCGTTATGGGTGCTCAAAATCCTAATGCCCAGAGGCCTCAGCCGAAATCCAGCATCATACCTGGCAACCAGAACCCGAACCAGAACCAGAAACAAAACCAGACCCAAACCCAGGGCCAGCCCAAATACCCGAGCCCAGTCATGAACTCCACCGTCCAGCAGACGCCGCCACCTCGCTCAGGCATTTCCAAATACTTTCCCTTTAATACTACAATGTCTTCAGGACTTGACAATCAAGGGAGAAAGTATTATAGAAAACCAGCTACCATAACGTCCTCAGTATGCCCTGATAACACTCGAAGTGCTTTGGAACGGGACTATAGCTGTCCGATAATAAATAAGCCCGCACGCCCTGATTTTGCGGTGAAACGGCGCAGGTTTTCAACATCACAAGTAGACCAGGAGTTTATGATTGCACTAGACTTACTGCTACCAAATCAGATTACTGCGGAAACCAGACGCAAAATATCGCCCTACTTCTCCATTTCCAATATTAGACCTAAGAAATACCTTTGCGATTCTAGCCCTTATGTCAAACCTAGACTTTCGGACCGGTATAACAAATGTGCACCACTCTATTTTGACTATACTCCCAATCATAATCAGTTTTCTTTTAAAGATAGCGGTTTCAAAGCATACGAATCCCAACCATGAACGGCCAAAGGCATTGATTTTCTAACATAAACATAATAAGATATAAAATAGAAACATAAATTTTGAAAATGTAATTTACGCCAATATTCATTCAATAAACCAATCTCATAATAAACTTTTCTTTTATTTATCTATATTCCTTTTTAGAAGTTGTAGGACTACACATTGTGACTGATTTTGTAGGTTAGATAGTAAATCGTGTGACGTCAGTAATGAACTCGTCATTTACGTAAAAGCTTCTGGTGGCGCAAAAGCTAATTCAACTAAATTCTATGTGAGAACCGTGCTGCCTACATAAAATTTAGTCTACTTAATTTCGCGATGTGTGCAGTTGGCACCTTTCATGTCAGCTATCCATAATATTATTTTCTCACCTACAAAGTCGGCCACCAGCAATCGGTCTCTTTTATACAGTACGAACTACTCCTTTCAGCGAATTTCGCGCAGAAGATGGCCGGAATGGAGCAAGTAAACAGTGTCTTTCGCGAATACCCCACCATCAAGGTGAAGGAGGTGACCACACCGCCAAAGGAGCAAAGCTGCAAGGCCGCAACCTCTATATACAGAAGCCTGTCCTGTCCTTGCTTAACGAACCACCAAGAAGAGGCTTCGATACCAAGCCAGTACTTGCCGAGGACCCAATCTGCAGTATACCACACTGAATCACCCTCATACGGTCGCTGTTCATACTATAACACAAATCATTCCATGCCTTCGTGCTACAATTCGCACTTTCCATTATCGCATATAGCAAATCAAGCTGCCGTTGTTCCCTTTTCCATGCCCGACGTAAACTCTACTAATTTCATGAACCATTTGGCATCTTGCAACGCTTGCCCCTGCCCCAATCCCTGTTGCAACCCATGTGGCTGCCTCCCCCCTCCTTGCAATACCCCAGCACGCTGCATTCAATACATGACTGGTTACTACTATTACCCCTACGGCTTCTGGTTCTGTGGCCCCTACCACGTCTCTGGTACGTGCGTTCCAATGGGCCCTGTCTCTCCTGGTGGACCTTGTGGCCCATGCCCTCCCAATCCCGGCGGCCCATGTGGCCCGTGCGGACCCGGCTGCGCTTGCGGCCTCTTAGACCCATCTGCGATGTGTATCACCGCTTTGGGTAGTCCAAAGAGTGATATTAAGACAGATCAGCCCTGTAAACTTTTGTCTTCTGCTTGCTCGCCGTTAGAGTTGGCTTGTGGCTGTGGTCCTTGCAAGCCGTGTCGGCCTTGTAAACCGTGCGGGCCTTGTAAACCGTGTGGCCCCTGTGCACCATGTGGCCCGTGTGGACCATGTGGCCCGTTTGGGCCGTGCGGGCCGTGTGGCCCCTGTGGTATATGCGGTCCATGCGGCCCGTGTAGACCATGTGGACCTTGCGGACCTTGCGGACCTTGCGGCCCTTGCGGCCCTTGCGGCCCTTGTGGCCCCTGTGGCCCTTGCGGTCCTTGCGGCCCTTGCGGCCCATGTGGCCCTTGCAGACCATGTGGCCCGTGCGGTCCTTGTGGCCCATGCGGTCCATGCGGCCCATGCGGTCCTTGCGGGCCATGTGGGTGCGGTCCATGTGGGTGCGGGCCGTGTGGCTGTGGGCCATGTGCACCATGTGGTTGCGGGCCGTTTGTTTGCAGTTGTGCTTCATGCGGACCATGCGGTTGTGGTCCTTGCGGAGCCTGCGGTCCATGCGGTGCATGTGGTCCGTGTGGTCCGTGCGGTCCGTGCGGTCCATGTGGTCCATGTGGTGCATGTGGTCCATGTGCTCCTTGCGGTCCGTGCGGGCCATGTGGGCCGTGCGGCTGCGCACCGTGGTGCGGCCCTGGTATCAACTGCGCTTGTGCGGCTCTCCCTGTCGGCCCAATGGCCCCCGGTACCTCTGGGTCTGTCGCTAACAACCCAGTAGGCCCATATCCCGCTTGCCTCTTTTCCGCCTTCAACCCGACTTCTACCCACGAGGGAGACCAACATCCTGCCGACAATTGCTTCTGCGCGCTCTGCAGAGCCGCTCGAGCGAGCCCCACCAATATGCCAACTTGTGAAATGGAACCTCGTCTGGCGCCTGACAACATCACACCCAAAGCGGTCCCCCTGTCTTCTTCAAAACCCAACAGCTCGAATTTGACCCGCGGGTTCACTAAAGCCAAACCAACGCTACACAAACGCACACTACCCTTGATTAACACACTACTCGCTTGCTACTTTTCAAGTGCTTGCGGCCTCACAGACATGTTTGCGAACCGACTTGGATTTGATAAGCCTCTGGAAGGAGATCATAAAGACCCAGAACCGCCTGAATTGTCAACAAGAACGAATGGGACGTCGAACCACTTGAATAGTTGGTTGTCCACCACACCGTATAGAAGTTCCATGACACTGAGCGGTTACACTCGCCCGATACAAAAAGAATTGAACGAGAAATGCGGTTACCTAACACCTGTTTATCTGAGTAATACAAAGTCCCGAAGCCACGGTGATGTGAAACACCAGCAACATAGAAAAACTAAGTCTTGTGGAGTCAGGCACTCGGATTAAATATTTAATCATACGGACACAGTTCCTGGCTGAATTGTTGTGCAGACTTGTAACAGCTGGTAAACCTAAATGTAATAAAAATAGTAACATCTTATGTTATCTTTGATTTTAATTAGGCTAGTCTTTTATTCCATGTAGGCAGGCCATACAAGGTAGGCCTACACACAACGCCCTCTTTTACAGTCCTTATCACACACATAAGATGAGCATATCTGGGTCTGCCTAGACTTCGTCACAAAAATATAAAGAAGCTATATTTTTATCCAGGAAAATCTACTCTGTGTATCAAATTTCATTCAAATCGGTCCAGCCGTTCTTGTGTAATGATTGATCAAACTTGCAAATTGATTTAGAAAAATAGAAAATACATAGGATGATGCAGTCTCCTACGCTTTACTTCGTAATCTTCTAGAGGTCTGTAGTATATAGTGTTCTTGTTAATGTTGGCAGAATAACAACCCTAGATAACATACAACTCTGTGGGCAGAATCAATTTAAATCAGTCACAGACTTATAAACACTAATCATTAACCCATTAAGGAGGTTGTTGACAGCGACTCGATTGGAATTGATCCACTCCAAGTGGCCTTGCTCCGACAATTGGAATTCCTAACATTCCAAAATCCACCACGAATTTGTAATTCGTCGACCGATGTGGACCAACTCCAATCCGGTCCCCGTGAATGGAATTGAGAATTGGAAGAATGGAATATAGTGGTGCGAGCCGGTCCAAACAGTGGTCGTGAGTGTGGCTCGGATTTGGACGTCTTCCACCCACTTCCACTGATGTGGACCAATTCCAAATGTAAATTATTCCCTGTAAATTACCTCCTTTATACTTAAAACTTCCTTGATTAAAATTACATCTGAAGTCTGTGATTTAAATATACTATACATTTCCAAGATCGCTCTCAGACTTGAGATCGATATATTAATGCGGGCCTTAGTTTTGTGTATCTCTCTACCCTTCATTCATCGAAATCGCATGGGTAGTTTAGGCGCTGCGGTGGAACATACAAATTATACAAACATAAGTACAAACTCTAACGTCCTGTCCTCGTCGATCAATCGATATATCGATTCGACCATCTCCGTCCGTATCCGGTTAACGATTTGTTTGCGCGTCACTAAAAAGCAAGCCGCTGCCGGCCGCCATCTTGAGTCTACAATTTTGTTGATATCCTTGTGAAGCAATGTGATGATATTTCAATGAATTAAAGTGATTTATTATGAGGACTTAAGTTTTTCGTGAAGTTAAAGTGATAATGAACACAATGGAGGAGGAATATATGGACACGCAGGACTCTATCGCGAACGAAGGTGTGAGCCGCGTTACCGATGGAAATGACAATTTAGGTGATAATTTCAAGGATTTCGGTGATATAGTTGGTTATGAGGACAATTATGATGATGAGGACGGCGGCAACAACTTCAGGAGTGGACGTGGACGCGGAAATTTCAGGTAACAACATTTTCTTTCACAACCCACAACTTTTCCCTCCTATTTTTATATTTTTACACTGCATGTGGTGATTCCAACGTTTTGTTATAATTTTTATCTAGACAACCGTATTCTGATGTTATATATCTTGCTTTACGCTTGTAAATATGTGTTTGAATTAGCAAATCCCACAATAAGTTGCTTGCCTTGTAACACGATTTCATTGTATTTTGTCAATGTTAGTGAGTGCTCAATGTTTTATAGTAGATTTAATTATCCTACGGTGTCATTAATGAATAAATTTCATAGTTACAACATTCACTGAGTGTTCAAATATTTGTGCATTCTAATGTGTTAGATTTGTGTTCAGATAGATATGTTTTAAAGTGTAGTCTTAGTAGATAACTAGTGCATTTTTATTTGGATTCTCTCATGGTGAGAATCATAATCGGGATATAGTCTACCATGCTGGCTCAATGCAGGCTTGCGAACGGAATACAGCTATTTTTAGAGTATGCCGGTTTCATTACAATGATTTTCTTCACTGTTCAGCAAGTTAAATATGAGATTTTTATGTGAAATCTAAAAATCTTAGAGGGGCAAACCGGGGCTTGAACCTTGAACCATGCAAGCTCAAAGCGAAGATACTAACAAATTTATTTCTCAAATGAATAGTCTAATTATCAGCAAAAGCAACTGTGTTTTCTGTTTCTCAGTGGTGTAAAATAATAACTCCGCTGGCCTTAACGATTTTATTGCTGCAAATAACAAGATTTGGGAAAATAACTGAGTTAATATTCTGTACCTTGAGATACAGAATTATACCAGAGCCATGTGTCCGATGAGATTGCCGTACAAACATTCATCCCCCTATTTAACTCCCTCTAGGGATGAATTTCAAATGTCCGTATTATTTAGTGCAACAACAATAAATAATGCCTCTTGCAAATTTTCATTCTTTTAGACAACAGACCAATAAGCGGTAGACACTGCATAGGCTGGCATACCCGCTCGCTGACATTTTGATTGGTCCATTCACGGCTTGACCTTAAGTGGAACAATTTAAAAATTGCTATCCTCACTGATACCCCCAGCCAACATTTGACAGTTTCATTCTCATACGTTAGTGGACATAATACCCCACGTGCATTGTCTATGAATTGTTGGAATTTTTAAATTGAGTATAAATGGTATCCGCAAAGGTGGGCAAATCGTATCAACACTTGGACGCCCAAAGATGATCACCGACGTTGTGGCACGCCGAGGTGAAGATGGTGTGACGATTTGAACTCCTTTGCGGGTAAATCGTGGCCACAACAAGCCCGAGATAGGGAGCTGTGGCGACAAAGCGGGGAGGCATTTGCCCAGCAGTGGGACATAAAATAGGTTACAAAAAAATAAGTATATACCTTTATACAATTATAATATGTGTATGTTAAACTGTGGAAACATATGTGGCCTTGTATATTAATTATATTATCTACCTGCAAGTGTTCATTTTAAAAACTATATGCTCTTATTACTAATGTTACCATATATGTATTATGAACATTAGGGATGAACATTGTAGCGTGTTGTTTTTGATCCCGCTACTGCGATAAATATTCTTAAATTAAATTCAAACCTAACCTCATTATTCTACTTTGTTTACATCGCCATCTTAAATGTCAGTCGAAATGTCACTGTCAACTTTGTTGCCAGCTTGATAATTTGTTTAAAGAAATAAAAATAAAACTCGATTCTTTATTTAAATTTATATTTGCACCATATAGTTAAAACATTTTGAATATAACGCTTTAGACTTAATAAATACTTATATCTATTTTACATTATAATAATTAGTTAATAAAATTATAATTAGTTAATTTAGTCGACTACTTTAGTAACTGGTGATTGGCATAGTAGGACATCCGTTGTCTCACGTTTGAAAAAAGGATATAAGCTCATTCCTTTCTGAATTCACACTTCTATCACCGATAATGTCGTGAGAAGCAATCCTAGTCCATAGCGACCAAACATAGCCTAATATGGCTAAATATTTTTGAAACTAAAGCGCCATTGAGCGGTAAGTGCTCTCAGCATAATATTTAGTAAATTTAACATTTGATTCTCGACAAACATGAATCTAAAACATGTCGTGTTTTGTTGCAGCTTTCTTCTTTTCCTTTTTTTTCTTTTCTTTTTTTAAATTTTCATTATGTTTATTTGATAATGAATGAGATGGACTCTTAAACCCGACAAAAGGGGGAACCTGGAGTTTTTTTTTTATTATTATGGCATAAGCCACATCAAGTCATGAGGAGTGATACACGTACTTTGAAGCGTGCTCATGAAAGCTTGTTGACTTAAGAGACCATGCGGTAGCATCGGGTCTTCTTTATTTTGGATATCGCGCTCACGTGGATGTACCGTTAAACCGCGGGAACACTGTAACCCCGGCAAGCCTCCGTCGAGCTGACACACCAGATGCCAATCTCCGGAGTAGGAAACATGTTATAGTGTAAGACCCCTTAAAATAAGGACACTCGCGTGAGTACCAAACCCTTGTTAACTTTAGTACTTATAGTTTGGTTATTTTTCTCCATTCCTCACCTTAAATTTTTTTAATATAAAATCTATATCTATGAAAGTGTGTTTTATTGCTGCGGGTCAACTGGGGTCACATCACTCAAAGCACTCCCCTGCTCTTGAGATTAAAAGCCAGAGCCTATTGGCTGATCATCCGTGTGCATTTTTCTTGTTTAGTTGCGAGCCAGGCGCCCGAGTTTATTGTTCTTTTCTTTTTTTCACTGTTTTCTTTTGGGCTCGTAGCAACCCGTCTTACTTGGTGTTGTGTGAGTATTTGAGGTGTAAGGTGAAGGGGCCGCTTGTAGATCTCCTTGCTGTGACACGAGACGCAGCAAGGAGGTAGCCAAGTTGGTAACCTGAGCGTTACAAAATGGCGGTTGCCGAACAGGAACATGATGTTTGACCTTCTATAAGTCATTTGAACTTATAGATTGTCAGCAGAGTTTTCTTGTTGGGACACTATTATTCTCGGCAGCACTTTGGGTGTGTGATGTCAGTTGAGCTGTGTAATAAGCAATAAAACTTTATTTTGTGTTATTTTTTCAGAGGAAGAAATAAAACTTGAATTTATATTCTTTATTTGTGTAAACCTTACCTTATTGTTTTGACAATTTTCATTGTTTTTCTAGAAGTGTTTTATACACTATATACTTTTGCTTGTTTTGTCAACATAAAATACAAAATAAACAACTTCACATAGTTTTGTTAATACTTTAGTACAAAGTGTTAAATTTTGTTAATGTTGTATAACAACAGCATTAAGACTGTTATATTAAGTGTAATTTTGATAAGTAATCTAACTTAAGATTGGTTCATTGTTATTTGTATTAACTATTAAAACTACTTTGATTGTTTACATTCTGTAACATCAAAACTTAAAACTTAAACAACTTTAATAAATAAAAACTTAAATTTTAATTTTAAACAAAAGTCTATAAATAAACGTTGGATGTGTTAATATTTAATGGTAACTAATACCTAACTTGGCGTGTATAAATTGTTTTTCAACAAATTATATAAAAATTTAAATCTTTAAAACATTTTATTGGTAATGATGGAGGACCAACAAGGGAAGACTGCAGTGGTCAAGGAAGGTAGATCTGATGATCCATGCACCAGTCAAGTAGTGAACCAACAGGATTCCGTTGTAGTCTCTCCAAAGCTGCCAAATATCGAATCAAATATACAAACTATTAATTCAGACTTAATTACAACTGATTTACTCGGTGACATTAATCAAGATGTAAGTGCAAATATAACTTCAAATACAGTTCGTTCAGAAGTAATGCATAATTCAACCAGTTTTGCGCGGCCAGTGACAAACCATTATCATTATAGGAAACCATTCGACTTTACCAAACTTCACTTCCAAGTCATTTAAGGATTTCATTAAAAGTTATAATATTCCAAAGATATTTTACAACACTTTGTATACTCCACAGAATAATCCTGTGGAAAGGTTTAATAAAACTATAGAAACTTGCATATCATGTTATGTTGACAAGGATCACAGAACTTGGTCTAGATTTATTCCTCATATTCAAGCTGCTATAAATGGCACTATAAACTTAGTTACAGGTTTTACACCTAATTTTCTTATGTTTGGTAGGGAAACAATTTTAGATGGTTCCTTACATAAATTTTCTTCTGCAATTGATTTGTCAGATTTAAGCATTGCTGATCGCAATGATTATGGTACTTTGTTATCTACTTTAGGTAATGTTTTTGAGAAGGTTGTTGATAACTTAGCTAAATCTTATAGGAGAAATTCTTCTTATTACAACGCTTCTAGGAAAGTTATTTCCTATAGTGTTGGAGATGTTGTGTGGAGAAGAAACTTCGTTCTTTCGAACGCTGCTCACTTCTTTTCTGCCAAGCTAGCTCCTAAATTTGTTAAATGTAAAGTTGTTGACAAAATTTCAAATAATGTTTATGTTTTGAAGGACTTAGAAAAGAAAACTTCTGGTAGATTTCATGTTAAAGACATTCTTAAAATGTAATGTTTAATTTTTTTCCCTTGGTAAAATATAAATTACTTAAATTTTTTCTTTGTTAAGAGACTTATCCTCTTAGACTTTGATGAATGATTTACTCAGGTGTGGGCGTATTAAAAGGCGAAGAATGAGAATGTATGAAAGGTAACGCCAAATGAATGGTGATGAATAAGGATTCCTGAAGATAACATTTATTATGGTTTTAGTGTTGCAGTTATATAGTTCCTTCAATGCTTTAGTAATTTCTAAATTCAATAGTAGCTTGGCTTAGCAATCATTCTTTCACTATAAGATCTAATCTTATCCAATTTTGTTTTCTGAGTGGAATGACTCAGAAAAACGATTTTGTATATTCTGTACATTGTTTAGTATTTACCTATATTAGCTTTGTTAATATTACTTATAATAGTATTTTTAGTAATTGTTTTAAGAACATACTTTCACTAGTTTTTTTGTTGTTCGTTTGTATTGTCACTAGTAGGTAAGAAACATACCTGGACATGACACTTGGTTTGATCAACCAATTAGGATTCAAACTTTGATTTGAACTTTGATTTGACATATACCTTTCTAGTGTATTGCACACTTGTACTTTCCTACCTAGGAAACCTTTTTCATTTTTTTTTTTGACTCATTTGTAGTCTTAAACCTTTTCTAGTTTGTTGTAGGTGGAATGACCTTACACATATTCCGTGGTGCGACTCGGTTGTTAGTCCACTACTTTGTGGTTTTGTTGTAGGTGTAACGACCTTACACATATTTTTTGGTGGGACTCAGTTGTTAGTCTACCATTTTGGTTGTTTTGTTTCTGTGTGGAATGACACAGATAACATAAATTTCATATTCCATTTTATCTGGTTCGGTTTGTCAGTTTCAAACGAATTCGTTTATGAATCTGTACCATGTAATATTGGTAAATCGACAAGTGCCAATTGCAATATTTAAAAGAAATTACATAAAGGTTCCCCTATTAATAATAATGTAAGCTGCCAAAAACAAGTAAAATAAAAACCAATATCGGGCGCCAGGCAGGCTTACCAATAACTAGTGTCCGGAATAACCTAATCGGGGCCTTGGAGCTTTTAATCACAAGCCAAGGAGAAGTAAATGAAAAACCTGAGTACAAAGAAAAGTATCAGACTTTATTTTCCATAGGGTCATGAAAATGTTACTTAAGTATACAAAACCACGAATAAATTAATGTAATCACATTTTGTTTATGTCTATTATTGCCACCTTTTTCTAAGAAGTTATTATTATATATTAAATGTAAAACATTAGGGGAAAATGAGTAGAACAACCAGAAAAAATATATTTTAAGTTAAACTATAAAACCAAACCTCGGTCCTGGTACATGTCCGTGGAAAAAATAACGAGGGGCTTGCAAACTAAATCACATCCAACCCGGAGCCAGGAGCATCACGGCGGAATTTAAATGGTGTCCAGCTTGGCGATCCACAATGGGTTTCAACTTAACCGGCACGCCGCAAACAAAATCTTCACCACACCATCCAGGGTGGGGAAAAACATCATGAAGTATCCATGTGTTGAATTTTAAATGAAGAAAAGTAAATAACAAAGAAGTAAAGTAAAAAAAAAACCCTGAAACAATATAAAATTGCATCAGTATAATGTTGAAATACACTCATGCGCAATTGACATGTTGTAAAGAAAAATCAAAGTACTTACCACAAATGTGGGTTTTTCTGCTAAATATTATGCGCAGGCATAGCGCCGGGCTTATTAGTAACTAACTATAGCCATTAAACAACATCTCCGCACGCCTAAGCGTGGATTCAAAAAGATTTTTATCGGTTCAAACCGTAGCCATCTTCACGGCCTGTCCTTCGGGAGAAAAGTGAAAAGGGTCCCAACTGACAGTTCAAATGGAAAAAATAACGAATGACAGATGACATGTCAATGTCAAACTGACATAACCAAAACGTCGAAGGACAAGATCCAAACTGAGTATCAGTCCTTTGAGAAACTACAAATTTGGAAAAAATATAACTAGTATGTAACGAGATAAAAGCGAATGTTACAATACATCCCTCCCAAAAAAAATAAAAGAAAGATACTTTCTTTTATGCCACAGTTAAAACCGCGTTAAAAAGCAAAAAGGAAAAAATTTAACCTCCACCGAATACTAAAACATCAAAACAAAAATCCAAAATAGGAAAAATAACGGAAGTAAATCCACGAAAAGGAAATACAAAAAAAACAACTCCATCACCAATTAATACCAATTCAAAAAAGTTAAGGCGGTCATAAACAACCAATACGTAAGGAAATCCTAAATAGGAGAAAAAATTAAATAAAAAGAAAACCATCCTGAGAAGATATTATCTATGGTGAGATAGACAACACTCTAGGGAAATTTTCAAAAAAAATAATGAAGCAACTAATAAAATCAAATCACTCTCTCAAACCACAAACGGCAAATGCAAATGAAAACAAATGAACAAAAAAATATCCGAAATGGAAAACAAAATTTAAAAGAAAAGAAGCCAACCTGACAAGTTATTATTTATGGTGACATAGAAAATACTACCGGAGGACTCTATCAAAACAAACAAAAAGTGCAGTGAAGCAAAATGCTACTGACTATGTCTAACAAACTCTCAAATTCGAGGTACAGTTAAGCCCTATCGCCACTGACTACATCAACAAATGAAAACCCAATAAAAACCCCATTGAGCTCAGTCAAGCACAAACGCCACTGGCTACATCAACAAATGAAAACCCCATTAACTACTTCCCCATCATCTTCATTTAAGCTCTGTTAAGCCTCTAAGATCGGTTAGGCAATATTGTCACCGACTCAGCATCTGAAATTGTACAACCAATCTACCAAAACTCCTACCCCTTCGGTTAGGCTCGCGCCGCCGATTACAAAAATCAAACTCCGACTAACGTCCGAAACGTACTGCTTCCCTACGCCCAAGGCGTGAAAAGACTCCCCTACACCTTGAAAAAGTGCAAAGTAAAAAAAATTGTCATCACACAACAAGACGGTGTGAGAACAATATGTCTTGTGACCGGCACAACACCACCGAACTTCCGAGCACAAGAACATAAAAAGGAAAAGCTTATGTCTACACAACAAAACGGTGTAAACATAAGGTACGTTCACACACTCCAAAGCGGTGTGCAAACGCAAAACAAAATCTGCAACATTGTGATCGGCACAACACCACCGAACTTCCGGGCACAATGGCAACAAAGATCCGGATGGAAAGTCCGGGATCTGTCAAATCCAAAAGAGTGAAACTATACCCCCAAAGCGTGGTAAGTTTACTCAAAACTAAAGTGTCATATCCGAGGCCTTAAAATTACTCGAACACTACAACTAAATATAAAATGTACAAATGACACAAAGCCAAAAACCTAAGGAAAACAAAACATGATGGATAAAGACAATGTCTTATCATCAAGAACAAAATAGAATATAAAATATCCTTACAAAAATATAAGGAAAGAACAAAGTGGACATTCCACTACAAACAAATTGTTTAGTAGGGAATACCTAACTATAAACAAATGTACATAAGATTTTTCGACATTGGAAATGTTTTAGTGAAATTAAGTTAAATTTAACAAAACTGCAATATACCAAAATACCTAAGTTCTTATTTTGAAAATTTAAATGAATATTATTATTCCAAGTTAATCTTATTATATGAAGTTTCCTAACATTCATCACTTTCACAAGGCCATTTTAGAATCATACATCAAACCTCATTCATCAAACCTTCAAGGCCTATCTTCAAACAATAGTTCAAAACTCAAAACCAAAAAATATAAGTTTATAATTTTGAAAAAGAAAATTAATATTTAATAATGTCTTTCACATGATAACGTCCTGTTGAACCTTTATTTAGGTCTTTTAAAACATAAACGTTTTGTGAAACTTTGTCAACAATTTCGCATTTAATAAACTTAGGTGCAAACTTTGCCGAAAAATATGCAAGTGCATTGGATTGGACAAAACTCCTTCTCCAAACAATATCACCAACATCGAAAGAAATGACTTTTCTCCCTACGTTATAATAACGAACATTTCGTTTATAAGCTTTCAAAATAGAAGTTTGAACTTTTTCAAAAACTTCACTAAGTAAGTTAAGAGAAATAGCAAAAGAATTTCTAGAACCAATTTCAAGGTTATCTAGATCAACTAAAGAATCACTAAAGCGATGTAAAGAAGCATCAACAATGACTTCCCTACCAAACATAAGGTAATTAGGAGTGAAATCTGTAGCAAGATTAACACTACTATTCAAAGCTAATTGAATATGAGGCAAAAATTTTGACCAAGTTCTATGATCATCTTTCACAAAGCAAGAAATACAAGTTTCTACGGTTTTATTATACCTTTCAACTGGATTATTCTGAGGGGTATATAAAGTGTTATAAAAAATTTTAGTTATATTAAATCCTTTCAAGAAATTAACAAAATAACTTGTTGTGAACTGTGAACCGTTGTCGCAGATGAATATTTTTGGAGTACCAAATTTTAAGAATATTTCTTTTTCAAGAAGTTTACAAATAACTTTAGAAGTAGCATTGATCATGGGAAACAACCAACAATATTTAGTAAAAATATCTACTACTGATAAGATGTATTTATGACCAGAATGCGCTTTAGGCAGAATTCCAATAATGTCAATAGAAAGTGTTAACATGGGACGATCAACCTTTTTAGGATTAATCATAATTCCATGTGGAAGTGAAGTTGAACATTTATAAGCTTTACAAATTTCACAAGAATTTATATATTTCTGAACATCAGAGAACATACCTTTCCAAAAGTAATGTTGTTTTAATTTTCTTAAAGTTTTATGAATACCAAGATGACCAGAATTAAGATCATCATGGTTAGATCTAATTGTATCTAAAATATGTTCTTTTGGAATAACTATTTTCCAATCTAAAATACTATTAGGATTATACTTATTTTTACAATATCTATATAAAGTGTTATTTTCAACTCTAAAATTTTTGAATCTACAAGGAAATTTTTGACAACTAACAAATATCTTACGATACCAAGGATCATAAATATCATCATCAGGAGATGTTATACTATCCGGAATGACATCTATAGCCGAAATTTCAATACGTGACAGAAAGTCAGGAACTAAATGTAAAGAACCTTTTTTATGAATAATATCAAAAGTAAATTGAGAAATTCTAGCGGCCCAACGTGCAAGACGTCCACTAGGATTACTAAGTTTTAAAAGCCATTTCAAACAAGCGTGGTCTGTAACCACAGTAAATTTCATACCTTCAACATAAGGTCTGAAGTGTTCAATTGAATCTAAAATTGACAATAGCTCACGCTCTGTTGTACTATAATTTCGTTCACATTTGTTAAGTGATCTAGAATAATAAGCGATAGGATGTTGTTCACCACTATCATCTTCTTGGGTAAGAACGCTACCAATTCCAACAGAACTAGCATCGCAATGTAAAAAATAAGGTTTTTCAAAATTTGGACAATGCAGAACAGGTGCAGAAACTAAAGCTTGTTTTAAATTATGAAAAGCATTTATAGCATCATCATCCCAACTAACAGGTTTCTTAGAATTCTTACTGCCTGCAGTCAGTTTAGTTAAAGGAGACGCTATATCAGCAAAATTACTAATAAATCTACGATAATAAGAACACAAACCAAGAAAACTTCTCAGTTGTTTTACTATTCCTGGAAGACGAAAATTTTCAATTGATTCTAATTTTACAGGATCAGTGTGTAAGCCATCACTGTCAACAATATAACCTAAATAACGAAGTCTGTCTTTACAGAATTCACACTTCTTTAAATTGACTGTTAAACCAGCATCTTTAATTATATGATAAATTTTATTTAAATAGTCTAAATGAGTCTCAAAATCAGGAGTAACTAAAATAAGATCGTCTAAGTAACAGAAGGCTACGTTATCAAATTCAGGACCAAGAAGTCTGTCAACAAGTCGTTGCAGCTCAGCTGGTGCGTTAGTTAAACCAAAAGGCATACGAATAAATTCGAACAGTCCTTTCCCCGGAACAACAAATGCTGTCTTCTCACGAGAAGATTTTTCAAGAGGAATTTGAAGAAAAGCTTTGGAAAGATCAATAGTTGAAATAAATTTAGCTCCCCGCAGGTTATCTAATATCCTAGAAGGATATGGTAAAGGATAAGCATCTTTAATAGTAACAAGGTTTAAACGTCTAGAATCCAAACATAATCTAGTTCCACCATCTCTTTTTTCTACAGCTAATACTGGAGAACACCAAGGAGATTTTGAAGGTTGTATAATATTTTCTTTTAATAAAACTTCCACTTCGTCAAAAAGTTCCTTTTGTTTAGCTGGACTTAAAGGCCAGTAACGTTGTTTAAAAGGTTCACCAACAACATTAATTTTATGTTCAACGAGATGAGTGAGACCTAAACCTCTCTTCTTATATGAAATATCTTCAAAAAGTTTAATAGTTTTATCTAATTTAAGTTTCTCAGAAGGAGAAAGTTCTACAACAGAAGTAATAGCATTAACTTGAAGTTTGTTTTCGCTAACAAGAGAAATATCTTTCCAAAGTTCTTTAGCAAGATCAAATTTTAACCAAAAGTCAAAGCCTAAAATAATAGAAGGTTTAAATGAAGGTATTATCAAAAATTTTGTTAATTTAGTAACATTATCACAAGTGACAGGTAATTCAATATCACCAATGATTCTATGAGAAGAACCATCCGCGGTATAAGCAGAACTAGCAATGGGTTTAAGTTTAAAGCCCATGTCCAAAAACTTTAGGTGACTATCTGAACCTAAAACACAACAAGTAGAACCACTGTCCAACAATCCTGACAAAGTAAGGTTATTAACTTTAAATTCCAAATAAGGTCTTGAATCTTTATGTTTAACAAACAAAATAGGCGCAGCCCTATAATTAGTGAAAAATACTTTTAAATAATTTAACCAATCTGAAAACTCTTTTTTAATAGTAAGGTCATCAGGTGCGAACTTACTTTTCTCTAACATCGAGACACTTGAAGTTTTCTCAGAAACTAGTGCTCGATGCGGCCTAATCAGTTTTTTGACTCGGTCGAAACTTTCTTATCCGAGTTACAATCTTCGCAACTCTTCGATGTGACACCTACCTTATGGCATCTAAAACAAACAACACCAGGAATGGCGGTACAATTCTTATAAGTGTGTCCAGAAGACTTACACTTCAAACAAACAAGATTGTTAGATTCAACAGCACTAACTTGCGGTTTTTCTAATTTAACAATTTTACTAGGTTTTCTAGAAACAAAAACTTCAAGTTCTTTTCCAAGGTTAATGAATTGATCCAAAGAAGTAATAGTTTTACCCAACACATAAGGTGTATAAATGGGTAACATGTTATGTTTAATAATGTTAATAATAGTAGCATCAAAAATAGGTATGGAAAGACGTGAAGCCATATCCATAATCTCCGTGATGAAATCCGGTAACGATTCAGTAAATTTTTGTTTACGAGTACGAAGTTCATACTCCAGAAAGTAATCATATTCAATCGTATCAAAACGTTTCAATAAAGCAACCTTCAATTCATACCAAGTTCCAATCTGCAAACGCACACTCCGAAACCATTTGATGGCAGTACCAGACAACAAATCAGTGAAAGAGCCGACCAAAACGTTCTCATCAAAATTTTTAAACAAAAAATATTCTTCAACCTGTGTAATAAATTCCCTAACACATGTTTTTCCATCAAAGTTAAGTTTACTACGTTTTAAATCCGGTAATTTAGTAATAGAAGGTAAATTCTTCTTAAGGTGATCATTCAACAAGACATTCATCGTACTAAAAGTTGGTATTACACTAGAACTGTGTGCAATTCTATCGTTGTTGACCGAAAATGGGTCAGGAACATCTGTCATGTTCACGACGTTGTGAGTCACTTCACGAACATTCGAATGAGTAGGCGTATAAACATCTTTCTCCTCCTCCAACGTAGGTACTTGAACACTCTTGTCCATGTTGAACAAATAAAGTTATCAATCAACAATCAATCACTATCAATCAATCAAAACCAATGCAACAGAATGCAACCAAATGTAAATGAAAGTTAAATGAAATTAAAGTTTAAATGTATTAGTGGAACGGATCCTTTAAAAAAGTTAATTTCCATTGTTTCAGGAAAGAGGTAAAGTTTAATTTATCAAATTATCAAGAATGATAATCCTAAGTATGTAAAGTTAAAGAATAATTCTTTAAAAAGGTGCAATAATGATTTACAAATTTTTTAAAGTTAACGCTTAACTAAATTTATTATTACAATGAAAATGTTAAAGAATGCTAACGCAAATTGACAAAATGTTTACTCAAGAAACGCCTAAGTTTATTTTAAATTACAATAAGACACCAAATATGCTAAACACTGGGTGTCAACGAATACTTACAAACTGCCTCCGTTGAAAGAATATAGGTAACCTAATAGAAAACATGTTAAAGATAGTTTTGTGAAAGTAAATACAAACACATGTTGTTCAAAATGACAACAGTAACAAACAAACAATAAATTATAGACAACAATTATTGTGCTATAAATAATAGTAATGTTAATGAAAAGGTGCAATAATAACAAAACAACAAAGATGTGATTAGGAAAACAAAAGAAAACAAAAACCCTATTTCATGTCCCTGTTCCTCAAGCCAATTTGTAATATTGGTAAATCGACAAGTGCCAATTGCAATATTTAAAAGAAATTACATAAAGGTTCCCCTATTAATAATAATGTAAGCTGCCAAAAACAAGTAAAATAAAAACCAATATCGGGCGCCAGGCAGGCTTACCAATAACTAGTGTCCGGAATAACCTAATCGGGGCCTTGGAGCTTTTAATCACAAGCCAAGGAGAAGTAAATGAAAAACCTGAGTACAAAGAAAAGTATCAGACTTTATTTTCCATAGGGTCATGAAAATGTTACTTAAGTATACAAAACCACGAATAAATTAATGTAATCACATTTTGTTTATGTCTATTATTGCCACCTTTTTCTAAGAAGTTATTATTATATATTAAATGTAAAACATTAGGGGAAAATGAGTAGAACAACCAGAAAAATTATATTTTAAGTTAAACTATAAAACCAAACCTCGGTCCTGGTACATGTCCGTGGAAAAAATAACGAGGGGCTTGCAAACTAAATCACATCCAACCCGGAGCCAGGAGCATCACGGCGGAATTTAAATGGTGTCCAGCTTGGCGATCCACAATGGGTTTCAACTTAACCGGCACGCCGCAAACAAAATCTTCACCACACCATCCAGGGTGGGGAAAAACATCATGAAGTATCCATGTGTTGAATTTTAAATGAAGAAAAGTAAATAACAAAGAAGTAAAGTAAAAAAAAAACCCTGAAACAATATAAAATTGCATCAGTATAATGTTGAAATACACTCATGCGCAATTGACATGTTGTAAAGAAAAATCAAAGTACTTACCACAAATGTGGGTTTTTCTGCTAAATATTATGCGCAGGCATAGCGCCGGGCTTATTAGTAACTAACTATAGCCATTAAACAACATCTCCGCACGCCTAAGCGTGGATTCAAAAAGATTTTTATCGGTTCAAACCGTAGCCATCTTCACGGCCTGTCCTTCGGGAGAAAAGTGAAAAGGGTCCCAACTGACAGTTCAAATGGAAAAAATAACGAATGACAGATGACATGTCAATGTCAAACTGACATAACCAAAACGTCGAAGGACAAGATCCAAACTGAGTATCAGTCCTTTGAGAAACTACAAATTTGGAAAAAATATAACTAGTATGTAACGAGATAAAAGCGAATGTTACAACCAGTAGTATACCGACCACATAATTTCAATGGTTAACTTTCTTTTAGTATTTATACTTACCTAAGTATTTACTTGGAAAACTTTGCTAGTTTTAGAGTTTGTTGAGTTTTCATTTCGAGGCGTTAGTGCTCATCGTTCTGAACAGTAGTATCTCACACTCTTTTAACTTCGCTAGTTTATAGTAACTTTGTTTACTTACTTTTTTTAGTCCTTTGGGATTGGTTTCAGTCTGTTTATTTTTTTTTGCCCAATCCTTTAGGATGGTCAAAGCTTATTTAATTTTCTTTTTTTTCCAAATCCAGTTGGATGGTGAAATTCTTCTTCAATCACCTTCAGGGATGGTTGCTTGAAAATAGAGACGTTAGTGTTTGCTATTTTGAGCCAGTAGTATCCAACCCTGGAGAAGGGTATTGCTTATTTGGTTTTGTAACTTTAATTTCTATAAGCTTGCTTTCTGGGGTATGCCGAAGTGGAAGCGAGGGTGCTGACCTCTTTGTGCCAGTTGACTTTAGGAAGTAATGCTGAAATTCTTTTGTATTTTGTTTTTCTTAAATGTTAACCACATTTGATTATACTTAGTTATTTTTTTTACTTAGAAAAAAAAAAAAAAATTTTTTTTGCTTTTCTTGTTTAAAAAAAAAAAAAAAAAAAAAAATTTTTTTTTTTCACCTACTAAGGGAGGAATGTAGCGTGTTGTTTTTGATCCCGCTACTGCGATAAATATTCTTAAATTAAATTCAAACCTAACCTCATTATTCTACTTTGTTTACATCGCCATCTTAAATGTCAGTCGAAATGTCACTGTCAACTTTGTTGCCAGCTTGATAATTTGTTTAAAGAAATAAAAATAAAACTCGATTCTTTATTTAAATTTATATTTGCACCATATAGTTAAAACATTTTGAATATAACGCTTTAGACTTAATAAATACTTATATCTATTTTACATTATAATAATTAGTTAATAAAATTATAATTAGTTAATTTAGTCGACTACTTTAGTAACTGGTGATTGGCATAGTAGGACATCCGTTGTCTCACGTTTGAAAAAAGGATATAAGCTCATTCCTTTCTGAATTCACACTTCTATCACCGATAATGTCGTGAGAAGCAATCCTAGTCCATAGCGACCAAACATAGCCTAATATGGCTAAATATTTTTGAAACTAAAGCGCCATTGAGCGGTAAGTGCTCTCAGCATAATATTTAGTAAATTTAACATTTGATTCTCGACAAACATGAATCTAAAACATGTCGTGTTTTGTTGCAGCTTTCTTCTTTTCCTTTTTTTTCTTTTCTTTTTTTAAATTTTCATTATGTTTATTTGATAATGAATGAGATGGACTCTTAAACCCGACAAAAGGGGGAACCTGGAGTTTTTTTTTTATTATTATGGCATAAGCCACATCAAGTCATGAGGAGTGATACACGTACTTTGAAGCGTGCTCATGAAAGCTTGTTGACTTAAGAGACCATGCGGTAGCATCGGGTCTTCTTTATTTTGGATATCGCGCTCACGTGGATGTACCGTTAAACCGCGGGAACACTGTAACCCCGGCAAGCCTCCGTCGAGCTGACACACCAGATGCCAATCTCCGGAGTAGGAAACATGTTATAGTGTAAGACCCCTTAAAATAAGGACACTCGCGTGAGTACCAAACCCTTGTTAACTTTAGTACTTATAGTTTGGTTATTTTTCTCCATTCCTCACCTTAAATTTTTTTAATATAAAATCTATATCTATGAAAGTGTGTTTTATTGCTGCGGGTCAACTGGGGTCACATCACTCAAAGCACTCCCCTGCTCTTGAGATTAAAAGCCAGAGCCTATTGGCTGATCATCCGTGTGCATTTTTCTTGTTTAGTTGCGAGCCAGGCGCCCGAGTTTATTGTTCTTTTCTTTTTTTCACTGTTTTCTTTTGGGCTCGTAGCAACCCGTCTTACTTGGTGTTGTGTGAGTATTTGAGGTGTAAGGTGAAGGGGCCGCTTGTAGATCTCCTTGCTGTGACACGAGACGCAGCAAGGAGGTAGCCAAGTTGGTAACCTGAGCGTTACAACATGCTGTGCAGCAACAGAACACAGCTGGCAAGCAAGCGTACAACCTGCCTGATGTTAAGCAGTTAATGACTACTGATAACAGATGCTTGTAATACCAAATGCATTGCTCGCACATTGCCTAACTGATGGGGAGTAGGAAGAGAGGTGGCGCTGGGATTCTGGGTCTCGGACTTATCATATGAAATGCAGCTGTAATAATAATAGCAACTTTACATCTATCTATTCAATAGCCTAGTGGTTAGAGGGACCCTCGCTGTTGGAGAGGTTCCGAGTTTGATCCCCATGCTGGCCATTAAACTATTGACGTCAGCCCACTCCTAACACAAGCATTATAGCTGGAGGAGCTAACGGGATTACTAGTATTGTGATAAACTCACATTGCTAGTAATATTTTTAAAAAAACTTCTGTGCTCTCACAGTACTACCCTGCCCCAGTGAATCCAGCCATATTACAGCTTGGTTCTACCATCGAAAAAAGATAGTCTGGTTTCAGACTATCCTTTTATCTTACCAAGTCATGGTCAGCCATGAGTTGGTAACATCTGGTTCCTAATTTTGTTGTTTCATACAATTTTTAACCTACTTCCAAAAAAGGAGGAGGTCTTTATGTATGTACTAGCTGTGCCCGCGACTTCGTCCGCGTGGAATTTAATTGACAAAGTTTCATACAAACTCTCATCCCCTCGGGGGTAGAATTAATCAAAATCCTTTCTTAGCGGATGCCTACGTCATAACATCTACCTGCATGCCAAATTTCAGCCCGATCCGTCCAGTGGTTTGGGCTGTGCGTTGATAGATCACTATGTCAGTCAGTCACCTTTGAGTTATATATATATAGATGTTGTTTTACAATTGATTGAATTGTTATAATTAATAGCAGGGGTCGCGGCCGTGGACCCCCCAATTGGATGAATGGCCCCCCAATGCGCT
Organism: Notodonta dromedarius; assembly: GCA_905147325.1. Classification (NCBI taxonomy): domain Eukaryota; kingdom Metazoa; phylum Arthropoda; class Insecta; order Lepidoptera; family Notodontidae; genus Notodonta; species Notodonta dromedarius. The sequence goes on from LR990188.1 coordinate 582,102, forward strand.
TCCGGGGCCGCGGCTACGGCCCTGGCGGCCCCCCGATGCGGGGCCGGGGCTTCTACCGCGGCCGCGGCGGCCCACGCGGCTTCGGCCCCAACAATGGACCCAATTTCGACAACAACTGGGGCCCGATGGGTCCGCCGCCGCCCGGCATGATGGGCGGCCCGCCGCCTGGTATGATGGGGGGCCCGCCCCCGTTCGGGCCGCCGCCGGGGATGATGCCCCCGGGCGGGCCGATGGGGCCGCCACCAAACATGATGGGGCAACCGCCACCGTTTGGGGGACCGCCGGGCATGCCGCCACCAAATATGGTAAGTTTTTTGTATATCTTATCACGCGACACTCCCCTCTCCTTGACATCTTGCAGTCCCCCCCCCTACTTTCGCAAAGAAGGATCGTAAATCAGTTAGTGACTAGACCGAGCAGTATTTAAATATTTTGTCCCTACACCCGTGTGTACATCTATACAAATAAAATTGGAGTGTCTGTTTGTAATATCAAAATAACACCTTTTCACTCAATGCATATGAAAGTACACACGACACCTATAGACAGACAGATAGAGTTACTTTCGCATTTATAATATTAGTAAGGATAGTAGTGGGACATAATCTAACGCCCACGAGGATGAAATCACGAGTTTTTACACTGGTACTGAGCTAGTTGGTAATAAATAAATGTGTGATCCAGCCCGCCCCGGAGCTGTGGGTGGAGACCAAGTCTGAGGAGGGGAAGCCGTACTACTACCACGCCAGGACCCGGGAGACGACCTGGACGCGGCCGCAGGAGGGGCCCACGTGCAAGGTCATCACCCAGGGGGAGATCGAGGCCATGGTTGCGTCAGGTTAGTGCATTATAACCTTTTTACCAAGACAGACCAACCGTCCTGATTCTGCGGAACAGTCCAGGGGGACAACTCTTTCTTTGTACTTTGCTCTTATTTGTTAGTGGCGTTTGCCACAATTCTGCCAGTGTCCGTGATGCTAGTGTCATAAACTTAGGTGCATATAAAGTTTATATAAGTGTGTGGGAAGCAGTGATAGTCGATTGGTTAAAGCACGCGTCTTGCGGGCAGCAGGTATTGGGTTCAAACCCCGGCTCGCACTTCTGGATTTTTCGAAATCTATGTGCCAATCATAATTTCTATATGATTATCACTTGCTTACGGTGAAGGAAAACATCGTGAGGAAACCTGCATGTCTTAGAAGATCTAACCAATTTTCGAAAGACATGTGAAATCCGCCAACCCGCACTGGGCCAGCGTGGTGGATTGTGGCCTGAATGCCCCTCATGTTGAGGGGAGGCCCGTGCCCAGGAGTGGGACGTCAAAAGGGCTAACTTATAAGAATGTGGCCAGTGCAGTGATTGAGGAGGAGGGTCCTTCAATCAAATTAACCGATAACTATAACAAAAGACGAGACAACATAATAGTACGACATTATTAGTTTGTTGGGACTCTGTTATAGACTGTTGTTTGACTAGCAATACGTCAAAAATGACACTTTTGACAGATTGTCACTGTCAAAGGGCGAATAAAAGAAAGAAATCTTTTATTTATTTGACACAGACACAAGAGGTTGTAAAGATGAGAATTGAACGCAAAAGGAAGTGGGCCATAATGTTTGGGTACCTCAATGTCGCCGTACGAAAGGCGGCTATAATAACTGCTTTATGGCCGATCTCCTGTGACAGGGTGGTACTACCCTAGTCGAATAAGCTCGTATACGAGCCGTAGTCTATCGGCAATGGCTAGGCTCATCCATAGTAAAATTTACCAATACAACACAACACTAGGAAATATTAATTAATTCATTTGTATTGTATTAGTATTTGAGAAATCAGAATTGTTATTTTTATATTTTTCCTTAACTGTACATCCGGATCGGAACGGACTTCGACTGAGAAGCTCCGGCAAGAGAGTCTGCAGGTTTGTTCTTTTTTATAGAAAGAAAGAAAGGAAAAAAAAAAATTATTGCAACAATTATGTAATACTAGCTGTGCCCCGCGACTTCATCCGCGTAGTATTGGATTATTGGGTTAAAAAGTATCCTATATGTTAATCCCGGTTATAATCTATCTGTGTTCCAAATTTCATCCAAATCCGTTCAGTAGTTTTTGCGTGAAGGAGTAACAAACATACATACATACATACATACATACATACATACATACATACATCCACACTCACAAACTTTCGCATTTATAATATTAGTAGGATAAAAAGAAAACTCTAAATAGAAAAATGCAAAACCCCCGATACGACGACTTTTTAAACTACAAAAGAGCTGATAATTTTCAAACGGATGAACCGAACGCTCGATCAGAATACATTTCTAACAAAAAAATTTACAAAATTAAAATCGGTTCATCCGCTGGGGGCTACGATGCCACAGACAGACACATATGTAAACTTATAACACTCCCGTTTTTAGTCGGGGGTTAAAATCAAGTGAAACACAGTGTCTATGGTCGTCGCAAATGGTTCCAATAAGCCATAGACGTCCCATAGCCGGGCATCCTCGTTCGCCATTGGTCATTTCGTGTGGACAAATCTAAATTCGCCGTGCTCCTCTATACCCCGGCTAAAACCATACCATAAAATATTTTGTTTTTCCTAAAAAGTTATTTTGATGGAGAGTGCTTTTAGCTATGTTTCATGAAAATCGGTTCAGCTGTTTGAAGATTATCAGCTCTTTTGTTCTTAAAGCCAACTTCCACGTCTCTGAACAGTTCGAAATTTGAGCTCCTTAGAATATCTATACAGGTTGAAACAGAAAGGGTATACTTTTTTTTTTCAAAACTTGACTTTGTAATTCTAAAACTATCAGCTTTGGAGGAAACTTGAAAATCAAAAGGTGTTATAGGAACACCGCTGTTGACAGCATTCACAAGTCTACAAAACCTTTAGTACTTCAACTATCCCACAAAGCCGATAACTTTTAGATTTACAAAGTAAAGATTGTAAACCCTATTTTTTCACCTGCTATAAATAAAAATCAAACTCTGTTCGTTGCTAATTGCATCACTTGAGAACGGCTGAACCGATTTGGATTTTTATTGTATTCAAATGATCGGAATAGTCCCAACTAGGTATTTAAGATAAAATATTTTAGCGGAAAAGGGAAGATCTTCCAGCCAGGCGGGTGTGATGCCTGGCGGGGCGGCCGGTATGCCCCGCCGGTTATTCTCGGGGTCTTGTATATATAGTCACGATGCTTGCGAGTCTTACTATCGTGATTCAGTTTTTCTATGAAGAATCCGTACATTGTATTGAGGCGCCGCATTTAACGCCATCTGTCCGTTTCTGTTGGCGACATGAATGTGAGGTCACCACAATATTATATTTTGTTGTGCTCGTATGACATAAGAAAGACATTACCAAGATGGCTCCCAGACTTCGAGATCGATTGATTAAAACTAAGTGACATGAGAAACAGGAAATAAATGTTGTTGCCTCCACAGGTCAAATGGGCAACATGGGCGGGCCGGGAGGCATGGGCATGGGCGGGCCGATGGGCGGCATGGGGATGATGCCCGGCGGCGGGCCGCCCGGCATGATGCCGCCCGCCGGCGCCATGGGCGGCCCGCCCGGCGCCGTGCCGCCCTTCATGAACCAGCCGCCGCCCTGGGTAAAGGATGGTGAGTGTCGATACACTAGCTGGGATCCGCGGCTCCGCCCGCGTGGTACTTCGATGAAATAAAAGTAGCCTAAGTTACTACTTATAATATCAGCTATCTGTCGGTGAAAGTCCCATCAAAATCGGTCCAGGCGATTAGACGGAATAAACAGACACGAAAATAATTTAAAAAACTGTTATAAGTACCGAATAAACTTTCGTCTGCATCTACTAAAAAGCTATTATTTTGATATTACAAGCAGACCCCTTAATTTGATTTATATGTATAGATCATAATAACTATGTTTTTCCATATTTGTGATAGGTAAAGACAAGCCGGAGGAGGCTAGTCCGAGCGACAACGATGAAATGCCGCCCGGCGAGACCGCGCCGCTCAGCCAGCCGCCCAACGGTAAGAACCGCCCAGCGTCACACCAGGGGGCCAGCTCTGCTAGCCGCTGGCAGCTAGATCGACTTGCAGTACGACAAAACTGACGTATCGTGTGTGTGAATACGTCAGTCTTGACAGCTTTTCCATAGAAAATTGATTACTGAACGAACAATACGAAATTATCGTTCGTTTAGACTAGATACGACGGCGGAAAAGGTGGAATTTAGAGTAGGATTCGACAATACGAACGTCACGATATATCGATTGTCGTTGCTAAGACCCGTATTAATTAATCGATCTCAAGTCTGAGGGCGATCTTAAGTACGCTTTTGACGTGTCATTGTGTACTGGAATTACATTTCCAAGATCGGTTTTAAACTTGAGATCGATTTATTAATTCGAGCTTATAGTGTATCCAATCATTTATTTAACTTTTGACAGATCACGCACATAAAGTTTTGTAATAATTTTTGATACAATGTACTACAGGGAATACTGTACTTCATGGACGGGCTCCGCCCACTTAGAGATGTGTCATTCATAATTAATGACCACAGACTATAAAAACGGTTTTGAAATAAATCGATTATCGATTATATTAATAAAACACAATAGAATTATTGTGATTGTATTTCATGTCAAATCATTTTGACAGTAACGAAGGGAGGAACGCTACGCTCAACTCAACCAAACGTGAGAATTCACAAATAAATCAATACGGAGGAATATTAATACTCCATTCGACGTATGAAAATGTGGATTAACACTGACAACAAAATGACGTCGCGCGTCGCCGCCGCGTCCAGTGTTGCCGTTTAATAATCGATAAAATTACGAAATTATCGATAAAATAATGAGTGTGTTAAATCGATTAAATCTTCTTCATTAATAAAATCGATCTATAAAATAAATCGAATCGGTAACGGGTCAGGGTATCACTATTTGATTAAGTATTAGAGCTGTCAAAAGTTAAATAAACGATTGGAAAGGGTATAAGAGAAGCCCCTTTTTTACGCTGGGGAATGCATATACGCATACCGCCCGAGACCGGGGGGAACTCGGGCGGTTATGTGGGGCTCCTGAACTGTTGTTCAGACTACCCACTAAAACCCAGCGGTCTGCTGCCCTAGCGGCCGTTACTACGGAGCGCCACAGGATCGTTGTGCACTGTGACGCCCCGGCGGCAGGCCTGGCATTGGTGCCAGGCCGTAGACCTCAAGTTGGGACTAGGGTCCCTCCTCAGGGGATTTATTTGAGCAGGAGGTCCCCCGACCCCCCACCCATCATTCCATCCCTCCACTACGGCGGAGGCAGGAGATGCGCATAGCGCCTCCTCCTTCTGCCCCGCCGTGAAGAGTAGCATTTGATGAGTTTACATGTGTGTATGGTTCCGCAGGCGGCATGGGCGGGTTCGGCGGCGGGCAGGGGCCGGGGCCAGGGCCAGGGCCGGGGCCGGGGCCGGGCGGGTTCCCGGGCTCGTTCCCGGGCGCGTGGGGCGGCTGGAACAGCTGGCCCCCGCCGCTGGTCGCGCAGCCCCCGCCCGCGCTCAACAACGCCGCAGTACCGGATTCCAGTATGTCTGCACTATATTCTATTGACGCTTAAAACTCTAATAATTACTTATCCAAATAGAGAATATTATGTTTTTGTAATTGTTTTTTAATGGTCGAAGTAATTAATGTGTGTAACTTATAAACTACTTGGTCTTTCTTGTCATTATAACCTCCACTAGCTGTGCCCCGCGACTTCATCCGCGTAGTATTGGATTATTGGGTTAAAAAGTATCCTATATGTTAATCCCGGTTATAATCTATCTGTGTTCCAAATTTCATCCAAATCCGTTCAGTAGTTTTTGCGTGAAGGAGTAACAAACATACATACATACATCCACACTCACAAACTTTCGCATTTAAAATATTAGTAGGATGTTCCAATATTTCTACAGATTTTTCGAAAAACTAAACAACTGTGTTAATTAAATATTTTAGAAGATGGTAGCCAGGGGCAATGTCAGGATATAAATACAGAAAGCTTTCGGTTAAAGAAAACTGCCTAGCTGTGTTAAAATTATTTTACTAAGAGATTTTCTACTTCATGTTATCCTAGTACCTTTTCTGTCAAGTTGTCTTGATAATTGTTTAAGTGGCATTTGAACTGTCGATATAATATGATATAAACTCCTCGAACAGGCGCGGCCACTCAGATGTCAGCCATGGGCGGGAACCCCGGTCAGATGCCGATGGGCGGGAACGTGACGCCCTTGGAGCCGCCCACCGTCATCCCGGACTCGCCCCCGCCCTCCATTCCCGCCAAGAAGGAGGAGCTGGTAAGTAACACTACACCACAATATATAATGATTATTTAGCTCATTTGACTCTAATGATCAATTTCATAGTAACTCAATTATACAGGACTTGATTGGTTTCGTAATCGTCCTACTAATATTATAAATGCGAAAGTTTGTGAGTGTGGATGTATGTATGTATGTATGTATGTATGTTTGTTACTCCTTCACGCAAAAACTACTGAACGGATTTGGATGAAATTTGGAACACAGATAGATTATAACCGGAATTAACATATAGGATACTTTTTAACCCGATAATCCAATACTACGCGGATGAAGTCGCGGGGCACAGCTAGTTGGTAATATTTGTTAGGCGTTGCCCTTTCTTCGCGCTGTATTCGTGGACTGTATTTCTTTGTGGATAATTGAAACGCAAGTGAGCACTTTATACTATTTATTGCAATTTTTTACACAACACTATATTGTTATATCAAATTAAAAATATTAAAAATAACGAGCACTCTTTTATGTTATTGGACGTTGTTGCTGCTGAGAGAGAGAGAGAGCGAGAGAGACATTGCCATTTATTAATGGCAATGTCTATCTATTTACACAGAAAATATTGTCTATGTTGTTAACAATATTATATTTCAAACTATGAACACGTAATATGTTCATTTTAGGGATATCAATCAACGAATTGATTCATCCGACTAATATTATAAATGCGAAAGTTTGTGAGTGTGGATGTATGTATGTATGTATGTTTGTTACTCCTTCACGCAAAAACTACTGAACGGATTTGGATGAAATTTGGAACACAGATAGATTATAACCGGGATTAACATATAGGATACTTTTTAACCTAATAATCCAATACTACGCGCATGAAGTCGCGGGGCACAGCTAGCAGCAAAATATATAATTATGATGATGATAATCATAATTTTAATATGATTATCACTTAGTGAAATAAAAAATCGTGAGGAAACTTGTATGTCTTAAAAAATCCGACGGATTTTTGCTAGTCATGTGAAATCTGCCAACCTGCACACGGCCACCGTGGTGGATTATGGCCCGAATCCCCCTCGCATTGAGGAGAGGCCGTGCCCGGGGCGAGAATTCACAGTCGACGGAATGTTTCCGTGTCGGAAACAACCGCTTCCATTCTTCTTATAAGGCCCGTATTAATAAATCGATCTCAAGTCTGAGAGCGATCTTGGAATTGTCACTCTTATGTGATCTTATGTGATGTGGCGCAGTGGTTCGAGCGTAGGCCGCTCGGCTCACTGCACATGATGTTTGCGGGTGCGATTCCCGCCGGGGCAAATTTCGGAAATGGCCTTTAAGTAATTTGCCCAGGTCTGGGTGTCACCGGAATCGCCTCCAGTCCATTGCACGGTGCCCATAGTACAAGCGTTGCTTAGTTTGGGACCATACAGTTGGTGTGTTCGTCTGGCGATATTTATTATTTTGTTAGATAAAACTCTTGAGATAAACAGTGGTGAGACATTAAAAGGACTATCTTTGTTGTTATATACGGCTGTCTATCCGTATGTCTGTCTGTCTGTGCGCCTGCGTGCCTGACCCCCCCCCCCCCCCTCCCCCTGCGCAGGTGATCCCGCAAGAGCTGGTGATCCTGGCGAGCGAGTGGAGCACCCACCGCGCGCCCGACGGCCGCCCCTACTACTACCACGCCAGCAACCAGGAGAGCGTCTGGGTCAAGCCCAGGCCCATGCGCCAGCTGGAAGGTAACACTCCCACCACCCGTAAGGGGGAGACGACATCTGACATATATACAGGTAGAAACAGAAAGGGTATTTTTTTTATTTTTCCAAACTTTGTCATTCTAAAACTATCAGCTTTGGAGGAAACTTGATAAACAAAAAGTGTTACAGGGATACAGCTGTAGATAGATTTTATAATATTAGTACTTCAACTGTCCCACAAAGCCCATAGTTTTAGATTTACAAAGTAAAGTTGCAAACAAAATGGTATACCCTTTCTGTTTCACCTAGTATGTATGTGTCTTATTTGTAAAATAATTAGCCTAAATAATTAAAAATTCTACCCAAAAGACACTATTCCACGCGGACGAAGTCGCGGGCACAGCTAGTCCTGTATAAAGATGTGTTAATTATCAGTTTTGGTTACAGAATTACAAGCGAAGATAGCCGCAGAGTGTGGCGAGAAACTGGACCAGGACAAAATTATTGAAATTGACGACGGCAAGGTCGAGGGTAAGTTATTCCCGCCGTTGACACAGACCAATAAGTCAAGACACCGCTCACGTGTTGTATATCGTTGTACCTACCTTTATTGTCCCTTAGTTGTTTTTTTTTTTTGTAAAATTATCCACTATATGTTGGTGTTCAATTATTCAAATTCAAATATTTGTATTTCAAATAGGCCAGATTAACTGGCACTTTTAAAAAGTCCTATGGAGAAGAACATGCCACAAACTAATTTTAATTAATTTTATTAAAATCAAAAATTATAATATAAAATGTTCGTTCGTGTCGTATCGTTCGTTGTTGTCGGAAAAAAACTAAGTAGCGTGCAGTTGGTAGTGCCATAGAAATAAGAAAAATAATGTAACATTGGCAATTTGTAAGTGCCCCCTAAGGCCTGAACAAAATAAATTACCGCTGACAACAGATGGCGCTTACTAAACACGTCCACTATTGTATGAGAATTCAATTGGCATAAGTTGCCGGGGTGTCGGGGAGGACGGCGAATTTTGATTGGTCCGTTCACGGTCGAGCCATGGACCAATCAAAATATCAGGTGCGATCATACATATGCAGTGGCAATGCATATGTTAGTAGAGCGGGGGGGGGGGGTGCCCGCCTATGCGGCGTCTATGACTTATTGATCTGTAGCTTTTAGTGCTAATTTTGTTGCTAGATTACTTAAACCGCAGCCGACGAGAAGCGATATGAAAATGAATACGTTAATTTATTATATTAGTTGATTTTAAACGTTCCGACACAGAATGAATAATGGACTTAATAAAATGGTTGCCCGAATGTTGGCGAGCCCGGCGATGTTAGGCTTGAACTCGAACATTACCATTTCGTGTCGCTTCTCATTGGCGTTAGTATAGATATTGTTTTATTTTTATTTTAGGAATGCTTACAGCACAATCTAATTAGGCCCGTATTAAAAAATCGATCTCAAGTCTGAGAACGGTCTTGAGTTCGCTTTTGACATGTCATTTTGTACTGGTATGACATTTCCAAGATCGCTCTCAGACTTGAGATCGATTTATTAATATGCGCCTTAATCTTCAGATATATGTAGTTAATTTTATTAGTCAACTAGTTTATGCCCGCGACTTCGTTCGCGTAGACTTAGTAAAGTATCCTATGTGTTAATCCGGGTTATAAACTATCTGTTGTCCAAATTTCATCCAAATCCGTTCAGTAGTTTTTGCGTGAAAGAGTAACAAACATACATCCACACTCACAAACTTTCGCATTTATAATATTAGTAGGATTTGTCTTATTTATCCCTTTTCTTCTGATGGAACTCGCGCTAGTCACTACATAGTATAAAACAAAGTCCTTCCCGCTGTCCGTATGTCCCTATGTATGCTTAGATCTTTGAAACTACGCAACGGATTTTGATACGGTTGTTTTTAATAGATAGAGTGATTCAAGAGGAAGGTTTATATGTATAATACATGCATAATATAGTTGAGAAACACTGATGTTTTTAGTGGTTTCTTGCACCCGTGCGAAGCCGGGGCGGGTCGCTAGTCTATACAAATAAATAATATTGGAGTGTCTGTTTGTAATATCAAAATAACACCTTTTCACTAAATGCATATGAAAGTACATACGACACCTATAGCAAAAACGCGATTTAAAAAAAAATTGTCTGTCTGTCTGTCTGTGTGTTTGTTCCGGGTAATCTCCGAAACGGCTGGACCGATTTTGACGGGACTTTCACTGGCAGATAGCTGATGTAATAGGGAGTAACTTAGGCTACTTTATTTTTTGTAAAACAATTAGGGTTCCGTGTAAAAAAATAAAAACACATGAAATCAAAGAGTATTTCCGAAACGGCTTGACCGATTTTGACGGGACTTTCAATGGTAGATAGCTGATGTTATAAGCAGTAACTTGGGCTACTTTTATTTTAGAAAAACTAAATTAAAAAAAATGGGTTCTGGCGCGCGGGCTCAGAACGCGGGAGCGGGCTTTTTTGTTAAATTAAATTCCACGCGGACGAAGTCGCGGGCTCAGCTAGTACATAATAATTTACTATTCACTGCGAGCGGAGCCAATGGGGTAAAGGAAATAGCCTTTCATTGATTTAAAGTCTTATTTAAGTTCTTAAGTTTATTCCGAGGTGTGAAGAAGTCTATTGAAATTCGGTCCATAAAATATATATTTTTATACAGGGTGTAAGGGGCATCGTAACGAAAACTGATACCATGGATTCAACTCATGATTCTGGACCCCCCAGAGTTGGAATTTTTCGACGATGGCTTCCTGAAATATGCTAAACTAGCTGTGCCCCGCGACTTCATCCGCGTAGTATTGGATTATTGGGTTAAAAAGTATCCTATATGTTAATCCCGGTTATAATCTATCTGTGTTCCAAATTTCATCCAAATCCGTTCAGTAGTTTTTGCGTGAAGGAGTAACAAACATACATACATACACACATACATACATACATACATACATACATACATACATACATACATCCACACTCACAAACTTTCGCATTTATAATATTAGTAGGATTTTGTTCAGCATTTTAAAATTGATTTTATCATGAAATGCACGCGCTCGAGCATATTGAGTATTAATCTGCATTGCCGTTATGCCGTAATGTCTAAAATAGTAATTATGTATTTATTTATGTAAAATCACTTGAGATAGATTTGTATAATGATTTCATGCTAAAATCATTTTAAACATAATAAAAACATTTGAGAATAATAATAAATAATAATAATAATTTAGCCCTTTTTGACGTCCCACTCCTGGGCACGGGCCTCCCCTCAACATGAGGAGGATTCAGGCCATAATCCACCACGCTGGCCCAGTGCGGGTTGGCGGATTTCACATGTCTTACGAAAATTGGTTAGACCTTCTAAGACATGCAGGTTTCCTCACGATGTTTTCCTTCACCGTAAGCAAGTGATAATCATATAGAAATTATGATTCGCGCGTAGATTTCGAAAAATCCAGAGGTGCGAGCCGGGATTTGAACCCAAGACCTGGTGCCCGCAAGACGCGTGCTTTAAGCAATCGGCTATCACTGGCTATCGGCTATTTGAGAATAATTCATGAAAATATCGACACAAAAATCCAACTCTGTGGGGTCCAGAATCATGAGTTTGAATCCATGGTATCAGTTTTCGTTACGATGCCCCTTACACCCTGCGGTGCTACTCCTAGCAACGAAGATCGATATATCGTGACATTCGTATTGTCGAATCCTACTCGTATATCGACTGAACGAAGGCTAATATCGTAATATCTGAAGCGTCAATAGCCTAGTGGTTGGAGGGGTCGTCCTCGTAGCTGAGAGGTTCCCGGTTCGATCCCCATCCTGGCCATTAAACTATTGACGTGAGCCCGCTCCTAGCACAAGCATTAGCTTAGTTGGTGGGGCTAAAGGGAATGCTAGTAATGTGATAAACACACATTGCTAGTAATCTATTTACAAAAAGAAAAAATATGGTATTGCCCGTTCAGTAATCGATACGACGGCAAACAAGATGGAATTTATAGTAGGATTCGACTATACGAATGACACGATATATCGACCATCGTTGCTAAGAGTAGCACCCCAGCATACATATAACAAACTAGCGGCCCGCCCCGGCTTCGCACGGGTACATTGCGGTTACATTATTGGAGTTTTAGTAAGGATCCCTAATTTTTTGAAAATATATTATAGCCTATGTCACCCGGGGATAGTGTAGCTTCCCAACAGTGAAAGAATTTTTCAAATCAGTTCAGTAGTTTCGGAGCCTATTCATTACAATCAAACAAACAAAGTTTTCCTCTTTATAATATTAGTATGATGATAGTCTGCAAGCAAACGTACGGCACGCCAGATGTTGAACAGTTACCGTGGCCTATAGTTGCTTGCAATACCGAAGGCATTGCTCGCATGTTCCGACTTGAAGGGTAGTGGGACAGTAGGCTTGTTGGGTTTTCGCTCTCACTCATCCTAGGAAACGCTGCTATTATAGCTACTTTACCCCGGTCATCTGTGAGAGTGTGGTCTACCCGGTGGAGCTATCTCGTATATGAGCTACATCGACGGTCTTGGTATTTATTGTAATTGAATTTGGTCAGTAATAGACGTGGACGCGCACGCGGAAGCGGCCGCCGCCGCGGAGGCGGAGCGGCAAGCGGCCGCCGAGCGGCAAGTGGCCGCCGAGCGCGAGCGGCAAGCGGCCGCCGACCGGGAGCGGCAAGCGGCCGCCGAGCGCGCCGAGAAGGAGAAGCAGGACAAGGACAAGGCCGACAAGGACAAGGCGAAGCATGATCGCAGCCGGCCGATATCCAGCACGCCTATACTGGGCACGCCCTGGTCAGTGCACAGTAATCTTGGTTAAGGTGAAGGCGCCTGTCTAGCCCGCGAAATTCAAAATTTTCGAGTATTTTTATAGTTTATCCAGAATCTGAAAACATTTAAGACAGCATTTTGTGATTTGCGACAAACACAGTATGCAGTGCGTTTATTAATACATTTATTTTAATCTAAATATTATCACGGTGGATATGATACTAGTAAATCACTAAATATACAAAAATTGCCAGATTATCTGGATAGTTGTCGTTCTTGAAATGTTTTAGAGTAATTTGGATATATTAATAAATGCACTGCACATGGTCTTTCTCGCGAATTAAAAAATGTGCCTTTTATTTTTGTCAGATTTTGAAAACAAACTAAAAAACCTCTAAAAATTTGAACTTTGCGGGCTAGATGGGTGCTTCAGCCTTAATATAGCACATAGCACCAAATTAAAACATGATTTTTATACACAAGGAAAAGCGCATGCTGTGTCGGGTCGCAATTAATGCTATAATATTATGCACCGCGCTTACAGAACATAATAGAGCGGGCTTTTTAATGAATTTACGTCCTAAGGAATAATGTACAGTCTGTCAGAAGCCGTAAAAAGAATGTTCGATGAATTGATATTTTCCCTAGCATCTCTTAAGAAAAACTTGAACTTGGAAGTCAAATATGGCTTGTTTAATTCCATAGCCATTCAGCTATTCAGTGGCAATGGTGTTGCCTGCTCATATAATTTTTTTATGCTGTTCCTTAGAATGTACACCATCTTTCATTCATTGAAAAGAGTAACCATTGAGTTTCTTGCCGGCTCTTCTCAGTGGAAGCGGCATTCCGAACCGGTGGTAGATTCTGACTATTCTGACATTCTGGCTTACATGAATAAAAACAATTTTGAATTTGAATATATTTTCATTTGTATTTTGTTGTAATAAAAGGTTTAAAAAATTTGCTCGAAGAGAAGGGATTCATGCATTTTTTACTTTTTTAAAGTAGAAAAATGTTATAAGAAATAGTACAGGGTTGCATCCTGCCTTTAAAAGCGTTACCCTATAAAAAATATTGAAGCGCTTTCTCTTGTTTATAGAACTTTCTTGACAGACAATAATAATAAAAATAATAATTTAGCCCCTTTGACGTCCAATTCCTGGGCACGGGCCTCCCCTCACTATGAGGGGGATTCAGGCCCTTATTATGTGTATTGATGTATGTATCGGTGGTTGTGGCAGGTGCGTGGTGTGGACGGGCGACGGGTCGGTGTTCTTCTACAACTCGGCGGCGCACTCCTCGGTGTGGGAGCGGCCCGCCATCCTGCTGGGCCGGGCCGACGTCGACAAGGCGGTCAACCAGCCGCCCGCCGCGCTGCTCGAGCTCTCGGTAACACCTAGACACGAGAGACACACACACACACACACACACACACACACACACACACATGACACGCACACACACACACACACACATGACACGCACACACACACACACACACACACACACACACACATGACACACACACGCACACACACACACATACATACATACACACACACGCACGACACATATTTGACACACATAAAAAAATAATGTTTGTGAACAGGCGCTTTTATCCCATTGGTAATTAGACAAACAGTCAATTATACATCGGCCAACGAGAAGCAATCCGAAAATTAATAGATTTGTTTGTGAAATTAATATGTAGTTATTTTCAACGTTTTGCCTACATTTATTGTCAATTAATGTTACGGGGCCCGAGATATGGTATGAACGATGAATTTATAAAATGCCAGAATGTCTGCGAGCAAATGGAACATTTTTACTGTTTACTTGGTGGTATACAAGTTGAAGTAGAAAGGGTAGATATATATTTTTTATCAAAACTTAACTTTATAATTCTAAATCTATCGGCTTTGAAGGAAACTTGAAAAACAAAACGTGTTACAGGGATACAGCTAATGATAGATTTCATAAGTTTACAAAACCTTTAGCACTTCAACTGTCCCGCAAAGCCGATAGTTTTAGATTTTCGAAGTTAAGTTGCAATTAAGGCTAAAGCGCCCATCTAGCCCGCGAAGTTCAAATTTTTTGAGGATTTAAAGAAATTTTTCAAAATCCGAGAATAATATAAGGCACATTTTGTAATTCGCGAAAAATACCGTGTGCAGTGCAATTATTAATATATCCAACTTACTCTAAAACATTTCAAGAACGACAGCTATCCAGATAATCTGGCAATTTTTGTATATTTAGTGATTTACTAGTATCACATCCACCGTGATAATATTTAGAGTAAAATAAATGTATTAATAAACGCACTGCATACTGTGTTTGTCGCAAATCACAAAATGTTGTCTTAAATGTTTTCAGATTTTGGATAAACTATAAAAATAATCGAAAATATTGAATTTCGCGGGCTAGACAGGCGCCTCCACCTTAAAATAGTGTACTCTTTCTGTTTCACCTTGTAGTTAGTTGCATTGCATGTCACTGATCATCCCCTGTGTGTTGTGTGCAGCGCAAGGAAGCGACCGGCGGGAGCGCGGGGGGCGCGGGCGGGGGAGTCGGTGCGGGAGGGGGAGGAGGCGGGGGCGGCGCCAAGCCCAACGGCGACCTCAAGCGCGCCGCGGACTCCAGCAGCGACGACTCCCTCGTGGACTCCACCAAGAAGGTCAAGGCAGAGGAAACACGTGAGTCACATTCACAATGTTACTGTTCATGTGTTTGTTCGTGATTGGCCCCGGTCTGGGTGTTATTATCTGTACAAGATAGCTTGATCTCTGCGACAGCTGTCAGTGTCAGACAGTACCTGTCAATGTCACACTTTATGGGCATGCCGACCTAATTAGTGATGGGCGATGAATCGTCGTGACCACGAGACGATATTTTAAAGAAAGCTTAATTTATATTTTAATTTTATTGTTTATTTTAATATCATAACATTATTTACATTTGTACATACTTGATCTAAAATAATAGTGAGTAAATAAAATCCAATTTCGGGAGCGGGACGTCCTATTTGATAATATTTGCGAACTAGAGTTTATAATAAACTAGCTGTGCCCCGCGACTCCGTCCGCGTTCTGTTGAATTTTTTCCTGAATTTTCTTTGCTATAAACCTCACGGAGCCCGAGACCTTTCCAACGAATGCAAAACCGTGGAAATCGGTTCGTGCGTTCTGGAGTTATAGCGTCAGGAAGGAAAACCCGACTTATTTTTATATAGTAGATTTATAAGATTGTTCTAGCGATTCAGAAATTGATCCAGATATGGATTTGGGGTGTACTCCTTTAAGAGAATAAATGTCATTTTATATTAAAATATTCCTTTGTTGGCATCGATGATAGCATCAAACCTCGATAATTTCTATCGACAATTTTTTATATCCTGACCCTATAAATGACAGTTTTCCGTCTGTCAAAACGATCAAGCTAACTTGTACAGAATATACTGGGATCGCCCCCAGTCCATTGTACGGTACCCATAGTACAAGTCTTGTTTAGTTTGGGACTGTACAGTTGGTGTGTCAGTCGGCGATATTTATTTATTTATTACTAGCTGAGCCCGCGACTTCGTCCGCGTGGAATTTAACTTAACAAAAAAGCCGGCTCCCGCATTCCGAGCCCGCGCGACAGGACCCCTTTGTTTTTATTTGTTTTTCTAAAATAAAAATAGCCTAAGTTACTGCTTATAACATCAGCTATCTACCAGTGAAAGTCCCGTCGAAATCGGTCCAGCCATTTCGGAGATTACCCGCAACAAACACACAGACAGATAGACAGACAAAAATTTTTTTAATCGCGTTTTTGCTATACGTGTCGTATGTACTTTCATATGTATTTAGTGAAAAGGTCTTATTTTGATATTACAAACAGACACTCCAATTTTATTTATTTGTATAGATTCGTGTCGGCCAAACAAAGATCAAAGATGTTTGAAAATGTGATTAAAGAATGTAAGGGGCATCGTAACGAAAACTGATACCATGGATTCAACTCATGATTCTGGACCCCCAGAGTTGGAATGATCCGTCGATATTTTCATGAGTTATGGCCAAGTTTTTTATGGTTTTATTCATGTAAGCCAACAAAGCATTTATGAATAGTCAGAATCTACCGCCGGCTCGGAATGCCGCCGTCATGCGAGTACGCGGGCGCTGCTTTTGGGGATTGGTCCACCCACTTGCCTCCTAACAACATTGTTGTTAAACTCTATTCATTTACTTAGCGTGGAAGGCATCACACCAAAGCAATTGTCTTCTTATCCACCTCTGTTTTATTAATTACTAGCTGTGCCCCGCGACTCCGTCCGCGTTCTGTTGAAATTTTTCCTGAATTTTCTTTGCTATAAACCTCACGGAGCCCGAGACCTTTCCAACGAATGCAAAACCGTGGAAATCGGTTCGTGCGTTCTGGAGTTATTGCGTCAGGAAGGAAAACCCGACTTATTTTTATATAGTAGATTATTCTTATTTTGATCTGCAAACATTAAAATTGATGTAAAGTGTGAGTAGGTATGCACACCGCACCAAACTAGCTTTCTAATTTAAATACCTACATCTGAGTGAGATCTGATTACTATTTACTTTTTTTTTATCTTTATTTATTAGAGATTTTTATCCGAAAGGATAGAATATGTCAACCCCATCGTAACCTTACACTAGTTAAACACAAATAAAATCTTACAAACATAGGTAGAAAGTAACAAGACAAACAAAAATACCTTATAGAACCTAAAAGTAAACACTAGGATAATATCCAGGGTTCAAACCCCGGCACACCCCACTAAACTAGCTAAGCAACCTAAATCTGAGTGAGATTTGATTACTATTTACCTATTTAGTGACAATGGTGTCGCCTGCTCACATTCTGTTGCTGTTCCCGAGAATGTACACCATCTTTTATTCAATGAAAAGAGTAACCATTGAGTTTCTCGCCGGATCTTGTCAGTGGAAGCGGCATTCCGAGCCGGCGGTAGATACTGATTATTCATAAGTGCTTTGTCGGCTGGCCCAGTGCGAGTTGGCAGATTTCACGTGTCTATAGAAAATTGTCTAAATTTTGTAAGACATGTAGATCTCCTCACGATGTCTACCTTTCACCTTCAGCAAGTGATAATCATAATATAGAAATTATGATTTGCACATGGATTTCGAAAGACCTCAGACGTGCGAGCTGGGTTATCACTGCTTGTTTGTTGGCTTACATGAACAACCTGCCCCCCCTGCAGCTCGGAAGGGCGCGCTGCCGTCGCTGTCGGGCGGCGGCAGCATCGACGTGGGCGCGGCGGCCGCCATGGAGGCGGAGGCGCGCGCGGCGCGGGAGCGCGGCTCGCTGCCGCACGAGCAGCGGCTGCGCGCCTTCCTGCAGATGCTGCACGAGAAGCACGTGTCCGCCTTCAGCACGTGGGAGAAGGAGCTGCACAAGATCGTGTTCGACCCCAGATACCTCATGCTCAACTCCAAGGAGCGCCGACAGGTTACTACTAGCTTCTATACAGCAGATATAGGTTTACATAGATAACGCAAATGCATGTTCTTCGCGTGTACGAAACCCCGACCAAGCGTCGAGGTTGGTCGCCGCTAGCTTACAGTCCGCGCGGCTACAGATATAAACAATACGAGTATGAGCGAGATAATCACTCGAGAGAATCGTAGCGGGCGGAGGGCATCGGCGGCATCCGTGTCTTTGAATCGGTTTGGATTTACCGTCGCTAATGACGTCACAGTAGGTGTTAACAATTCGGCACGCTTGGTTTCAATACAAATCGTAATACTTGCATTATCTATGTAAATCTATATATGGATGTTCGGGGCGCTCGCCGCGCGGCCACTCTATCCGTGCTAATCGTCAGATGACGTAGCGTTACACGATGACGTCAGAGCTGCGGCGCCCTACGCTTTATACTATTAATTTGGCTTGAAGGTTAAAACGTATGTCAGTAATTTTACTGATTAATAAAAAAATATTTATAAATAATCTTCTATAAAGCTTGCTTCTCTCGGGCGTCCCTAGACACAGCACTGGTTTTTTTTATTAATCCGCCAACCCGCATTAGGCCAGTGTGATGGATTACGGCCGGTATCCCCCTCGTAGTGAGGGGAGGCACGTGCCCAGGAGTGGGACGTGAAAAGGACTAACCACTATAGCATAGTATACAACGTGTTAATAAAATTGGGAAAAACCTCTGACACGCCCACTTTATTGAAGCGAATCTTGTATACGGAGGTTCGGGGCGCTCGCCGCGCGGCCACTCTATCCGTTCTAAGCGTCAGTAGCGTTATACAACGATTGTAAGGTATCCATAGTACGAGGGTCGCTTAGTTTGGGACCATACATTCGGTGTGTCAGTCTGGCGATATTTATTATTATTATTATAATAACCATATTTGTTGGTCAGGTGTTCGACCAGTATGTGCGCGAGCGCGCCGAAGAGGAACGCAAGGAGAAGAAGAACCGACTTCAACAGAAGAAGACAGCCTTCAAGCTGCTCATGGAGGAGGCCAAGCTGCATTCCAAGTGAGTACCTGATGTTAAGATGTTTTTTTTTATTTAAAAAGTAAGTATTTAGACCGAGAGTGTTCTTAATTAGGTTTCATTTTGATTAGATTTGATTTTGAAAATCGGTTCGGCCGTTTGAAAATTGTTAGCTCTTTTGTAGTTTAAAAAGACGTCGCATCGGGGGTTTATTAAATGTTCAGTTAAGAGTTTTATTATTTCCGATACTAATGTTAGTTTCCACTTGCACCCAGATCCTCGTTCAGTGACTTCACGTCGAAGCACGGCCGCGACGAGCGCTACAAAGGTATAGAGAAGGCGCGCGACCGGGAGACCTACTTCAACGAGCACCTCGCCGAGCTGCGCAAGAGGGAGAAGGACGAGAAGGAGAAGCAGAGAGAACAGGTGAGTGCGACGGGGACGGCGCTACACGCAACAAGACCGTTGTCAACCAGATAGTAACCACGTGGGACTTAGACAAACTAAAAAAAATACATACAGACGAACGAGGATTATGGCCTGCTTCCCCCTCGTGTTGAGGGGAGGCTCGTGCCTAAGAGTGGGCCGTCAAAAGGGCTTAATTATTATTATTATTATTTATACAGGCGAACATAGTAACCACCTCCTTTTTGGAAGTCGGTTAAAAAAGGAGTAGCCCAAGTTACTACTTGTAACATTAGCTATCTGCCAGTGAAACTCTTGTTAAAATCGGTCCAGCGGTTTTGGAGATTAGCCGGAACAAACTGACCCAAAATTAACCGTATATATTATTATACGCTTTCGTAAGTTGATGTTTTGTCATCACACAAAAATAGACACTTTAATTTTATTGATTGGTCTGTATAGAAGACATTTATAATTGGTTCACGTGTAGATGATGTCAGAATTGATAAATTAATTAAGTAGTGACTCTAGCTATGACTTGAGTTCCTGAGAATGTACACCATCTTTTATTAATTGAAAACAGTAACCATTGAGTTTCTCGGCGGCTCTTCTCAGTGGAAGCGGCATTCCGAGCCGGCGGTAGATTCTGACTGTTCACAAATGCTTTGTTGGCTTCCATTAATAAAAACAAATTTGAGTTGAGATTGAGTTTTGATAAAGTGCAATTCGACTCACACAGCATTGCGTGCGTAATGTCATGTCATGTAAGGATCTCTCTTTACTTGTAACTCTTGATAAGCGGATCCATAGATGTACTTTTACCCTTCGCAAATTGAGTTCAATGTCCGCCAGGCTTGTTAGTGTGTTACCAGCTAGTAATCGCTATTGTAGCCGCGATTCGTACGATGCGTCAGAGAGTCGAAAGTCCAACCCTTCCCCTTGAATTCCGCAGCGTGCGAGCAATGCCTTTGGTATTGCAAACATCTATAAGTAACTGTTTGAACTAAAAGTTTGGTATAAACTAAATATAATATACTAAATGGATTTTAATGAAATATAGCATTATAGCTTACATATTATTTATTATTTCGTAAAGTCCCACCGGTCTGGGTGTCACTGGGATCGCCCCCAGTCCATTGTACGGTACCCACAGTACAAGCGTTGCTTAGTTTGGGACCGTACAGTTGGTGTGTCAGTCTGGCGATATTTATCTATTATTATTATTTAAATCATGAAAACTTAAAATACTGTCTAGTTAAGATTTAAATCTTATGTAACGTCTGTTCTCTGTCTATCTGTTTGTCTACCCTTTAGAGTAGGACGTGTGGAGTGATATTCCTGTAACGGGTTCGATTCTCGTTTAACCATTTTTGTAACATGTTGTCTTGTTACTGTTACAATAACGTTTACGAAAATAGCAGCGTAGCTCAAACTTTTAAATGATTATAATAAAGTGTTTTCCATTTTCAGCTTCGATTTTTTTTGTTCGTATTGTGACGCACTTCAGGTTCGAATCCTGATAATTTTAATTATATTTACTTATCGAACAGTACACGGGTTCAATTCCCGTGTCGGTACATTTTAAAAATGTTGAATCTCTGTGCGAATTTCGATTATTATGACTGATATTTGATATTTAATTTGATTTATCGATATATTTTTCGATTGTCTTTTTTATTGTTTGGTTTGTGTATTTCTTTCAGTGATTGAACAGAAAAAAACATCTTCTACCAAATAATTTAAAAAATATTTTTGCCTATATTTTAATGTAGTTATATGTTTTTTTCTGCTCAAGCAATGAAATGTTGATTTTAAATCATAAATTTAGAGCAGCTTTAAATAAAAATAAAAGAAGAAAACAGTACAAAAGACAGTTGTTTTGTTGCCAAGAAATATTTAACTTTTTTCCGTGTCCCAATATTTCAATGATGATGATAATTTTATCCCCTGTAGTGTGTTATTTATGTGTTTAAACGATTGTGTTTCATGAGGATCTTGCTTGTTTATGAAACATCCAAAGTTAAGTGAAGTATACCAAAATGTTTAATAAAATTATTAAAAAAAAAATACACATTTCCTCACGACAACACGTTCGCTGTATAAATATATAAACATTACCCCCAAATCTAGCAATTGAACAAGCAAATAGCGGCGACATTGTTTGTGGTTAGCGAAGCGGCGGCGGCGGAGCGAGGCGAGAGCGGAGCTGTGCGGGGAGCGGGCGGGCGCGGGGGTGATCACTTGACGATTTAAATAAACAGCTGTACTGTACATGAAAAAACAGTTTTTCACGGAATTTATAAAGGACACGAGATGAGGAAGAAACAGAGAATGGTGATTTTCGCCCCTTTTATTTTGTAGATTGTTTTGGTGGGAAGAGTCTCCTTTTCCTTGGGGATAAGTGAAAAACGGGAAGTACTATTGGGTTCGCGCCCAAAAATAGTAAATACTGAATATAATTATCGTACTCAGGTCAAATATTATTTTTATTCAAAGTTAAAAATGTGATGTTTCGATTTTGAAGATTATTTTTTCTAAAAATATGCTCCTTTTTTAGCGCCGTACCATTACGTTATTGCACGATATAAACTCGTCAACTGGTCACACCGCGCCGCCACAAAAAATATATAAGGTTAGATATAGTTTTAAGCAGATAAATAAATAAAACATTAATAAAATGATTATCTAAGTATACAATTCGATCCAGGTTATCGATATCTACCAAAAAACTAAATTAAAGAAAAACGAGAAAATGTTTTGAGAAACGCTGACCGCAATGACATTTAGAAGGGGCAAAAAAATATATTTCTACAAAATATTTTATGCGAACCATGCCTTCATATCTAAAAAAAATAAGTTGAATGTAGCTTTTTAAGATTTCGTACCTTGAAAGGAAAAATGAAAAACATATTTTTTTTATAAAAAAAAATCCATTTAGTATCTTCTACTGAAGGTCGACAATAATATTAAATAGTTTGACAAACACTGACTTTTTTGCCCATGTAGATATCATCGCGGTCATCAATATATAGAGGAGAAAAACACATCTTATTTATTATTATATAGAGTACATAAATCCTCCCCGAACAGCTTTCAGAAAATACATAAAACTGCATGCACAAACACTGGCAACACTCACATTGTGGCAACGCAAATATTGCCAGCCTACAAAATGATAGTGGTGATGGGTTGCTAGATCAAAAAAGTAAAACGGAAAATGTAAATAATTGGACTTTTACAAAAGCGATCCCTGATAGGCTTTATAAACTAATTAATTTCTTTTTCAGCGTCTTTTTTATGTTATGGATTTTTTTCTTAATTTTCGCATTGTCCATAAAGAAGTTTTATTTTACAATTTGTATAAAAGTCAAAAGCTAAAAAAATAGTTTATGAACCGATGCCATATCATCTCTAACACAAAATATAATTATAATTAAATACAAACAATTACTAAATAAACGTTATTTAAAACAAACATTCTCTATGGGCAATTATTTTTTTATATAAAAAGGAGTAAAAGTTACAACGAAATATACATTTGAGTCACATAAAAAGTGAAATACGAATCAGTATTGTCATAATAAATTAATTATTAATGTTTGAGAAACATATGCAGAATCAGATGATGTAATGAACTAGTACGTTGTAATGGAATCAGTATTACGGGTATCTATAATAACATTTTCCTTACGACTTCTGTTTACAAGAACAATATTTTTTTCATTCCAAACAATTTAACCTATTCAGAACCATTGTTTGATCAAGATTACATAATGCATTAAATCGATCTCCCAAGTCTGAGAACCATCTTGAGGACGCTTTGACATGTCATTTTGTACTGATATGACTTAAAACTTACATTTCCATGGTCGCTCTCAGACTTGAGAAGGATTTATTAATGCTGATTTAGAACTGAGTGGGACTGTTCTAGCCAGACACTTTAACAATGTAAAATAAACACAGTATAAATATTGCTTAGACAATTTACACGCTGAATAAATCAGTAATGTTATCAAGGGTTCGATTCCCGTGGATATTTCGCAAATTTTCTTGTTAATCGCCCCGGTTTGTGTGACTGGTATCGCCCCCAGTCCATTGTGCGGTGCTCTTATTATCTATAGTTACTTCACTGGTTCGATTCCAGTGCGAATTCGAGAGTGGTATTTCTCGTAATTGGGCCCCTGGTCTGGGTGTCACTGGGATCGCCCCTAGTCCATTGTAAGGTACCCATAGTAAAAGCGTTGCTTAGTTTGGGACCATACAGTCGGGTGTGTTTGTCTGTCCGTATGTATATTGTTTATGTATTTTATGATACTGAAGATGAAATGTTTTTAATAAATAGCAAAATAGTTAAAATTTACCCGTAAAATTGGTTCTTTTTCAAACAGATACAGATTAGAAAGCTAGGTCTAGGTAGGGCACTTTTGGTAAACTGAAGTATACGATTCTTAGAAATTGGTTAATTGTTTAGTTCCTAAGGCAAAACAGCGATCACACGGTGGTCGAACGCACGCTTTTAGAACAAGATGTTCAGGTTTAAACCATGTCTCGCACTTGTGGGATTTACAGATTTACAGAGCGAACCTCATTTCCATATCATTGTGATTATCACTCGCTTGAACGGTGAAGGAAATCATCGCGAGGAAACCGGTTCGTCTTTCGTAAGACATGTTAATACTCCACCCCGCGCTTGGCCCGCATGGTGGACTAGTCCCGAGTCCTCGCATTGAGGGGGGAGTGTATCCGGTGTGATGGCGACATGTGCCGCACTGCAGACCACTTCTGCCGGCCCCTTTGGGGGATAAAAGCGTGATGTTATATATATTGGTGCCAATGAGGGCGGTACCGCCTCCAGTGGGCGTTGAAGCCTTCCATAGCTATAGGTCCTTATAGGTTCTCATAGCGACGACCGCTTGGCGCAGTGGTTAAAACGTTGGCCGTTCGGCTCACTGCACATGGTGGTTGCGGGTTCGATTCCCGCCGGGGCAAATTTCGGAATTGGCCCGTTCGTAATTTTCCCAGGTCTGGGTGCCACTGGAAACGACCCTAGTCCATTGTACGGTACCCAAAGTACAAGCATTGCTTAGTTTAGGGACCATACAGTTGGTGTGTCAGTCTGGCGATATTTATTTATTTATAGCTTGCGTGCGCGATATTTTAATATTTGTAAAACTCTTATGATATATATTGTTTTTTTTTTCTTGTAAAAGAGTTGGAATTATCTTGTATGTGACCCGTTGAAAGTAGGGGCGTGAGCAAAAAGTTTGAGAAACAGTGTCAACTTGCAGTGGATTATATAATATTTTTTAAAGGTCAGTGGTCCCTACGAGGAACCCAGGGTATGCAGTCCGTTCGTTAGCTAGTGTTATAATAATTATAAAATAATTTCGGAATTATTACTTCAGTATACCAACACACTAATATTATTTTCTCTTTCAGGCAAATAATTGATTTCTCTCCACAGCACTTAATAAAAACTTTTTTTCTGTTCTTTTCAGTTGTTAATGATAAAATGTTTGCCTTTCAGCTGCTGAAGGGATGAACCCTGTTGCGAATAGCATAAGAGTGTTAGGGCTCTGGTTCTGTGCGCGGATTTGTGTTATTCAATTCGCTACCCTATTGCTTGCGTTTCAAATTAAAAAGTACACGAACACGCCCGCAGAATTATAGCCCCAGCACACGCCCACAAAACTGCGCGCCGATCGCGGTACGCCCACCAAATTGTACAAATCTCATTTTAGGCGAAAACGGAGTTCATTGCGCTGCTCAAAGAGAAGGCGGTGGATAGGCACGCGCGGTGGGTGGACGCCAAGAAGAAGGTGGATAGCGACGCCAGATACAAGGCCGTGGAGAGCAGCACTCTTCGCGAGGACTACTACAAGGAGTACTGCAAGATGCTGAAGGATGAGAGGAAGAAGGAGAAGGACGGGAAAGACAAGAGTGAGTCTTTTTTTTATCACCTTAGGGGGCGTCCATTTGTTGCGTAAGGTGTTTTAGGGGGGGAGGGGATCACGGTAAATCTTTCCAAATCTCACGATAAATATAGAAATAAATTAAATGTTTTAGGGTATATTTTTTATTGTTGAATAGTGGCGGGATGTCTACGGATCCCTATAATATGCGTGGTCCGACACTTTGACACAGTGGTTGATATTCCACTTACAATATACATTATAATTAAAAGAAACGCATGTTTTCGAAATTAAAAACTGGACAATATCGGAATAGCCCCTCCAGCTAAGCTAATGCTTGTGTTAGGAGTGGGCTCACGTCAACAGTTTAAAGGCCAGGATGGGGATCGAACCCGGAACCTCTCAGTTACAAGGGCAGCCCCTCTAAAACCACTTAGCTATTGACACTTCCCATTAATAAAGGAAGTAAAAATCCACCGTAATACGGAATCCAGATTGCCCGTGCCCGACATCCGCTTGACCCTATTGTTTTTTATTTATTACTAGCTGTGCCCCGCGACTTCATCCGCGTAGTATTGGATTATTGGGTTAAAAAGTATCCTATATGTTAATCCCGGTTATAATCTATCTGTGTTCCAAATTTCATCCAAATCCGTTCAGTAGTTTTTGCATGAAGGAGTAACAAACATACATACATCCACACTCACAAACTTTCGCATTTATAATATTACTAGGATTATCTGAACTCGTTCCAGAGCGCGAGCGCAGCAGCAGCAAGAAAGACAAGCGAGACAAGGACAGGGACAAGGAAAAGGAGAAAGAAAAGGACCCCAAGAAGGACAAGAAGAAAGAGAAGGGAGACGTGAGTCTATTGATTTAGTACAGCACCAGCTGATTCCCGCTATCAAGTATGTCACGACCAACGAGATGCGATACGAAAATGTTTAATTAACATTACGGTTTCCGATGCAGAATGAACGATGAATTCATAACCGAATGTTGGTGAGCCCGGCGGTGACCGACTTGGAGTATACTATTACCATTTATTTTTATTGTCGATCCTGACTTGCAGCAGTAACAGTGGTGGGAGTGTGTGGCGGGATTTTGTTTTGATTGTCATTTCGTATCGCTTCTCTTTGGCCGTGGTCACAGACCAATAAGACAAGACACCCCTTACTTCGACTATGGTATAGAGAAACGTTGGCCGGGTACCTATGTTTCAGCAGTCCGAAGTAATTATTATGATGAATGTATGAGGTTTGGACGGTGAAGTAAATTGTACCTAAAAATGTTTACATAATTGTTTATGCTCGGCCGGGGTAGTACCGTCCTCACACAACAAGATCGGTGTAAAGTTTTTTCAAGTCGAGAGTGAACAGGTACCTTCTAGGCAAGTATGCACCACCGTAGACCACATCGTCACTTACCATCAGGTGAGATTGTGGTCAAATACTTGCCTATTTCAAAAAAAAAAAAAAAAAAAAGCAGCTATAATAGATGCGTTTAGTACGAAGAGTGCCCTAACATTTCCCCTTCAGGTCTGCAACGTGCGAGCCATATCTTTGGCACTTCAGGCGGGTCATACGCTTGTTTGCCGATTTTTAACCCTCAACAAAAAAGAGGGGTGTTATAAGTTTAACATGTGTATCTGTGTGTCTGTCTGTGGCATCGTAGCGCCCAAGTGGATGAGCCGATTTTTTTTTTTAGAATGGTATTCAGATCGAGAGTGTTCTTAGCTATGTTTCATGAAAATCGGTCCATCCGTTTGAAAATTATCAGCTCTTTTATAGTTTTAAAAGTCGTCGCATCGGGGCTTATTACAATTTTCAAATTTAGTGTTATTATGTTGTATAGATATATAAAACACAAAGCATCTACATATCAAGTATAGTTGATGTATGTACGTAATATGTTATTTCGGACTTCTGAAACACCTTTTATTCACCGAATTGTGATCAGCGGGTGTATTATTTGTATCAACCTTTCTATAACTGTACTTCTCTCACAAAGGTCTCACAATAACAATAATTTATGTTTTGACGACCGCTTGGCGCAGTGGTTCGAGCGTAGGCCGCTCGGCTCACTGCACATGGTGGTTGCGGGTTCGATTCCCGCCGGGGCAAATTTCGGAAATGGCCTTTTCGTAATTTGCCTAGGTCTGGGTGTCACTGGGATCGCCCCCAGTCCATTGTACGGTACCCATAGTGCAAGCTTTGCTTAGTTTGGGACCGTACAGTTGGTGTATCTGTCTGGCGATATTTATTTATTTATTTAAACTGTTATATTGCTGTTGCGATTTTATTATTCTATCTCTTTCTGCGGTACTGCGTCGGACATTTTAACAATAAATAAGTTCGCTTGACGAATTTATTTCGTTATTATTATAATGTGCGTGTGTGTATTATTTAATTTGGTGTTATTTACCAAGTATCGGGAAATTGATTTAAATTTACTTTTATTGAAAAATCGTCTATAGATTAAAGGTTAGATGGGTAGCCTCGGCTTTCGCGGGATTCCGGGATCGAGACCCACTCGGCCGTTAAACTATTGACGTGAGTCCACTCCTAGCTCAAGCGTTTAGCTTAGCCGGAGCGGCTAACGAGACTACTAGTCATGTGTTAACCACGCTTTGCTAGTAATCTTTATAAAAATAAAGTGTAAGCCTATAGCTAAATAGAACTTACCATCATATTATGACGATGATCGGTTAATAAGTCGGCCGATAAATCGCCGAACACTACATACAATATACAAGGTGAAACAGCAAGGGTTTATGTTAATACTTATGTTAAATTAAGGTAATATTAATGTAACAGCATATTATAATTTGATTTGTTTCATGCAGTAAATTAATATGTAATTTTTTTATTCTAAATAAAAGTGTAATTTTTACTTATTTTCGTTGTCTGAAAAACCCCCTTTGACTTGGAAAGTCAGTAAAAGGGACAGTATTTTCGAGTCGAGTTGTTGTCATTGAAAATTCCTGGGCACGAGCCTCCCCACATTACGAGGGGGATTCAGGCCGTAATCCACCACCCTGGCCACGTGTGGTTTGGCGGATTTCTAATGCCTTTAGAAAATTGGTTAGATTTTCTAAGACATGCAGGTTTCCTCACGATGTTTTCCTTCACCGTAAGCATGTGATAATAATATATATATTATAATTCGCACATAGATTTCGAAATACCCAGAGGTGCGATCCGGGGTGTGGTCCCAGGACTTAGTTCCCGCAAGACGCGTGCGTAACCAATGGGCTATCACTGCTGTGTAGTCTAAGATGTAAAAAAAAAATTGTATACCTTTTCTGTTTCACCATGTATACAAGTGATTATTATTTTATTTACAGGTGAATATATAGTAACAGTCGGCGTTTGATTGAATTTACTTTGACATGTTATTATTTTTGCATAAAATGTTCGGATTTTTTTCGAAGAAAATGCCGATTGTCATAATCTGCGGGTGGCCCGCTGGCAACCCAGACGTGGAGAATGAAATGAAATTTAACAAAAGTAGTTACTACAACCAAGTGGTTAATAAAAACGGTATTGCGTGTTCCAGACGAATTAGTTTATGTGAACGGACCGGACGCACGGAGCGACGAGGCGAGCGGCGAATACCTACATCGGACTTAATGCGAATGCACTTTAATTGTGGCGCACTTAGGGAAACCGCACTTTGTGCAATACGCACTTTGTCTCTATGCGTTTTAAAATGGCAGCGCGACGGTCAGAACGTAGTGAACGTGCGAGCAATATTCATATTTAATTAAACAGCACTTAGTCAAACTGCACTTTGTTGGAAATTGTTTTACACGTACAAAATAGGTTTGAAATAAAAATAGTACTGTAAAACAATTGGTATAAAGTTATTTTTTGACTGTCATTGGAAAAGCTTGCGTGTACTTTGTTCTCTATATGTGATGGCATAGCACTTTTTATATACAATACACTTCGCAATGGTACCTATTCTGTTTCAAAAACTAAATTAAATATATTTCTGATCACACGAAAAATAATAATGGTTGTTTTCATGTTGTAATACGTCTGAAACGATCTGAAAAAATTGCTTATGGGTATCACTTTCTTCACTCACCTGTTTTACGCGCTCCGTCTACGTTATCCGTTTCGTCTTGAGCGCAAAACGTGCTGAGAAAAGAATGTGTTGAGTTTTGATAAACTTACTCATCAATTTGAACAACAATGGAAAAACTCAAACAAGTCTTTATTTGAGTATACGGATTTAAAAAAATATGAGTGCCGCCACACGCTATTACTCGTATCTCTGGTATTAAAGTGCATTCGTAATACAACAAGGGCGTTTAGAGAGTGTAGGAGGGTCATTGGATAAATTAAAAAATAGTTGCCGTCATTAAAAATATTAATATAAAAACTAGTCTACTCTATTTTCAAAAAAATTCAGAAGAATTTATTTGAAGGTCTGTGAAATAAAACTATTTTACGGATTATATCGCGTTTATTTACTTTTTTATGTTCCCGACGTTTCGGCTGCTTTACAGCAACCATGGTAACGGGGGGACTGAGGTGTTAGACGTCCTGATGTCATAGTTAATAACCGGGTACCCTCAAATTTAGTTGTTGTTTGTAAATAAACGCGATATAATCCGTAAAATAGTTTTATTTCAATGTGAAGGTCTTTGGCTAAATTTAGAAACCCGAATGAAAATGGCTCGTTTGAAAAATAACGAAATCTTTTTACCAATTTCAGATCTTATAATTGGTGCAAAAAAGAACGCTCTCATTTCGTGATCGTTCGGCAGTCCTCGGTTAACAGAATATAGCTGAAGTTTTTTTACCGCTTGCATTGTAAATATTAATATTGATGAGTGGCAACATTTTTTGATTATCACAATACAATATGCCTTAGATTGATTTATTAATATGGCCCTAAGGGTCTCAATCTGGTATCCCAAAGAAAGATAGATAATACAGGAGAGTGAGCAAACTTTCAATTACCTTTTTTATATGATATCGTGTAAAAATTAAGAATACTATTATTCTATAAATTCACAAAAATACACTAAAATTGACACCTATAATATGGAATTGATGACCGCTTGGCGCAGTGGTTCGAGCGTAGGCCGCTCGGCTCACTGCACAGGGTGGTAGCGGGTTCGATTGCCGCCGCCGCATATTTGTTTCACGTCCTCAGTACGCAG
Source organism: Notodonta dromedarius (assembly GCA_905147325.1). Taxonomy (NCBI): domain Eukaryota; kingdom Metazoa; phylum Arthropoda; class Insecta; order Lepidoptera; family Notodontidae; genus Notodonta; species Notodonta dromedarius. The sequence continues at coordinate 612,907 of LR990188.1, forward strand.
TCCGCAGTACAGCGTTGATTTTAAATATTGAAAGTTTTTTCATTCTGATGTATAAAGGGTGTAAGGGGCATCGTAAAGGAAACAGATACCACGAAGTCAACTCATGATTCTGGACCCCACAGAGTTGGAGTATTCCGTCGATATTTTCATGAATTATGCTAAAATTTTCAGCATTTCAAAATTGATTTTATCATGAAATCATTACACAAAGTTATCTTAACGCGATTTTACATAAATAAATCTGTCATTTTTATTTAAGACATAAAAATGTAAAATGTGAATGTATAAAAGTTTAATGCTAAAATTAATAAAAAATCGTGAAAATATCGTCGAAAAATTCCAACTCTGGATGGTCCAGGATCATGAGTTGAATCCATGGTATCAGTTTTCGTTACGATGCCCCTTACACTCTATTCATCATTACACCCTGTATCCTGTAGATACATCTATCTTTTTAAGATATAAGTTTAAGTAAGTAATGCGTTGTTCAATGCCCTATACGCCCTTGAGCCAAACGGTAGCTACGCCCGCAGACTATGACACACGGCCTTACGGAAACGTCCGCGCCCTAACTCCCTGCAACTCTGCAATTTGAACCTTATTACATTCATGTCTACGTCAAAATAGGCGTGGATAAGCTTTAAACGCCTTTGCAGAGTTTTGGACAAGTCTGCAATGCGAACAAATTACGTTCGGCGTTATTTATTTAATAATTTAATATCAATGCTGAGTTGCAGAGAGTCGACACAAGATGGCGTTGTTAGTGATAATTTGAATTTCAATATTTTTTTTCTTTTATTAATTATAATATTATTTCTTATGATGATAATAATAATAATATATTAATGATAAGGCCGTGTCGCGAGCTACCGTTGATAATGTCCGATGCAGGATCGCTGATCAATTTTATTATATTATTATAGATACATCCACAATTTATTAATATAGCTTTAAGTACTTAATTTTAAGTCGCGCTACAGTGAAATATAGCCTCATTTAAGGTGATGGCGCCTGTCTAGCCCGCGAAATTCAAAATTTTCGAGTATTTTTATAGTTTATCCAAAATCTGAAAACATTTAAGACAACATTTTGTGATTTGCGACAAACACATTATGCAGTGCGTTTATTAATACATTTATTTTACTCTAAATATTATCACGGTGGATATGATACTAGTAAATCACTAATTATACAAATTGCCAGTTTTCTGGTTATCTGTCGTTCTTGAAATGTTTTAGAGTAAGTTGGATATATTAATGAATGCATTGCATACGGTCTTTGTCGCCAATTACGAAATGTTGTCTTAAATGTTTTCAGATTTTGGATAAATTATAAAAATACTCGAAAATTTTGAATTTCGCGGGCTAGACAGGCGCTTCCACCTTAAGAGGTTTTAAAGGTATAATTTGCTTGGATAGTCTCGTGGCGGTAACATATTAATGATAATAATAAAACATCACGCCTCTTTTCTACGAAGGTGTAGGCAATGTGGTCAGCAATGCGGGCCACATGTCGCCGATGGTATTTCGGTCTCAATGTAACCGGGGGCGAGCCTGACGCCATCACACCGGACACCCTCCCCCCTCGATGCGAGGACTCGGGACTAGTCCACCACGCGGACCCAGCGCGGGGTGGAGAATATAACACCTCTTACGAAAGGCGTGCTGGTTTCCTCCCTTTTATCGTTCAGCTAGTGATAATCTTTATTGTTCAATCACCTTCTAGTATTTTTTACATGGTTGTGTGTAAGATTTTTATTCGTAACTATCTGACCCGACAGACGTTGTCCTGTCTTAACTTTGAATATTGAATTCGAATTGTTCCGCTCAACTTTCTTATTTTTTTCTTTCATAAGAACCTTCTCCTGACAATAATAAACACAACAGAAAAAGAATTAGCGAAATCGTTCCATCCGTTCACGCGTGATGCGATGACCAAGGAAATAGAGATTAATTTATATATATATAGATTTGTATTACATTGGGACCGTGCTATCGTCGGCGAAACGCGAGCTCACTATCTCTTTCTGCCGCTTCGAGAATTTCATTTTCTAAATACAGGTTTAGTGGTAATTCTAGATATGTCTTACAGGGTGTGATAGAGAAGGTGTAATGTAACAAATCTGACTCCCCTGTATGTTTCGCGAACTCAAATCGTTTTTGATATATTTTTCTGTTTGTGTCTGTTTTTTAACGCCCAAAAAAAGTTAATTACTTAAATATGGACTGGTCCCGCCACACACTCCCACTTCTGTAACTCCTGTAAACCAGGATCGACAATGGTGACCAATAATGACGTCGATGTTTGACACTTGACAAGTCCCGGGGAAAAGTTAAATAGCCTTGGAACCCGCACGAATTTAATCGAAAGAAATAATAGGAGGAGTTGGAAGAAAAAAAATCCACTTCCCTCCGGTGCAAAGCGGGAGACAAAAAATTGCTGGTATGGGCTGATTGCCATAGAAGCAAGGCTGTTACAGCTGATTGAAGACCAGTTGTAAGGCACCACGGATCGTAATTAGACTAGCTCTTTTGCCATACCTATTATTGGAATCAAGTATAATCAGCTCACGAGTTTAGGTCCAATTAGTCTAAGTTAATGACTTATTGAATGAGTTTCCATTCAAGATATTATTGTTGACATTACCATAAAGCGGTATTAGTCATAAATGTCCAAAAAATAATAATAATTTAGCCCTTTAGACGTCCCACTGCTGGGCACGGGCCTCCCCTCAACATGAGGGGGATTCAGGCCATAATCCACCACGCTGGCCCAGTGCGGGTTGGCGGATTTCACATGTCTTTCGAAAATTGGTTAGATCTTCTAAGACATGCAGGTTTCCTCACGATGTTTTCTTTCACCGTAAGCAAGTGATAATCATATAGAAATTATGATTCGCACATAGATTTCGAAAAATCCAGAGGTGCGAGCCGGGATTTGAACCCAAGACCTGGTGCCCGCAAGACGCGTGCTTTAACCAATCGGCTATCACTGCTACTCCAATGTCCAAAAATGTCCAAAAACACCGGAAAATTTAAGATTACTACATTTTTAGAATTCAGTTAGTTATTAATTAAATCACAAAATTGAAAATATGTAGAAAAAATATGAATTTCGTATAACCAAGTGGCGGAGACAGATGTTACATTTTAGCTCATCTATTTTATCTTACGAGGAATATGTCGAATTATCTTTAACCCTGTATATGAAGGGAATTTAATACAGGGTGTAAGGGGCATCGTAACGAAAACTGATACCATGGATTCAACTCATGATTCTGGACCCCCCAGAGTTGGAATGTTTCATCGATATTTTCATTAATTATGCTCAATTTTTTCCAGCATGGTTACATTGGTTATAGCACGAAATGTGCGCTCGAGCGCTTTGAGTCTTAATGTACATTGCTGTGTATGTCTAAAATAGTATTTACAAATCAATTTATTTAAAATCACTTAAGCTAAATTTGTGTAACACTTTCATGTTGAAACCAATTTAAAAATGCTCAATATTTTTTACATAATTCAAGTAAATATCGATGGAAGATTCCAACTCTGGCGAGTTCAGAATCATGAGTTGTATTCATGGTATCAGTTTTCGTTACAACGCTCCTTACGCCGTGTATAACGGGGATATGAAATAGTTTAGTGTTATAATCGAATTAATTGTGGATATATTTATAATGTTGCCATATTAAAATGGTTCTCGCCCGCCAATGTGCCCGCCCCGTGTGTCGCAGGAGGAGGAGCGCAAGCAACCGACCCCTCCCCCCGACCAGTGGGCGGAGATCCTCGGCATCCCCGGCGAGGAGGACTCCAAGTCCTCCCGCTCCAAGTCCTCCAAGAAAACACAGGACACGTCCTCCAAATCCGCATCGGAGGACGATGTGCCCTCGCCCAAACAGCTGAGGTCCTCCAAGAAGGAAGTGCCCACGCCCGAGAAGACGGAGAAGTCGCCCATCAAACCGCCGCCCAAGAAGCGGAAGCAGGAGTTCCAGTCCCCCGAGCCGGAGGAAGTGGTGGTGAAACCCAAGAAGGCGGAGAAGAAGAAGGTGGAGAAGACGGAGAAGACGAAGACAGAGAAGCGGAAACGGAAGAAGAGCGAGAAAGATTAGTGTTTAAGATACGTTTTTTGCAAAAAATGATCCGTGCGTGGACGTACATAGTGCGTGAGTGGACTTTTCTTTAGTTTTTAGGGATTTTTGTGAAGTGTGGGTAGTTTCACTATGGGTTTTAACTGACTTGTTAAACGGAGGTTCTCAATTACTATCCATTTTGCGTCAGTATCAACGAGTAAGTCTGCTGCCTCGGTAACTGCAAGTACAGTGGTAGAAAGCGTCGGTAGAAAGGTAAAAATGACTAAGCGACACTTTGATAGAGAATTGCTACTAAACGGCATTATACTTTTAAGTAACTTTTTGGATTTTAACCGATAATGTAGCTTAGTCGCTATTACCTTTCAACCGACGAGATTAGCACTAACTCTAAATAATATAATCAATTAATTATTTCTAACGTTTTAGTTTAGTATAAAAAAATGAATCTCAAATCTGAGAGTTATCTTGGAAATGACATTCTTATTTCATACCAGTACAAAATGGCATGTCAAAGGCGTACTCCGGGTCGCTCTCAGACTTAAGATTGCTTTATTAATACCAGCTTAAGTGTTTCCGAATTGACTAATTGTTCTTTTTTTTTTTGCGATATTTTTACTCACTCTGTGTGTCACTGGGATCACCACAGTCCATTGTACAGTACCCATAGTATTATACCTGATTTCAGATCCAATTATTCTTGCGATATTTATACCGACGAGTAGGATCCAACCACTTGCCTGAAGTAAGCAACGCTTCTTCTATGGGTACTGGACCATAGACTGGGGGCGGTCCCAGTGACACCCAGACCAGGGTTAATTACGTAAGGAAAATTTATGAAATTTGCGACGGAAATCTAACCACCCGGAACCTCAACCGAGACAGTCGTTAAAAATATAACTAAGTTTAATCTAACTACCCACGTTTCAATTTTACAATACATGAACACACAGTGTGAATTTATATACATAGTTATATAACGGTTTATGTAATAGATATGTTATTTTAGTCTGCGCCAAAACTCGCGGAAGATGGGTTTGCAAAAATTCATCGATAACACTTAATAAATAACTGTATACTTGCCAATTGTTTTGCAGTAAAAAATAGCTAAAAGTGGATTCGGTAGCCGCCATTATAATTGAAGCAATTTAGAAGCTGTCATGTACACACAAAAAATAAAATAAAGTTATTCATTAAGTGTCCTTAAGGATGACCGAGTCTTGGCGCTTACTATATTTATACTAGGCGACGGCGGGTTCAATGAAATGATTTAGGAATAAAAATATGTATAGACAGAAGCTGTATTCGCTCGAAAGTGATGGACTTGTCCCTGGTGTGTGAACTGACCGGTAATAACGATGAATCAATATGCCAACCGTATAGACTCTGATTACTATAATTTAGCGATAAACATTGCTCAGGTACGGCGTAATTTACGCGAAGCGTCGTAATTTATGTCGCGTAATTTATTTAATTATGTCGCGAACCGCAAGAACGTTGCGTTATTTACGCAAATCTAGCTGGGCTATTCAGCAACACGCGACTTGCGACAAGCTGAACTAGCAATAACGAAAAATTTTGTCGCCAAAGGTTACAAATATTATTATATGTTTAATTATAAAATCTACGCAAGTACATACCATAAATACATAGGTATTCTATTTGTGCGTATATTTCACGTGTTTGTTGTTTGTGTAATAAGTGTCGCTTAATCTTATTTGAATGGTTACTTTAGTACCATAACATTCTTCTAAGTCAAATATTCACGAAATTATTTTTTTAATATGTTTCGTTGGAAGTCCCAGATAATATTTTCTAAATATAATTGGATATTCCATCATTGTTTCTCCCCTTGAGTTGCTGACACAGACCAATAAGCTATAGACGCCGCTTAGTCGGGCACCCCTGCTCGCCTATTATATGCATTGCCACTGCATATGTATGACTATAACTGGCATTTTGATTGGTCCACTCACGGCTCCACCTTGAACGGACCAATAAAAATTCGCCGTTTCCCCGATAACCCGGTTCATACAATAGTGGACAAAAGCGGTCTCTTATCTTATTGGTTTGTGGTTGCAATGTCCTGGGTGACTAGTGTTTTAACCTAGGCAATAAAAACAATGGTGTGTGTCCTTTTTATTACTCATGATTATTTATGCGATACATTATAATTTGCTAAGGTTCAATCGATATCGATTTAATCGACTCAAAATCCACTCGATTCATTAGTTCGTCTTTCATGCAACCTGCCGCTCCCCTCTACAATAATAAGCTTTATATTACTACATCAACACACGTACTACACATAAATATATTTTGGATATTGTAAATATAGTGACGGAAAATTGTAAATTTTTAAATTATAGTCTAGTATAATATAAAACTATTAAACTAACAACACGGCTCATACGTTCGAACTTAAGCGACGTGGGGCCGTCGAGACTGACGTATCGCGCATCTGCATATACGTCAAAAATGACAATCGCTTCTGAACATACGTCAAAAATGACGTATAGTTCATCTGAATATACGTCAAAAATTACGTATAGGGCATCTGAATATACGTCAAAAATGACGTATGCCAGATGCCAGCGGTTAAGAGAGTTGGGCCCCATGTTCTGTTGTCGTCGCATCACGATTAAACTAATTCTGGTATTAATTAACCTGTCTCAGGACCGTTTCAGACTAGCTATTTATTTCCGCGGTTATTTCGGCGTGTCCGCTCGAAAATATGGATTCTGACCAGCTTATAAGCGTGTCAACGCTCGTACGAGTTGCGCCTGTGTCATAAGGCGCGCCTATACGCCCCTATACACGCTTCCAAAAACGAGCTTAATACGCGGCGAAAAAACGCTAATCTGAAACCGTCAAGTCTGAGAGCGATCTTGGGTACGCGTTTGACGTGTCATTTTGTACTGGTATGACATTAGAATGACATTTTCAAGATGGCTCTCAGACTTGAGATCGATTTATATGAATACCAGTTTAATTAGTCCACAAATTGTTTCCGTCTCGCGCGTATATTACGAACGTGAAGGGGATGGAAATACAAGTTCTAATTTGTGCGATAAACGTATCGATAATGATTTAGTTTATTTGTCGTGTTCGTCGAATAAGTGTTAGGTTAAATAATCGGATTTAAAACGTTATTAAGGTAAGGCCTGTATTAATAAATCGATCTCACATCTGAGAGCGATCTTGGGAATGTCATCCTTATGTCATACCAGTACAAAAATGCATGTCAAAATATTTTTATAAAAAAATTAAACAAACTTCAAAAAATTCTGAGGGCACTAAAAAGCTAGAAATAACTAGGGACCTTGTAATTTATATAATTTGGAGTCGGTGCCAATTCAAATAGGTAAATAGGTACCTAAAGATAGTGGCACCGACTCCAAATGAAATAAATTATAAGGTCCCTAGTTATTTCTAGCTTTTTAGTGCATCCAGGATTTTTTTGAGGTTTGTTTAATTTTTTTATAAAAATATTTTGACATGCATTTTTGTACTGGTATGACATAAGGATGACATTTGCAAGATAGCTCTCAGATTTGAGATCGATTTATCAATACGGGTCTTAAGTGTGTAACACGTTAGTAATGCTCCTGTCATACGTCTGGATAGCCCCAGTTCTTGGTCAAGGCCAACGAGGAACGATACGAAATGTTCGAGTTGAAGTCGGTCACCGCCAGGCCCGACAATATTTGGGAGGCCATTTTGTAATTTCGCATATTTATTCTGTGTCGAAAACTGTTATGATAATTATCTATTTTCTATAAATAATTTGCCGTGAGTTAAGTATTGCAACTAGAAAATTGCTCGACTTATTTTGATAATAAAAACAGTGATCCTTTGATGGGTTAGATTCACAATGGGACCCTGCAATAGGGTTCTAGTACAAGGTCAGCTAGGCCCACTAGTTGTAGATAAATGAAGGTGAACCGTTAAAAATAAAACTGGATTTAATAAAATATTCATATTAATTTTCGTATCGCTCCTCGTTGGCCGCGGTGTAGTTGTATATAACAGTAAGTACATGTTCATTGTTTTATAACCTAATTGTATTATTGAATAGTTTATTAATAAGATGCACGACCCATTTTGACCCTGACAACAATCGATTTAAATAACTTGCAACAGGATATACCGCAGATATAGATTTACATAGATGACGCAAGTATCACGATTCGTATTGAAACCAAGCGTGCCGAATTGTTAACACCTACTGTGACGTCATTAGTGACGGGAAATCCAAACCGATTCAAAGACACCGATGCCGCCGATGCCCCTCCGCCCGCTACGATTCTCTCGAGTGATTATCTCGCTCATACTCGTATTGTTTATATCTGTAGTCGCGCGGACTGTAAGTTAGCGGCGACCAACCTTGACGCTTGGTCGGGGATTCGTACACGCGAAGTACATGCATCTGCGTTATCTATGTAAATATATATCTATGGGATATACATATACAGGGTTACTGAAAATTTGATGGATTCCTCGCAGGCTGCGGTGGAAAAGCTAAACGATTCAGATTTGTTCCGATTCGTTAAGCACGCGTCTTGCGGGCACCAGGTCCTGGGTTCAAACCCCGGCTCGCACCTCTGGGTTTTTCGAAATGTATGTGCGAATCATAATTTCAATATGATTATCACTCGCTTACGGTAATGGAAAACATCGTGAGGACACCTGCATGTCTTAGAAGATCTAACCAATTTTCAAAAGACATGTGAATTCCGCCAACCCGCACTGGGCCAGCGTGCTGGATTACGGCCTGAATCCCCCTTGTAGTGAGGGGAGGCCCGTGCCCAGGAGTGGGACGTCAAAAGGGCTAAATTATTTTATATTATTGATGAAATCTATGCAAGGAACTCGTCGATTTTCTAGCTGTCCTGTATAGTATAACAATTTAGTTGTATATCGTCCGACCATTTCAATAACTTTTTTATTATTTAATAAAAAGTAATTAATACAATTGTTTCTAAATGTTTTAGTACATATCGCTAAGATTAATAAAATAGCAGGGTAAGGAAGCAGAATTAAATGTTGTCTACTGTCTGTGTTGAATTGAGTGAATGGTTTTTGCAAACACGGTCCCAAAATAAGCGATGCTTGTGCGATGGGTACCGTTCAATGGACTGGGCACGATCCCAGTGACACCCAGACCGGGACACGTTAGGAAAATACCATTATCGAAGCCCGAACGGTAATGGAAGCTGCCTACGCTCGAACCACCATTGGGCTAGTATGAAATGTGACTGCAAAAATGATTGATTCAAGTTAGTTCCTGTTCAAATATGTATACTCATCTCGATTGCAGATACTAAAACCTCTAGTCTGAACGTGCCCAAACACAAAATGTAAATATATAGATCATCCTTTTATGGAACTTTCAAATTATGTCAACAATAGACGCTGTCACTGATAATACGCTCGTGTAATGTAAACGTAGTATGTACAAAATATATGCTCTTTATATAAAGACCAGCTGACCCGACAGACGTTGTCCTGTCTTAACTTTGAATATTGAATTCGAATTGTTCCGCTCAACTTTCTTAATTTTTTTCTTTCATAACAACCTTCTCCTGACAATAATAAACACAGCAAAAAAAAACAATTAGTGAAATCGTTCCATCCGTTCACGCGTGATGCGATGACCAAGGAAATAGAGATTCATTTTTATATAATACTAGCTGTGCCCCGCGACTCCGTTCGCGTTCTGTTGAATTTTTTCCTGAATTTTCTTTGCTATAAACCTCACGGAGCCCGAGACCTTTCCAACGAATGCAAAACCGTGGAAATCGGTTCTTGCGTTCTGGAGTTATATCGTCAGGAAGGAAAACCCGACTTATTTTTATATATATAGATAGACAGATTAACGGTTTCCTCAGGACGTGTTCAACCATTTTTGTAATAACACCACCTTAGGCCGTATTCACAAACAATATTCGTCTAAGGGTTGTTTCAGATAAGCGTTTTTTCGTCGCGTAAATTCGATTTAACATATCGAAGATGGCGTGGTTGTTGGTGTAATTTGTATGTTTTAAGGACTAGGTTTTAATGCAATGCAATAGGTAATGTGTAAATTAATGTCAACCGGTCAATGTTCAATGTTTTATGAATGGCTTTTTATAGGAAAACATACTGACTTTTATTCTTTTGTGTTTGTGTTCATATAATATTCTAATCAAGTCATGGAAAAAATGGTGCAGATAATCCAGTTTCTTATTATTGGTATGACTCGTGGGGAATACATAACTTTTTTATATGTAACAAAGTCGGCTAGCAAGCGTACGAGCCGCCTGACGTTAAGCAGTTTCTGCAACCTACACATGCTTGCAATACCAAAGGTATTTGCCTGAAGAAAAGTGGGACGAGGGAAATTCAACTTTAACTCCCTTATTAATAAACGTGACATTGCGGGCGAATAGTTAACCCTTTGAGCCCCAAACGTTTAATTCGCGCACATCCTTCAAGTCCCGCGGCCATATCCCTTATCGCGGCGTCAAATTACAAGTGTCTCATTCAAATTCTATTGGCACTATCGCCTTTCTGATGACTGTTTTAGTTTCTTGAATAATGGGGCCGTATGTTACAAAGTAAACAATCATATTATAACCTCTCATGAATTATAAATAATCTGTTGAAGTCTGAGTACAGGCTAAAATCGTTAGTGACTGACGAATGTAGTATGATTTCTCTATGATACAAGCCAATTTTTTTTATTACTGTCTACGTACGTGTGGAATATAATGCCAAATAAGAATAACATTACTTCAAGCAAAAATATACCATAGCTCTTTAGAAAAACGGTTTTAATTAGCCTGCGTCCTTGCAGGACGCAGGCTAATTAATGTGCCACCGGGAATAACACAGTAATGTGCCACCGGGAATTTCCGGTATTTAATAAAACTAGCATTAATGTGCCACCGGGAATCAAAGTGTTAAACTCCGAATTATCCCTTTCTGTCATTAGTAATTTGACATTCGAAAGAAGAAGACAAGGTATGGTGTAACTACACCACCGCTAATCCATGTTTATTGAAAAGGGAGCTAGAGTAAAGAATGTTTTTATTAAAGTTAATAAAGTCATATCGCCATTGAATAGGATCAAAAACCATTCTCCTATACAGGGTGAGGAAATTGTAACTGTGACTTCACAAATGTATCAGTCTTCTTTTTTAGGAACATTAATCTACGAATCTATTTATTATGAATACAATTTAAACATTTCAAAGTTAATACTAATTATTGCTGACAATAGAAAAAAAACAGGGTTTTTTTTATTGAAATAAAACTATTATACGGATTTTATTTCAATGTATAGTATTCGCGTAAATATGAGAAAGCAATAAGGTTTTTTTCATTTTATTTATGTAATTAAAACAATGTTTTAAGAATTACAAGACAAGTACTGTCACTGTGAGTTTACCACATCACTAGTGTTCCCGTTAGCTCCTCCAGCTAAGCTAATGCTTGTGTCAGGAGTGGGCTCGCGTCAATAGTTTAATGGCCAGGATGGGGACCGAACCCGGAACCTCCGACGTCAGGCTGCTGACGTCTGTAATGTGAATGATTTTATTTCGATGTCCAATATGCCTTAAATAATAATGTAAATCAAATGTGAACGCGCAGTAAATGTTGCGAACAATTTTGGAGCCACCCTGTATAACCAATTAAAGTACAGTATGTTATTATAATTTGTACACAGTATGTATATAAGTTTATTTAACTATTATTGTTTCGAATCATTAATATTAAGGATTGTCAATAAATTAATATTGTGTATACAATTATTTATTTTTCAATACCTGCCCAAGCGTGAGCAATTTTCAAATGGGATTACAAAGTTCCTTCTTATTTGAAGTCGGTTAATAAGTAAGGTACATAAACCAGCGGCGATGTTTTTAAATCATTCGAATCGATACCGGAAACTTTATACGTTACTAGCTGTGCCCGCGACTTCGTCCGCGTGGAATTTAATTGACAGAGTTTCATACAAACTTTCATCCCCTATTTTATCCCCTTGGGGGTAGAATTAATCAAAATCCTTTCTTAGCGGATGCCTACGTCATAACATCTACCTGCATGCCAAATTTCAGCCCGATCCGTCCGGTGGTTTGAGCTGTGCGTTGATAGATCACTATGTCAGTCAGTCAGTCACCTTTGAGTTATATATATTTAGATTTTGATAATTATTTCACTACTAAGTTTCGAATAATTAAAAAAAAAACAACAAAATTGGCAAAAATACATATTTTTAATGTTTCCGATATCGATTCGAATGGTTTAAAATACCCCCCAGACCCCGTATTCACAATTGACGGAAGGTTTCCGATGTCGGAAACAACCGCTTCCATACTTCTAATTCATTTGTAAATTAAAGATGAAGCTATCGTTTTCGATATCAGAAACTTTCTGTTAATTGACCCCCCTACGGCCATCCCTTTTTCATTCGCCATCATTTTTGGACTCGCCGATGACGACAAAGTCAGCTCTGGGTGGAGGGAGCAACAGGAATGTATCCAGACCACAAAGTTGTAGATTGAACTCAAGTAAAAGAATTTTAAAGTGGCGACCCGAACTGCGAGCAGAAAAACGGATTTTCATTGAATATTTATATTATGTATATTGAATATATAATGTATCTGGGATCGCCCCCAGTCCATTATACGGTACCCATAGTACAAGCATCACTTAGTTTGGGACCGTACAGTTGGTGTGTCAGTCTGGCAATATTAATTTATTGAATGACATCTCAAAGATAAAAACAGACCAAATGTATGTAATATTGCAGCCTTCAATTGAAAAATAAACAAATTTATTTTGTGTAAGAATATGTCAGAAGCCTGAAATTAACTAAATAACATCAGGAGGTAGCTGCGGAGGAGGAGGAACCGGAAGTGGAGGAGAAGGAGGCCGGAAGTGACGCGGAAGCGGCCGCCAGGGAGAAGGAGGCGCGCGCGCAGGCGTCCATCAAGGAAAGAGAGCGGGAGGTCCAGAGGGCGCTCGCCACCAGCCTGCGCGACAGGGACAAGGAGAGGGAGTACCACAAGAGAGATGAGGCTGTACAGGTAAGACATTGTAGCCTCAAATTCCAGGGTTGTTTAGGTCGCCAACGCTGGGCCCGCGTGGTGGACTAGTCCCGAGTCCTCGCATTGAGGGGGAGTGCCCGGTGAAGGCATGGAAAAGATTGCTACTTACAAGACATTTTCATTATATGATTATTTTTTTCACTGTAATTTCACCTGTGATTTTTCACAGGCAATGATTTTATCCTAAGTGAATTTTCACTATGACACTTAGTCCTATTAAGTTACGTGTCGATGATTTATCATTAATACCGTTAAAGTGAATGCGACACTTCACCTTTATCTAGTTGGGGAACTCGAGTTACATCTGTGTCATTCAGCTCCGTTGCAGCAAACGCTCGTGACCTGTTCGTTCAGTGATCGTTACGACGGCAGGAAAGATGGCATTTAGAGTAGGATTCGACAATACTAATGTCACGATATATTGTAAAACAATTTAGGAGAAGGACCCACCACTCACCCTTGGCTTGTTAACCACCAAAATTATAAATCAAATAGGTTGATCGATAATGGAAGAGGTTAACAAAACCTAACATTCGTAGCCCAACTTTCCTGAGGATGTCTCGTTCAGAGGCGAAACACGTGTCGAATTTTACTTTTAATTCGCTTTGTTCCGCGGAAAATTGCACATTATTAGGGTCCCCGACACTCATGACTGACAAACTCGACCGACGGAGTTAAGTTTTGTTGACCTCTTCCATTATCGATCAACCTATTTAATTTATAATTTTGGAGGTTAACAAGCCAAGGGTGAGTGGTGGGTCCTTCTCCGAAATTGTTTTACAATGGATTTTCGCAAAGTAACGCCTGAGTCAATCAATTATCACGATATATTGATTATCATTACTAAATAACTCGAAATTGGAATGTTCACTTTTTAAACGTTCGTGTGTTAAGTGATTGTTGGGTGGGTGGCGCGAGTGTTCGTGGCGTCAGTAGGGTTGCCACTGCGATGTGTAGCACGTAGCACCCCTGTGTCGCCAGCGTGTCAGCATACGCTTAGCCTAATGTCTGTCTGTCTGTGTGTGTGACAGCACTTCAACGCGCTGCTTGCGGACCTGGTGCGGAACCCGGACCTGTCGTGGCGCGACGCCAAGAAGCAGCTCAAAAAGGACCATAGATACAGCCTCGCGGAGCTTCTCACTAAGGACGACAAGGTAGGTTCCACCAGGGCCGTGACTAGACAGACAGGTACAGATCCTGAAGGGACGTAGGAATGACTACACCAGGACAAAGTTTTGAACAATTAATTGTCCTAGGTATGCGTAATAATAAATTTAACTTTTCCCGAGACCCGTCAAGGGTCAAATCTCGACGTCATTATTGGTCACCATTGTTGATCCTGGCTTACAGGAGTTACAGTGGTGGGAGTGTGTGGCGGGACAAGTCCCATAAAAAAAGCATAGGTAATAATAATAGCTCTCGGAACTCCGAGAAAATTTAACTGTCGCGATGACGCGTCGTCTCGTCGGCTTCCCTTTTTATTTATACATACATGCCTGTGTCGCATGCGAAGTTGCTTGGTTTTTATCGGTTGAACTTTTGTCGAATTTTCCAGACTTTTATTTACGGATAGATAGAGTAAATTTAGACTAACAATGCGTTTTTGTATCGCATTGATTTGATAAGTAGTTATTGAGATATTTGGTACCCAACAAATAATGTTGCTTAAGCGTGCATTTGACGAGCGCGCCGGCCGCAGCGTCCGACGCGCTGGTCTCGCGATATGACGTGCGGTTGTGTGTCCGGCCGCAGGAGCGGCTGTTTATGCAGCACACGAGCGCGCTGGCGGGCAAGCGGCGCGACAAGCTGCGCGCCATGCTGGAGGAGCGCGGCGTGGCGGCCACCGCGCACTGGCGCCACGTCAAGGCGCTGCTCGCCGACGAGCCCGCCGCGCCCGTCTACGGCAGCGCCGCGCAGGTACACCGGGGAACCGCTATCACTACATAGTATAAAACAAAGTCGCTTCCCGCTGTCTGTCTGTCCCTATGTATGCTAAGATCTTTAAAACTACGCAACGGATTTTGATGCGGTTTTTTTTAATATATAGAGTGATTCAAGAAGGTGTATATGTATAATACATGCATGAAATAGTAGAGAAACACTGATGATTTTAAGGGTTTCTTGCACCCGTGCGAAGCCAAGGCGGGTCGCTAGTAGCAACCTATTTACAGAATGACATATTAAATAATATCCCCCCGTATTACACAGATGGAGCGCGAGTTCCGCGACTACCAGCGCGAGAAGCAGAGCGCGGCGAAGGTGGCCATGCGGCAGCTGCTGGTGGAGAGCCGCGCCATCACGCACCGCAGCCTCGCCGCCGTCAAGGAGAACCCCGCCGCGCTGCAGCACGTGCTGGACGCGCTGCGCAACGACGCCAGGTCAGTACCAGCCTTGCAATGTTGGGTTCATGACACGTTAATGCTGACAAAATCAGTGTCAGACGCGTTTAATGCTGGCGAAATCAGTGTCAGACGCGTTTAATGCTGACGAAATCAGTGTCAGACGCGTTTAATGCTGACGAAATCAGTGTCAGATGCGTTTAATGCTGACGAAATCAGTGTCAGGCGCGTTTAATGCTGGCGAAATCAGTGTCAGACGCGTTTAATGCTGACGAAATCAGTGTCAGACGCGTCTAATGCTGACGAAATCAGTGTCAGATGCGTATAATGCTGACGAAATCAGTGTCAGACGCGTTTAATGCTGACGAAATCAGTGTCAGATGCGTTTAATGCTGACGAAATCAGTGTCAGACGTGTTTAATGCTGACGAAATCAGTGTCAGACGCGTTTAATGCTGACGAAATCAGTGTCAGACGTGTTTAATGCTGGCGGAATCAGTGTCTGACGCGTTTAATGCTGACGAAATCAGTGTCTGACGCGTTAGTGCTGGCCAAATCAGTGTTAGACGTGTTATAATTATCCGTCATAAGTGTCAGTTCCGCTATAAAAACTCACTCCACATTTTTTTTTAATTTGACTTTCACCGTGTTGTTGATAATTTTGCCAACAACAGGGGTGCTACTCTCAGCAACGACAATCGATATATCGCGACATTCATATCGTCGAATCCTACTCTAAATTCCATATTTTTTGCCATGATTTTTCACACGCTACCTGTGAGATGTTAACAAGTTGAGCCTCTGTGTCTGTGTCAAACTGTGCTGTGCGTGTGTCGCAGGTACACGGCGCTGGACCACATCGCGGAGGAGCGGCAGCAGATCATCACCGCGTACCTGGAGGAGCTGGAGAAGAAGGGCCCCCCGCCCCCGCCCACCGCCACCGAGCCCTCGCGCCGCGCCAAGCAGTGACAGGTACCCTACTGCCCTAATACCAACCACACTCTGTCAGTAGACGACAGGCTGTAGGGATTGCAACCCGGTAATCCGGCGGATCCGGCATCATTTGACGTCTACCGGATCCGGTACCAATTTGACGGATACGGTAAAAGATACATGTATCCACTTTCTTTGTCCCACCGCTCTTCTCCTTACTGGATTATAGAGATTAAAATTTAACTAGTTACAATATACTAGGTGATACAAAATGGGTATACAATTTTTTTTGCAACTTAACTTTGTAAATCTCAAACTATCGGCTTTGTGGGACAGTTGAAGTACTAAAGGTTTTGTAGACTTGTGAAATCGGTCAACAGCTGTATTCCTATAACACCTTTTGTTTTTCAAGTTCCCTCCAAAGCTGATGGTTTTAGAATTACAAAGTTAAGTTTTGAAAAAAAAAGTATACCCATTATGTGTCACCTTGTATACTAGGTTTTCGTTGACGATTTTCAACCGACTTCAAAAGGGAGGAGGTTATCAATTCGTGTTTTTTTTAATGTTTGTTACCTCATAACTCAGTCATTATAAACCGATTCAAAAAAATATTTTTGCATTTGAGAGGATGTCCGTGCAGATTGGTCCCATAAATTTTTTATCAAAATCGGTTCAGTAGTTTGGCATTAAAATCAAAATAACTGAAAAAATACATCATTTGGAGTCGGTGCCACTATCTTTACACTACGATATAGAACAACTTCTTAGGCACCTACCCCTACTTGCTTGAATTGGCACCGACTCCATATGAAATAAATTATAAGGTCCCTAGTTATTTCTAGCTTTTTAGTGCACCCAGGTTTTTTGAAGTCGGTTTTTTTTTATTTTTTTATTTTTTTTACATAATTGGTGCTTATGAAATCAAATGTCAATTATAGGATTCCATAATCGTACTAAGAAGTAGGAACCCTGATAATTTCGCCATGTTCGTCTGGCCGTCCGTCCGACTTCAGAGACTATTAGGGCTAGAAGGCTTCAAATTGGCACAAAAATAGTTTTTTGGTAGGTACCACTACAAAACTGTGTATTTTAAATGTTTAAGGCTAAAGCGCCCATCTAGCCAGCGAAGTTCAAATTTTTTGAGGTTTTTTAGAAATTTTTCAAAATCTGTTAATAATAAAAGGCACATTTTGTAATTCGCGAAAAAGACCATGTGCAGTGCATTTATTAATATATCCAACTTACTCTAAAACATTTCAAGAACGACAGCTATCCAGATAATCTGTAAATTTTTGTATATTTAATGATTTACTAGTATCATATCCACCGTGATAATTTAGAGTAAAATTAATGTATTTAAACGCACTGCATACTGTGTTTGTCGCAAATCACAAAATGTTGTCTTAAATGTTTTCAGATTTTGGATAAACTATAAACATACTCGAACATTTTGAATTTCGCGGGCTAGACAGGCGCCTTCACCTTAAAGTAAAATTATGATATGTTATCTTACGCACTTGAGAGGGGAATGAAAAAAATGTTTACTCACCCTCTCGAGTAGTACCCCCACTACACGACGTATTGAATGAGGTATCGCTGTATAGGTGTTTTAAAATCATTTTGAGGTTTCTTTGACAGTTTTTCAAAACTAATTCCCGCTAACGAAATATTTAGTTGCGCTTTTGGCTTTCTCGCTCATCGCACGAAATGTTCAAAATTGTTTTTATTAATGTAAGCCACCAAAGCATTTATGAATAGTCAGAATCTACCACCGGCTCGGAATGCCGCTTCCACTGATAAGAGCCGGCAAGACACTCAATGGTTAGGTACTCTTTTCAATGAATGAGTAACCATTGAGTGTATCTATAATAGAGCCTGATATCTGCCATCTTTTATCCGCCATAATTTAAAAAGAGAAAAGAAAAGATGTATCCATAGAGTTTCTTGCATGTTCGCCAGAGGATATTTTTTTGGAACACGCACCTAGCTGTTGACTTTTTAAAAGTGCCAGTTAATCTGGCTTATTTGAAATAAAACTATTTGGATTTGAATTTATGTATTTTGGTTTAATAAATTAATTTGTTTCAGCAGCTGCACCTACAGCGGGTTCGCGGGTAAACTACAAAATGTATATTTTGACTTTGTGAATATGGATTCCTTTAGTTTGTAATAATTAATAAAATAAAAATAAAGTCATTGTTTTAAAGTTGTATGTTTTATTTGTCTACAATAATCTATACAAATAAATAAAATTGGAGTGTCTGTTTGTAATATCAAAATAACACCTTTTCACTAAATGCATATAAAAGTACATACGACAGCTATAACAAAAACGCGATTTTAAAAAAAATTGTCTGTCTGTCTGTGTGTTTGTTCCGGGTAATCTCCAAAACGGCTGGACCGATTTTGACGGGACTTTCACTGGCACATAGCTGATGTTTTAAGGAGTAACTTAGGCTACTTTAATTTTAGAAAAACAATTAGGTTCCGCATAAAAATAAAAACACATGAAATCAAAGAGTATCTCCGAAACGGCTGGACCGATTTTGACGGGATTTTCAGTGGTAGAAAGCTGATGTTATAAGCAGTAACTTAGGCTAATTTTATTTTAGAAAAACAAAAAAACATGGGTCCTGTCGCGTGGGCTCAGAACGCGGGAGCGGGCTTTTTTGTTAAGTTAAATTCCACGCGGACAAGGTCGCGGGCTCAGCTAGTATTACAATATATTTACAATTCCGTGTGTATACTTTATAATTTTGTATGTAATGTGTATTTTTCCTTGAGATTCGGATGTAGTAAACCATCTTAGCATGTCTTTTTAATGCAATTCGTCTTTCAAATATATTAAAAGACGTTCTAAAAATAATCCTACTAATATTATAAATGCGAAAGTTTGTGAGTGTGGATGTATGTATGTATGTATGTTTGTTACTCCTTCACGCAAAAACTACTGAACGGATTTGGATGAAATTTGGAACACAGATAGATTATAACCGGGATTAACATATAGGATACTTTTTAACCCAATAATCCAATACTACGCGGATGAAGTCGCAGGGCACAGCTAGTATAACATAAGTATTAAAAAAATTTAACCTTATACCATTTGGGAAACTAGTAATTCTATATTATAAATAGATATATAAAAAATGAAACATAAAAAATTAAAAATATGACCGTCCACTTTGGACAACCAAAATGTACGGTTGCTACATATCTCTAATCTGTGATGTACGGCGGTAGAAAGCTTTAATCTGTCATGTCAACTGACATCTGCCTACCCTCGATTAAGTTGAGATTTCTAGTGTTTCCCTTTCACCCCCCTTGGCATTTGCTGACCGGCCATCTTGTGGCCTGGACGCTCTCGCGCGTGCTCCTGTACCAAAAAAATACTTTTACTTGGATGTCGACTTGTTGAACTGTGGTTTTGTGTAGCGAGTGTCTGATATACCCTTAGAAGCGCTCCCGCGTCGAGCTCGTGCCACGGACTCTGCGGACTCAGCCCAGCACCTGAAGAATGTGCCTGTGTCATCGAAGCCGGTATCGTGCATAAACGCTCGTATTAATAAATCGATCTCAAGTCTGAGAACGATATTGAGTACGCTTTTGACAGGTCATTTTGTACGGGTATGACCAAGAAGCTGATATACACAATTATATTTAAGTACTTACATATTATAAAATTCTTGGGTATGATCGCTCGCGGACTTAAGATAGATTTATTAATTAAAACGGGCCATAGTGACTTTGACCTGACCCCTACAGTTTTGCCTCCCCTTTTTATGATTTAATTAATTTAGCCCAGCATTTTTCCCGCAACAGTGTGTTCGTATTCATTTTTCTTCTTAAACGGCTTGACGGTTTTTTTATGTGTTTACCCGACGCGAAGAAGGAAATTTATAATCTAGACCGGCCCAAATCTTCTAAATAATGGGTTCCTACTGTTAAAGAGATATTACTTAACATCTCAGGTCAAGCTGACCTTCGAGCATCATGGAAAGCGTGTGTATCCCAGGATTTGGCCTACCTATGACCTAGCCTACAGGTATGGCACCTATATTGCCGCAAGCAGACCGGTATTAGCGTTTTTTTGTATTTTTAGAATCACCTACATAGTTCTTAAGTACTTACCTATAGCTAACTATACGCGCTAGGTGGCGCCCGGTAATTGGTATTTGTCTACTATTGCTATCCCTTACGGGTGGGTGTACGCAATATTTTTTCCACGGCATCCTAGTTCCATGGTACAATCTGATTTTTAATTGGACAAGGAAAACTGAAATTTAGAATTTCGCTGTACTATGAGTTTGAACATTTATATTTTTAATGAAAAGTGACTTTAGCACTAGTAATTTACTCTGTGTAGGTATTAATTAAAAATCGGTGTATAATAGGAAAGTTATATCCGCCATGTTTCAGAAACTTCACAAAGATGTTTGTTTGTACGTTTGTCGAACATAAGTAATCTCTGTAACTATTATACCGATTTTGTAAATTCTTCCACTAATAAAAAGCTACACTATTGCGGGGCGTAACTAGTTGAAAAATAAAATGTCACAGTTTCTAGTTTACCTTGAAAATTAAGTATATTATAAAGATAAACCCAACGGTCGCACGACCGACGCCTCCTAACTAAAACAATAAATAAATAAATTAAAACTAAGTACGCATTTTTAAACAGACGACGAAAACTGACAGCTAGCAACGTCACCGCGCTGTCAATTAGAACTTGTCACTGAACTGTCAGTTAACTTTGTCTAATTAAAAATGCAAATTTAAAACTCCAAGTCGTCAGACGTGAGTCGGATGCGGCGCGAGGGTAGCTCCCAAATCCTCACGTTGCTGTCCGTGTCGCCCGCCGCGATACGACACACACTGCCAGCAATAAATACATATTTTCACTTCTAGCAACATTAGCAATAGAGGGTAGGAACCTACCTACTTAAATAAAAGAAAATATAGGCTCGTTTAAAGAAGCATTGCAACAAATTTACCTTCCTAGGTAGTCGAGGTATTTCCATAATAATTTAGCCCTTTTGACGTCCCACTGCCTGGTGTCTAAAAAGCCTGCCTCTCATTCTACTACTTACCTCTTAGCAAATCTATTGCCAATATTTAAAGCCAATAGCGCTCACCCGCTTTGATTGATAGTGACCGCTGTCACACAGCTGCCGCCGCCGCTGAACCCGTCCACGGGGATCGGACGGCCGCTGGACACGTTGTACACTTTCAGCAGCTGGCCCTCGGGCCGGGCCAGGCCTAGCACGACCACGCACGGGTTGTTCGGCAGCCAGGCCACGCACGAGATGGGCGCGTCGAGGCACAGGACCTGTTTAATTGCATGAGGGGAAACAAATCAGCTCGACAGACTTAGGATTAAAATGTCACTAGATGTCGCTTCACTTGATTGGACCGCGCTGTCATTATCTGTCACTTCACTTCTGTCAGTGTCACTACAACGCATATATACGTTACGCCTATTCTCATTATAATATAACAATGTATTTTGGACTCTATTTTGATTTCCAAAATGGACGGTCACATTTTTGTATTGTACTGTTATTAATTGTTTGTTATTGCAATTCGTTACTCGACATTGGCAGAATCATATTGGGCTTAACCCAATTGTAAGAGGCCATTAATATATACTAGGTGATACAAAATGGGTAGGTATACAATTTTTTTTGCAACTTAACTTTGTAAATCTCAAACTATCGGCTTTGTGGGACAGTTGAAGTACTAAAGGTTTTGTAGACTTGTGAAATCGGTCAACAGCTGTATTCCTATAACACCTTTTGTTTTTCAAGTTCCCTCCAAAGCTGATGGTTTTAGAATTACAAAGTTAGTTTTGAAAAAAAAAGTATACCCATTATGTGTCACCTTGTATATAAAAAACAACGTCTTGCGTTACTAACGATGAATGAATTCAAAATCGCATAAAATTTTCCAAAATTACGTTTCTTTTCCCACAGAAAAAAACTAAAACTGTAGGTGTCTAAGTACACTGCGAAGTCACTACCATAAGTCAGTGCGTGTGCGACAGAGAAAGCTTGACCCTCCTCTCCAGATGTACATAGATATATATATATACAGTTATATGTATATAATACCAAATATCCATTATCTTCTGACCAACATAAAGAAATAACACCAAACTATGATCAGGCTTGACACACGTAGGTACCTAACTACATCTCACGGTCTAGCTGCTCGCTAGAGTATAATTTTACCCTGCGCACACAGTCGCGAGGTTAGAGCTAAGGATATTTCTCTAGATATCATGACGAGTGATACTTAATCCGCTTCGATATCAACTTACCTTCAAAGGACTAGTCTGGTTGATATCATAAACTCTCAATTCAGAGTCGATTGACGCGGACACGAACACACCCGGCTTTTGGAAGCTGAACGCGACATCCAGCACGCAAGTCTTATGGCCGTCCAACACCTCGTACACGGGATCCACCATCTTGCTATCAATAATAGGCTGGTACGACTTCGTCTTACAAAGAAACAGCTCCCCACTCTTCGTTCCAACCACGAAGACGTCGTCCGGCACCTTCTGGTCGCTAGGCCTGAGGGGGCACGTTTTTATGAAGTCGAAACAACTTATATCCAAAGCCGCCATATTCCTGGACACGTTCACGAAGTAAGTCACAACGTTCTCGAATATCTTCAAGTTCGCGTTGACTTGCCAAACGCAAATGGTCCCATCGCTCCCTGCGGAGATCAGGATATGGTCGGACGCCCCTCTGCGCTTTCCTGTGTTGATTATGTGCATGGTCAAAAAGGTGTTGGCTGATGGGGCGTCAGCCCAGAAGAGAGATGTCACGCGTTTCGACCCGTGCGTACCAGCGGGAGACGTCAATAAAACAGCGTCCAAATTGCTCAAATTGCATAACACAACGTCCCCACATGTGGTCCCGTAAGCCAGTAACGCTGACACCGAGGGATGGTACTTGATAACTGAGATACAACTCTTTTCCGTGACATCCAAGCTCCTAATGAACGTGTCTCCGGACGCGCGTTTTATGGTGAAGACACGAATGAGGCCATCGTCGGTACACCAGTCCTCGTGCTGGTGTTTACCCATGGAAACGGCTAGGGAGTTGCCGGCGCTGCTCCAGGAGAGGTCTAGGACACAACGGGACTCGTCCCCACCTCCGCTGAACGGCAAATCCGTGAGCTTTATCTCCTGGAACAGCTTGGCGGAAAGGACTTCCTCCTCGTCGGAGTCTGAGGAATTGTACAGCAGGTCTCGATCGTCCTGGTCTAACTGCTCTAGTACGGTTGGCACGACTTTCCTGAGGAATTCGTTGAGTCCTGGAGGAGGGTACTCCTTTAAGACGTCGTCCTGGGCGTGCAATTCTTTGGGAGTGGCGATGGATCCGCAATCTTTGTGAAGGTTCGTCTGCGATGAGACTCCAGACTCGCTGAAGTCCGTTGTTTGAGTCGAGGAGTCCGCTTCTGCGCGTTTGTTCATGGTAATGGAGTCAAAACCGATGGCTTCCCCATCGTATCCGCTTAGATTAGACATTTTATTATCTTTAGATGCAAATTGAGATTTCAATTTGAACTTTTTCTGCGAATGACAAAATTTGTCTGTTGTCTGTTTACAAATATTCTTTTGTTTTGTTTGCGTTGTCATGGAGACGTGTTTTTGGTTTGTTAACTCTTTTTTTGTTGCCAGTTGCCAGCATCTTTCAAAGTAATAAGGTTGTTAGGTTAGTAATTATAGCAGAATTCGTGGAAAAAGATACCTCGAGTTCACGAAAAACTGCAACAAATTCAGAGCTCAACGATATAAGTTTTTCAAATTCACTGAGAACGCTGAGCGATGCGGTATTTCTGTTAAGAGTTACAGTGTCACACTTTGTGATGTGCCGTTCACGAATATCACTGAATAGTGAAAAAATAAACATTTTGTTTCTAAAAGCTGACCTTTTACATTACTCGCTACCAACCATCTGTCGCAAAAGAGGTGTTAGCGCTTGTCTAGCCCGCGAAATACGAAATTTACGAGTTTTTTATAGTTTATCCAAAATCAGAAAACATTTAAGACTAAATTTTGTGATTTGCGACAAACACAGTATGCAGTGCGTTTATTAATACTTACATTTATATATTGTTTTCTTTTATTTACGCGAATACTACACATTAAAATTAAACTATTTTTCGGATTTTATCGCGTTTATTTACTGACCATGACTGCTGTAAAGCAACCGAAACGTCGGGAACATAAAGTTAATAAACGCGATAAAATCCGAAAAATAGTTTTACTTACATTTATTTTACTCTAAATATTATCACAGTTGATATGGTAAGTACTAGTAAATCACTAAATATACAAAAAATGCCAGTTTTCTGTCGTTCTTGAAATGTTTTTGAGTAAGTTGGATATATTAATTGGTGCCAATTACACAAAATGTGCCCTTTAATATTTTCAGATTTTGAAAAAATTCTAAACAACTTCAAAAAAATGAATGTCGCGGTCTAGATGGGAGCTTTAGCCTTAAGATAATAATTTCCTTGTGGTGTATGTATGTAGGCATTTTGAGCCTTTATTAAAGCGCAATGCAAAATATTATACTATTGGCTATTAATTGTTTGTGTTCGTAATTGTTCTCCTCCTAAACGGTTGAACCGATTTTAATGAGTTTTTGTTTGTTATGGGGTCACCCTGATGGTTCTTGGCTATACTTGGACCCAGGTGGTGGTGCTGTTGTCCGTCACTAGGCAGATGTGAAACGTGTACCTATAGTATGCGCGCACACACTAGGCAGTCGAGATCGGCGGCGGAGGGCTTATCGGCATGACAGCGTCATGCTGTTTGCTGTGACAGAGCGTCATGACGTTTGCCGTGATAGAGCGTCGTGACGTTTGCCGTGATAGAGCGTCATGGCGTTTGCCGTGATAGAGCGTCATGACGTTTGCCGTGACAGAGCGTCATGACGTTTGCCGTGATAGAGCGTCGTGACGTTAGCCGTGATAGAGCGGCATGGGGTTTGTCGTGACAGAGCGTCATGGCGTTAGCCGTGATAGAGCGTCATGACTCATGACGTTTGCCGTGACGGCATGACAGAGCGTCATGGCTGGATGTTTCACATCAATAATCTACGCTATCGCTAGCGTACAAATAAAACACACTTGCAATCATGTTTAAATCAATTTAATTGCGCGTCCATGTCGGCGGGCACGCGCAGCAGTGGCGGCGGCGCGGGCTGGTCGCGGTGCACGTGCCGCACGTGCTTGAGCGCGTAGTGGCGGCAGCGGTAGGCGCGCGCGCACAGCCCGCAGCGGAAGGCGCGCGCGCTGTGGCACGTCGCGCGGTGCGCGTGCAGGCTGTTGGCCGCCTTGAACCGCGCCGGGCACTGCTCGCACTGGAACACAACTCAACTCTATTTCACATTGGAAATCCCACACATAAATAATCTATATACAGGTTAAAACAGGAAGGGTACTTCCTACTAATATTATAAATGCGAAAGTTTGTGAGTGTGGATGTATGTATGTATGTTTGTTACTCCTTCACGCATAAACGCAATACTACGTATTAACGGTGACAGACAGTTTTTCGGACTTCCATAGTGCATTCCGCGTGCTAGTATCAAATAGTCTTTGACAATAGAATCTTAATGACGTTTAAAATTAGTCCATTGTACGGTACCTATAGTATAAGCGTTGCTTAGTTTGGGACCATACAGTTTGTGTGTCAGTCTGGACCCGCCACACCACTGTAACTCCTGTAAACCAGGATGAACAATGGTGACCAATAACCCTCGAGGAATCCCGGGGAAAGGTTACATTGTCTCGGAACCCGCACGAATTTAATCGATAGAAATAATAGGAGGAGTTGGAAGAAGGTGTCGGTGTGTCAGTCTGGCGATATTTATATATTCATGTAAATTGTGTACTGACCGTGACGGTCTTCTCCGTGCGATGCGAGTGCCGGTGCTGGGCCAGCAGGTAGGCGGCGTGGAAGCTGGCTCCGCACGCTTCGCAGACGTAGGGCTTCTCCCCGCGGTGCCGCCGCTCGTGGTTCTAATTCAAATTCAAATCGTTTATTTTGTTTAGGCCAACGGGGGGCACTTACAAATAGACAATTTTAATTTTTTTCTTATATCTCCAAACTCAGCGGGCTTCTTTTTACATTTTGGTATTTTTCTTTTTTTTATCGCCAGTAGCTTATACAGGTTGAAACGGAAAGGGTATACATTTTTTTCAAAATTATCTTTGTAATTCTAAAACTATCAGCTTTCGAGAAAACTTGAAAAACAAAAGGTGTTACAGGGATACAGCTGTTGACAGATTTCACAAGTCTACAAAACCTTTAGTACTTCAACTGTCCCACAAAGTCTTAGATTTACAAAGTAAAGTTGCAAAAAAATAGTATACCCTTTCTGTTTCACCTAGTATCCTCCTCCTTATTAGGAGGTGTTTCGAACAGTCCTCACCCTCATGGCGGCCGCGGAGGCGCTGGTGAACTCGCAGCGGGAGCACTGGAACTTCTCGTAGCCATGCTTGGCGCGCCGGTGCTCGCTCAGACGCAGCTTGTTGCCGTACGACTTGCCGCAGTGCTGACAATCGTACAACATACCTTTAGAAACTACTAGGTATTTTTTTTAATAATATGACAAACTATCAGCCTTACTACAATTTAAATTGTAATAAGGATCTTTAAGGTGAAGGCGCCTGTCTAGCCCGCGATATTCAAAATTTTGGAGTATTTTTATAGTTTATCCAAAATCTGAAAACATTTAAGACAACATTTTGTGATTCGCGAAAAACACAGTATGCAGTGCGTTTATTAATACATTTATTTTACTCTAAATATTATCACGGTGGATATGATACTAGTAAATCACTAAATATACAAAAATTGCCAGATTATCTGGATAGCTGTCGTTCTTGAAATGTTTTAGAGTAAGTTGGATATATTAATAAATGCACTGCACACGGTCTTTTTCGCGAATTACCAAATGTGCCTTTTATTATTGTCAGTTTTTGAAAAAAATCTAAAAAACCTCAAAAAATTTGAACTTCGCGGGCAAGATGGGCGCTTTAGCCTTAATTACAATACAATATAACTGACATCGTTTAAATTAACTTTGACAATAACTATAAGGAAGCATTCCTATTACAACAAATACGTCCGTCGTGTCCGGTTTGGTGGATAGGAGAATTATATTATATTATATTATATTATATTATATTATATTATATTGTATTATATTATATTATATTATATTATATTATATTATATTATATTATATTATATTATATTATATTATATTATATTATATTATATTATATTATATTATATTATATTATATTATATTATATTATATTATATTATATTATATTATATTATATTATATTGTAACTGCGTTGCGTAATAGTGAGTGAGAGAGCCTGAAGAAAATCTAACCAATTTTCGAAAGACATCTGAAATCCGCCAACCCGCACTGGGCCAGCGTGGTGGATTATGGCCTGAATCCCCCTCGTTTTGAGGGGAGGCCCGTGCCCAGCAGTGGGACGTCAATAGGGCTAAATTATTATTATAAGTATTATTAAGAGCATATTATTATCACCTCGCACACGGGTCTCAGGCCAGCGTGTTTCGTGGCTTTATGCATCCGCAGACTGGCCTTCTGCATCTTCTGGTGGCATTCGTCACACTCCGTCATCTCGCGGCCCTGTCCGACAACCATACCATAAGGCTTGGTATCCCCCGGAGAGTTTCACTCTGAATCAAATGACTGTGACCTCGGACAGACAGACAGACAGACATGGCGAAACTATAAGGGTTCCTAATTGTTCTACGGAACCCAAAAATAATACAGTGTGATCAAATTTTTCAGCTATTTTAATTTATTTCAGCCTTAAATCATTATAAAATCTATCCCAAGTAATTTAACATAAACAAATCAATAATTTCAATTTTAGACATAAACTGCAATGTATATTTAAACTTAATACGCTCGAGCACGCATTTCATGATAAAATCAATTTTAAAATGCTGAAAATATTTGCATAAGACATGAAAATGTCGACGGAAAAATTACAACTCTGGGGGGTCCAGAATCATGAGTTGAATCCATGGTATCGGTTTTCGTTACGATGCCCCTTACACCCTGTATATTTTTGTTAGACCAGTCAGTACGTGACTATAAATGATAGGAAAATATGACCCAGACTGGCTTGTTGAGAACAAATTGCGCTTTCACTATAAATTAAATAAATATCGCCAGATAAACACACCAACTGTATGGTTCCAAACTAAGTAAGGCTTGTACTATGGGTACCGTACAATGGACTGGGGGCGAACCCGGTGACACCCGGACCAGGGCAAATTACGAAAAGACCATTTCCGAAATTTACCATGACGAGAATCGGACCCGCAACCACCCGGTGTGGTGACCCGAGCGGCCTACGCTCGAACCACTGCGCCAAGCGGTTGTCGAACTTAACTTTGGTCACTATAACTAAAGTTTATGTCACTTAATGCTGTTTTATTATCTCTTTTAGTAACTTAAGCTCTTAAAATACTTAAGTGGTCCTAACCCAAGCGACAAAAGACTCACAGACTTGCTGGATCTCCTCTTCTTGGCGGTACATTTCTTCACGTGCTCCACTAGTAGCAGCCGCCCGTCGAACTCGGACTTGCAATACTGTAACAAACTCAAATAGTTTATATTTCGTTAAGGCCTACGGGGGCACTCGCGATAATTTGACATATCTCTACCACCGGATCGGAACGCGATCTCGTCCGAGATCCGGAGAGAAACTTCTGCTAAGTTTCTCGCCGGATCTCCAGTCGAGGTAAACTTTTTACATATTATTGATTTAAAAATCGCCATTTGGTAATTTTTGATAGGTATACGGAGCAGGTATTCTGTTAAATAATGTACAAGAATTAAATTAATTAAATAAAAAAATATAATAAAAAAAACTGGCCAAGTGCGTGTCATGACACGCACAATGTAGGGCTCCGTAGCCATTTCAATAACGAAATATATTTTTTGTTGATTATCATAAAAATGTAAGTGTCGGAATTTATTCAGTAAATTTTGATTACTTAAATCTTTAAAAGTTAAAACCTCGCTAGCGGAATTTCTGATAATAAAATATATGGGAACACCATTTAATTCGAAAACACCTTTTCAACAATACCCCACAAGAAAAAACCTGAAAAAAAACCCCTCTTTACATGTCGGGGAGGTACCTCAAAAAAGTGATTTCGCTACATTTTATATTTTTTAAAGTGAGATCTATTCTTAAGGTATATCTGTATCAAATTTCGTCAACTTACTAACTGTACAGGTTATGGTACTGTGATAGACTGGTACGGACGGACAGACGGACGACCTGGATGATCTTATAAGGGTTCCTCGTACGGACTACGGATCCCTAAAAAGTCGGCAAAAAGCGCACGACCCGGTTATTGAAGCTTTTAGATTCTTGCAATACCAAAGGCATTACTCGTGCATTCCCCACCTGAAGGGGAGCGGGCTAGAGGGAGCAGGGGGGTAGGCTTCCATCTGCCTCATTTATCGTTACATTTTTTTTTTTTTTTTTTTTTTTTTTTTTTTTTTTTTTTTTTTTTTTTTTGAATTGACTATATGTTGTTGGCCAGAGTGGCCATAACAACTTCACCCGGACAGAGGGCGAGCGCAAGTGCGCTCCAGCCAGAGGGGCAGGGGGGCAGCTAGCTCAAGGGCGCCACAAGGGACACGACCTCGGCTTGGGCCGCTGCCAGGAGAGGTGGCGAGGGTAAATCTACCACCGGATCGGAACGCGACCTCGACTGAGAAGATCCGGCAAGAAACTCAGCGGGCTTGTCGGGTGCCAAGGTGCGTCTAGGTAAGTAGACGCACCTTCTAGCGGAAGCGGGGGTTCGTCGACCTCGCCGGCGAGGTCGGTGTCTGGTGGGGAGTGTGCGTGTGTCGTTCTCCTCGGCATCTGAGTCTAGGAGAGCGGTGAGTGGGTCGGGGGGGTCCAGCAACACATGCCGCGGCCTGCGGCGGCATGCAACTGGCGCGATTTATCGTTACAGTTTTGCCGTACTATAGAAGAAAAATGTTATGTATACACCCGTATATAATACAGGTCACAGGTTCATCTTACCCCGCATCTGTAGGCGCCGCCGTGCATCATCATCACATGACGCTTCAGTTTCTCCTTCATCACGTGTCGGTCACACAACTCGCACTTGACCTTCCTCTGGTCAGCCCCGGGGTGGCATCGGGACACGTGAGAATCAATGCTGCGTATAGACAGCTCCTTTCCGCACATCTTACACACCACCCTTGTTATTTTATCATATTTCCCACCTGGCAACACGTTGTACGGCAAATCTACTGTTTTCTCATTTTCTACCGTTCCATTTGTGGTGGCTTTTCTACTTTTTTTGTATGGCATACATTCGGTGTTGCCATTTAGAGGTTTTAAATTAACTCTTTTGGTAGTTTTTCGTTTGGTTTTGGGTTTTGTATCTGTTTTCATGGCACTATCAAATTTATTGTTGGAAATTGCATTTTCTGTTTCATCTAATGATATCTGTTTGAAATTTGACTGTTTATTACCCATTTCCATATCATTATCACTTACATTTGTTTCATTATCATTGAAAAATGTAACTGTGTCTCCATTTTCTGATTCCTCAGTATTTTTTATTTCCATTTCACTTGTTTTCACATCACCATCACTCATATTAATTTCATTATCATTATATAATGCATCTGAGAGTATATTTTCTCTTACATCCAATGAATTCTTTCTTATTTTAATATTTTGATGTTCAAATTCTTCCGTTTTCACTGCAGATATTATTAAATTATCTGTCGATTCTACCATTTTGATGTCTGGTATGTTATTCAAATCAATTTTAGGTAACATATCAATATCATTTAAAAGTCCTGTGTTGCCAACATCATGGGAATATACCATTCTTATATTCTCTTTAATATCTAAGTGTAAGCTTGTTTTAAATTCATATTGAATTTGTAGTAACTCTTTTTCTGAATTTTTACACCTTTTCCTGAATTTCAGAGTGCTATTGATAAGTTTTATGCATTCGAAACACATGTTTTGTGGTAGATCATCATTGATATGTACCTGTAATTATTAGATATATTTTTAAATATGTATGTATGTGTTAGTCACAAAACTCCTCATGAACCGCTGGACCGATTTTGATGTCTTTTTTTGTGTATGTTGGAGTGAGTCCCTTGATGGGGTAGATTCTTAATTGGACCCAGTAGGTAGTGTTGCATCGGATTTTACGTAGGATAGAACAACATCTGTTGAGACCACTAGTAATGGAATAAATATTGCAATGTCTTTACTTCTGAAGGGGTTGACAGAGATATACTGTTGAACACACACATTTCACCGATGGTTTTTGGTCACAATATCATACTATTTTTTTGCAACTTTACTTTGTAAATCTAAAACTATTGGCTTTGGGGGATAGTTGAAGTACTAAAGGACTTGTAAAATACTCCTATAACACCTTTTGTTTTTCAAGTTTCCTCCAAAGCTGATAGTTTTAGTATAACAAAGTTGTTAAGTTTTATAAAATAAAGTATACCCTTTCTGTTTCAACCTGTATATAAGTAACAGCCTATTACCATTTGATTATACCGGCAAAATCAGCCAGTGGACTTTTAGTTACAATTTGTTAAGTGAAAAGCAAAGTTAGACTTTGTACGACCCGGGAATCGAACCTGGGGACCTCATGATCAACAGGCTCAGCTTGTATCTAGGCTAATGAAGCAATTTCGTAGGTACAGCAGGCACGATTGAAAATCATAAATGTCCGTTGTTTATGATCACCTATTTAGTGATTGTTGCGGCGCTCAAACTAATTTTTTTCGCTTACCTGTACCCCCGCGGCCAAGAACACAGCACTAGAGTACCTGTCGTGGTCGTCTTCGTCCCTGAAAATTGGATTTAAAGCCTCCGTACGCAGGCAAGTGCGACATACATTTGAAAAATCCATCTTTTTCTGAATGAAATATGTCAAAATACTGTGAATATTGTATTCATAGTTTAGTTCGGATCTTATTTATGACAAAGCAGTATCATAAAAGGGATATTTTTACGATTATTTTGTTATTTTTCATGAAATAGAACAGTGAGCGCGATTCCGCAATTGTGAAATTTGACATTTGTTTATTTGAGTCTGACAGATTAGTGACGTCGTGATATGTCAGACATGACATTGATAGAAATTACTACAAAAAGTCTACTAAAATGATAGAGGAAATTATAAAATAAATATTAATCCAAGCGTAATTTTATATAAGATTTTTCCTTTAACCGGTACTGTTGCTGTTCTCCACAGGCATTATTTTTGCTTTACACCTCACTTTACCCATGAACCTATTATTATTATTATTATTAGGAGCCTGTAGTGTCCAATTTACAAGGTACTCTGTGGTAGTGTCCCACTGCTGGGCAAAGGCCTCCCCTCCCTTCTTCCAGTTGTCTCGGTCTGAGACCAATGTGCTTCAATGAGTCGAGCATATCCCGCCATCGTCTTTTGGGTCTGCCAGCGAGCAATGGAGCGCAGTATTCTAGGAGTAAAGCTCACAGATAGAGTGAGAAACTCGATCCTGCGCTAAAAAAGGAAAATTTCAGATGAACCTATTAGCTTTGCCAAAAATAGAAAAGATATTTTCAAGTTATGAAAGTCATGTTGCCAACAAACAAAATAAAACTACCAAAATAGTAGTAAGCATTTATTCTACGCATTGTGAAACACGCTTTTAGCTTTCTTCTCCCGCTTTTTCTGTTCCCTCTTCTTCTTCTGCTTCTCTGTGCTTCTCAGTAGCTTCTTGATCGCGTCTTCTGTACTATCATCGTCCAATTCCACGACGGTGCTGCCCTCTGTGGAAGGTTTTATCTTCTTAGCTGGCGTTTCTGATTCTTCTGGTAATTTCTTCTTCTTGATATTGTCACTGAAAAAATATTTCTTTTAAATTTAAGATCCGCATCATCAATTATTCTGATTATAACATGCCCAGTGTGTAAACTAGTGATGGAACATTTCACAGAAACTAGTGATGGGTATATAGGTTTTCATAAGTAGCACCTGCTGCCGATATAGGTAAAAACTGTTAAAAATCATTGCAATTAAATCGCAAATCGTTCGGTGCTGTCAGTTTAACTGATAAATCATCGACCAGTGACTTCATAGGATTGTGTGTCCTAGTGAAAATTCACTATGAATAAAATCATTCGCTGTGAAAAATCACAGGTGAAATACCAGTGAAAGAAAAATATAATTTCTGGTAATGAAAAATCATTATCATTAGAAAAATGAGGGTTACAGATTGGTATGGGTACCTCCCCCCCCCCCACACCCCCTTTGTCCCACTCCCCTTTCAGGTCCACAAAGTGTAAGCAACGCCTTTGATAAAGCATGTATTCCGACTTTGTTCCATAAATTAAATATTTTAGTGATAAAAACTCACCCCACAGTTTCCATATTTTCAAATAACACGTCAAAATCATCTCCTTCTCCCTCGGACTCTTCTTTGACTGCTTCCTCATCTTTTATCTCTTTCTCGCAGTGCTTCATTGGTGTTGAGTTCTCTGTCTGCACCAACAGACATGACAGTTTCGAGGTCAAGTATTGCTATAACAAAAAAATACATATTTAATACCATAATAACGCGTACCCCTCCAAACATGTAGCGTCATATTCTATGATGACGTTTACTGCTCCAAACGTGTAGCGTCATATTTTATATTGACGCTTACCGCTCAAATGTAGCGTCATATTATATTTTGACACCATTCGCCGCGAGAGTATAGCGTCATATTCTATATTGTCGCCTACCGCTCCAAACGTGTAGCGTCATATTCTACATTGACGCTATACGTTGCGAGAGTGTAGCGTCATATTCTATTTTGACGCTATTCGCTGCGAGAGTGTAGCGTATTGACGCTTACCGCTCCAAACGTGTAGCGTTATATTCTATAATGACGCTTACCGCTCCAAACGTGTAGCGTCATATTTTGCGCCGACGCTAACCGCTGCAAGCGTCACATCTCACCTTATACACCATCTCCTTATCCTCGTACCGGTGCAGCCGCAGCTGGCGGTCCAGGCTGCAGCTGGCCACGAGCCGCGGCTGCCTGATGATGGCGAGCTCGGCGACAGCGCCGGCAGCGCCCTTGAACCCCTTGTCGGGCCGCCCGACCCGCAGGTCCACCTGGTGCAGCTGCCCGCGCCCGAACCCCACCAGCACTTGCCTGGGGGGGGGCACATGACTCATATTAATGGTGGTAGAGACAAACTCGATGGGGGATCTTCTCAGTCGAGGTCGCGTTCCGATCCGGTGGTAGATTTACCCTCGCCACCTCTCCTGGCAGCGGCCCAAGCCGAGGTCGTGTCCCTTGTGGCGCCCTTGAGCTAGCTGCCCCCCTGCCCCTCTGGCTGGGCCCTCTGTCCGGGTGAACTTGTTATGGCCACTCTGGCCAACAACATACAGTCAATTAAAAAAAATAAAAAATTACTCGATGGGGATAGTAGCACACTCTCACAAAAAATCCGGGCGTTGAGTAGTGGGAGCCGGAAGACCAACCCCCCCCTGACTTCCCTTCGCCCCCCCCCCTGTCCTACTCCCCTACATTGTCGGTATTACAAGCTTTCAGTAGTTCGTGAAATTGAAATTTTGTTTATTTTCAAATAATAAGTATGTATATACAATCTATACAAATAAATAAAATTGGAGTGTCTGTTTGTAATATCAAAATAACACCTTTTCACTAAATGCATATGAAAGTGCATACGACACCTATAGCAAAAACGCGATTTAAAAAAATTTTGTCTGTCTGTGTGTTTGTTCCGGGTAATCTCCGAAACGGCTGGACCTATTTTGACGGGACTTTCACTGGCAGATAGCTGATGTTATAAGGAGTAACTTAGGCTACTTTTATTTTAGAAAAACAACATTAAAAAAATGGGTCCTATCGCGCGGGCTCCGAACGCGGGAGCGGGCTTTTTTGTTAAGTTAAATTCCACGCGGACGAAGTCGCGGGCTCTGCTAGTGAGGTAATAAATTATAATGTATTCAACCCCCTGGCGGAAGAAAATGTTATAAGAAGTTATAATAATTATTTATAAGTTAAACATGGTGTATCTGTGTGTCTTGTCTGTGGCACTGTAGCTGTCAAACGGATGAACCGATTTCGATTGAAACGACCGCTTGGCGCAGTGGTTTGAGTGTAGGCCGCTCGGCTCACTGCATCGGGTGGTTGCGGGTACGATTCCCATCGGGGACAAATTCGGAAATGGACTTTTCGTAATTTGCCCAGATCTGGGTGTCGCCGGGATCGCCCCCAGTCCATTGTACGGTACCCATAGTACAAGCGTCGCTTAGTTTGGGACTATACAGTGGGTGTGTCAGTCTGGCGATATTTATTCTTTAGTTTTTTTCAAACAAACACTCACTTCTCGTCGAAGCTGGGCGCGATGCAGGTGGCAGCCATGTTCTCGAAGTCAACGCAGCACACCGGCCGCCGCTGCGCGCGGCTGTCATATAATCTGTTAATAATAACAAACAAGTAAAAAAAACGATAAAATATAATTGTTGAATATTTATGTGAGTTCTGTATAATTGTCGCAGCCAAATAGCTTAATTCGCCGTTCAATTAACAGCCTAGGCACTTTATTAAACAGCGCCGTTCAACTAGTGGCCTAAATTATATTCAGCCGTATCGTCTGTTACAACATTTAATAAACTGGTTGGCTAATGCTTAGGCAACTGGTTGACATTTATGTACTACAAAACTTTTTCAAAATACTACCCAAGCAGAGCGACCCGGATGGGTTTAGGTTATGGTTTTTTTTTTATGACCCCACAGAAATCCCACCCGTCAAGTAGATTCGGAGGATCTAAACAATTTCGTAAAATACCTAATAAAATTATTCCATCAAAGTTATTTTTTGCCGACGCCATATTGACCAAAGAGAATATAGAATATAGAGATATTGACAGTTTGGTGAGTTTCGGCGCTAGGTGGCAGAAAGTAGAACTAAATTGAAATTAACAGGCTAGGCAAGTAATTATACGTCATCGATCCAAGTCATTTGCCTAGCTGTTTGATCAAATGGCTGAATATCATTCAGGCCACTAGTTGAATGGCGCTGTTTAGTAACGTGCCTAGGCTGTTAATTGAACGGCGAATTAAGCTAGTTGGCTGCGACATAATCATCATTATATAATACTAGCTGTGCCCCGCGACTTCATCCGCGTAGTATTTTAACTTAGCAAAAATTTCGGGATTATCGGGTTAAAAAGTATCCTATATGTTAATCCCGGTTATAATCTATCTGTGTTCCAAATTTCATCCAAATCCGTTCAGTAGTTTTTGCGTGAAGGAGTAACAAACATACATACATACATACATACATACATACATACATCCACACTCACAAACTTTCGCATTTATAATATTAGTAGGATTTTAATAGATATACTATTATGGTTTAATGAACCACTTTTAAAGCTGTGATAGCCGATTGGTTAAGCACAAACCTGGGTTCCAACCCTGCCTCGCACGTCTGGGTTTTTTTAAATGTATGTGCGAATCATAATTTCTATAATATGATTATCACTCGCTTACAGTGAAGGAAAACATCGTGAGGAAACCTGCATGTCTTAGACAATCTAACCCAGTTTCAAAAGACATGTTACATCCGCCAACCCGCACTGGGCCAGCGTGGTGGATTACGGCCTGAATCCCCCTCGTAGTGAGGGGAGGCCCGTGCCCAGGAGTGGGACGTTATTTGGGCTACATTTTTATTATTATGATCCAGTTTTGTTCCTACCTGACATATCCATGCCTGGAGCAAACGGCGATTAGCTTGCCCCCCTCCCCCGGCAGGAAGGCGAGGTCGGCGACCCACAGCGGTCGCCGCAGCTGGAGCCAGTCATGAGGCAGGTTCTTGGCTGCGAAGGTGGGTGCAGACTCGCCGACACGCCACACTTTCAGATCATTCTCTTCGCCTCCTGATATGAAGACTGTGAGGTCAGTGATGACCGCGTTGTCGAAACTCAAACTCAAAATTGTTTTTATTAATGTATGCCAACAAAGTATATATGAACAGTCAGAATCTACCGCCGGCTCGGAATGCCGCTTCCACTGAGAAGAGCCGCCGAGAAACACAATGGTTATTTTGGGACTATACAGTTGTTGTGTCTGTGTTTGTTTGGCGATAATATATTTATATTTATTTATTACTAGCTGTGCCCGCGACTTCGTCCGCGTGGAATTTAACTTAACAATAATTTAATTTACAAAAAAACGTTAGTTCAACTCCCAGAGTTTACGAAAAGTTAATAAAGAAATACCTATGCTAACTTTATTCTCATTTTTCTTTTTTGCGAGTTTGATTTGTTTTGTGTTTTATATATACTTTAGCAAAAGCCCGCGCGACAGGCAGTATATTTTTTTGTTTTCCTAAAATTAAAGTAACCTAAGTTACTGCTTATAACATCAGCTATCTGCCACTGAAATTTCCATCAAAATCGGTCTAACCGTTTCGGATATTACCCGGAACAAACATACAGACAGACAATTTTAAAATAGCGGTATAGCTATAAGTGCCCTATGTATTTTCATATGCATTTCGTGAAAAGGTGTTATTTTGATATTACAAACAGACACTCCAATTTTATTTGTTTGTATTTATTTACCTGTCGCAAATAATGTGTCTTCGTCACCACAGACCCTCATTCTGTCCACCTTCCCCCCCACATTCACGGTGTCCTCAGTCTTCTTGCTCCATATCTTCACGACGCCACTGGAGACGGCGGCGAGGAGCCTCCGCTTGCAGCGGCCAAGCCCCACCACCTCCCCGGGGGCGAAGTCTGCGTTGTACGAGCGGGTGAAGCCCTGGATATGGTTGTAGATCTGGATCTGTGATCAGAGTACAAGGATTAGGCATATAATAGGTGAAACCAAAATGGGTACACTATTTTTCCTGCAACTTTACTTTGTAAATCTAAAACTATCAGCTTTGTGGGACAGTTGAAGTACTAAAGGTTTTGTGGACTTGTGAAATCTGTCAACAGCTGTATTCCTATAACACCTTTTATTTTTCAAGTTTCTTACAAAGCTGATAGTTTTAGAATTACAAAGTTAAGTTTTGAAAAACAAAGTATATACTTTCTGTTTCAACCTGTATTGTTAGTGTATTTCCTGATTGGTTGGATAACCCTGTCAGTAGGCACTTGATAACTCAAAATCATATTGTATATTTAGTTTAAGCCTATGGGGGCACTTACAAATAGTATTAAACTAGCTGTGCCCCGCGACTTCATCCGCGTAGTATTTTAACTTATCAAAAAATTCGGGATTATCGGGTTAAAAAGTATCCTATATGTTAATCCCGGTTATAATCTATCTGTGTTCCAAATTTCATCCAAATCCGTTCAGTAGTTTTTGCGTGAAGGAGTAACAAACATACATACATACATACATACATACATCCACACTCACAAACTTTCGCATTTATAATATTAGTAGGATATAAGCAAGCGGTGAACAAAAAAACCTAAAATAAGACAAGCCCGCTCAAGTTTCTTGCCGGATCTTCTCAGTCAAGATGACGTTGCAATCCGGTTGGAGACTAAAGGAAAAAAATTTAAAAAAATATTTATAAGTGTATCCCAAATGTAATGTAATGTAATGTAATATCGCCAGACAGACACACCAACTGTACGTTCCCAAACTAAGCAAAGCTTGTACTATGGGTACCGTACA
Source organism: Notodonta dromedarius (assembly GCA_905147325.1). Classification (NCBI taxonomy): domain Eukaryota; kingdom Metazoa; phylum Arthropoda; class Insecta; order Lepidoptera; family Notodontidae; genus Notodonta; species Notodonta dromedarius. The sequence goes on from LR990188.1 coordinate 652,145, forward strand.
ATGGACTGGGGGCGATCCCAGTGACACCCAGACCTGGGCAAATTACGAAAAGGCCATTTCCGAAACTTGCCCTGGCGGGAATCGAACCCGCAACCACCATGTGCAGTGAGCCGAGCGGCCTACGCTCGAACCACTGCGCCAAGCGGTTGTCAATGGCCCTTACCTGTTGATTTCTCCTCCCAACCAGTATTTCAGTCTGCTCCGGATCCCCCCACTCCAGGCGGGTGATGCCATCGTCTTTCTGAAGTGTCTTGATGTCCACTAAGTTCTCTATATACTTTTTACCGTTTTTAGATGAATCAGTGTGGTATTTTAGATCTGGAAAAGTATCACGTCTAAAAGTTAAAATATCAATAAAAATGTGTTTGAAAACTTAATTATATTGAACGTAATAATGTATACACACTATAGCACGGGAAGATATGTGGAAATTAACGGAGAGTAACTGAATTTGTGACGATAACTAACGATGTTTAAATCTTGTTATATTACCCCATATGTATCACTTACGTTTGAAAGAGCCTATCCTAGTGGCGACGAATATGTCGATTACTTTGTCTTCTGTTAACAACATGGCTATTTGTATATATTTAATTTATTTTCGAATATTTTGAGGTTTTAGCGCATTTCCACGGATGTAAACACGTGAACGGAACTGTCAAAATTACATTTTTTATTTGACAGTGACAGTTTGATTTGGTGTTGTCACATTTAATAATTTAAAAGTCCTGGAAATTTAAATTATATCGCAAGACTATAGGTCTACCAGAATCTCATGGCATTAAAAAAATATAAAAAAATGTGATTTTCATATGGCAATGTCAATTGTCACCTGCCAAATCAAAGTACAAGGTTTGTCAACCGCTGTTGAGATTTTGTGATATCTTCTTGGCAATTTATTGTTTTTGTGAAAATGTCGAAAAAGCCACTTCGATCTCAAGCGAGAAATATTGTTTTCAATGTGTATCGTAAAATAAGGGAAGAAGAAGGCGTAAATCAAACTCAATCTTTGATTTTAAAGCGCGTCGTAGAGTTGACCGGTAAGTTGGACTGAGTTGTTTTGATACTTTTAGTTTATTTTATATTTATCTTACTTAATTATAGCTTCTTTATAGGGGTTTTCAGTACTACTATACGGCGAATCATAGGTGAGTGCACATCGAACGATGGTGTATTTTCCACGCCTGGTAAAAAGAGGAGAGCGGGGAAGAAGAAAATCAACTTGGACAGTTTCGATTTACAGTTGATAAGGAATAAAGTAAATGAATTTTATACAGTTCGGAAGGAAATTCCAACAGAAATAAAACTGTTAAAAATTCTTCGACAAGAAATTGATTTCAACGGAGGGAGAGAATCTCTGAGGTAAGAAAAATATTAAGTAATAATCCTTCTCACTCGTAAGACGAGGCCTGTGCCCTGCAGTGGGACGTACGAGTATTTAGACTGATGTTGATGTTGATGATTGACTAAGCTATCGTTTCAGTAACATGATAAATTTTATTATTTTTTACAGACTTATACTTAAGGAGACAGGTTTTGAATATTTTAAATGCCAATCAAAAAGGATCATTTTGATCATTTTGTGTACGGAACTCAAGTAAGCGAACGAAAAGCAATTATACCAGTGACCTGAGCGATAATATTGGAATACTGCGAGTCTGCTAAGTGATTCGGAACGGTGCTTGTTGTGTGTAACTAGTCTTAGTGAACTAGTGTACTAGTAGTGAACTAGTACTGTGTATTTGTCGAGTTTGTGGAGAGCGAAATAAACCCTTTTTACACGTTTAACGGCATTAATTGTACCTACCCCTGTACGTGTACGTAACATTATAATAAATTAGTACATAAAGTAATATATGATTGGATTTATTTTTTTTGTCATATTTTCCTATGTTAAGAACCCGATGCATAACAACAATTTCATACACATACCTAGTATACTTTATGTTAATTAATGACTAAATATATAAATAAAAATTAAACAGTATCAAGATCGTTTAATCCAATTTCCCCAGTATTGCACACAACAAATTTTTATTTCCCCATTTGCCATGAGATTCTGGTAGACCTATAACAGGATACGGCCCAAGCACAATCAACATAGCATCTGCATAAGAACTAATGAAAAATTATATTAATATAATTCTGCACACAAACATGTTTTTCACGTGACAAATGGGCACATACATGACTATCCAAATATGTTTTTGTAGAGCACGTAATCTAAATGTTTGATTCTATAACAAATTTTCGGGAAAATTTTATAATTGGTAGCACTACTAAATTGCGTTTCTTTCTACGCATTTTACCAGACTAAGTAAATATTAATTAATCTATGTGGATACTGACGTAATAGCTCACACGAGGCAATCAATATTCATAGTATAATAAGTTCTGTAGTAAAAAACAGTTTTATTTCAATATTTCATTACGTTTAAACATATGAATACTAAGAACTTAACATTAAAACACTAGTTATTCGGTTTATTCTCCTTTTCCATGAAGGGCCAGCCTGGGACCGCGGTGCTTTGTATCAGCGCCCATAGGGCTCCGCTGTCGGCGCCTCCGCTCATGTCCACCTCAAACGTCTGCAGCAACTTGCGGGCTTCGCTTTTAATGTCTGATTTATTTGTTAAAGTTATTATCTTTTTGTAAAAATTTTTGGTAAACATAAATTAAATCAAAAAATATATTGCAAAGATACTTGCAATACCAAAGTCATTGCTTGCAAGTTGCCCACCGAGTGGGACAAGGAGGGGGGAAGTGACGGGGTGTCGGGCGTGTCCGCTTGGCGCAGTGGTTCGAGCGTAAGCCGCTCGGCTTACTGCACATGGTGGTTGCGGGTTCGATTCCCGCTGGGGCAAATTTCGGAAATGGCCTTTTCGTAATTTGCCCCGGTCTGGATGTCACTGGGATCGCCCCCAGTCCATTGTATGTACGGTACCCATAGTACAAGTGTTGCATAGTTTAGGACCATACAGGTGGTGTGTCAGTCTGGCAATATTTATAATAGCTACTTTGCGCCGATTTTCTGTGTCAGGGAGGTACTACCCCGGTCGACCCAGCCCGTGTATGAGCTGTAGACATTTATGAAAGGATACATCCTTTGGCGATGTGCGCGGGCGCGCTGAAGTCGAACCTGATGCCCGTCAACTCTTTAGCTAGCTGGAAGGATTCTCTGTTGGACAAAAAATAATAAAGTTCGTTTTTTTATTCCATAAACACGCGGTAATTATTGCAAATTGACCCGTATGCCAGTGTCAAAAGAGTCACAGGCCGCGTCTTTGCGAAATGAACGAACTATATTATAAGACTAGGTGTTGCCTGCGGCTCTGCCCGCGTGGTAGTTCGATAAAACAAAAGTATCCCAAGTTACTCCTTATAACATCAGCTGTCTGCCAGTGGAAGTCCTGTCAAAATCGGTCCAGCCGTTTCGGAGATAAGTCGGAACAAACAAACAGACAGACATATTATAGACACAAAATTTAAAAAATAATCTTATATTTACTGCTTTATGTGCATTTACATAAAATCTATTATGGTGATATTACAAACAGACACTTAAATTTTTTAAACGGTTTTATTTGTTTGTATAGATGTCAATTTTTTTTATCCATAAGATTATTTCTTAGAAGTGCTTTCAGAGAGTTTCAGGTGACTGTATAATAATCTTGGCACTCACTTGGCATTGTCCAGCCTGTTCTGGTCACTGTCGGCTATCGTCAGGCCAGACTCGAAGGAAGCACAAACCCGGTCCAGCTCCGAGTCTCGGCGGGACAGCTCAGCCAGCTGCTCGGTTAGCTCATTCTAATTATAAAACCATTAACATACAACCAATTAATAAAATGTTGCACAATGGAACCAATCTACAAATACTGCTGCAGACCAAAATCAACACTAACTCAAGTGATTGTAGGTTGGTTACGGTTTGCAGAAGTATGTGTGGGTTGAATCTTTTTTGCAAAACCATGTCCAATAATTATGTCTGAAATTGTAATTGATTGATAAACTATCATAGTTGTTTTTGTCTGCATAATCTCCCAATGGGTGGTTATAAGGGAACTGTTTAGCCAGTTAATGGACAACTAGACATGGCTGAATAAAACACCAACCTTTATGTAAGCAAACTAAGCAACACTTGTATTACAGCTTGGCTGACATGGGTAGGGCTACCCTATTAGAGAGCCTGATGCCTGTTCAGGGGCTCGTGAGGGGGCGCTGTTACCTGTACCAACACAGCGCCACTCGGCCGGAGTGGTCTAAAGGACCACCCAGAGAGGAGGCCTGCTAAGGCCAGAGCCGTGCCGGGGACGTGATTGGAAGCGGCAACGTGAACTCGGGTCCTCGGCACTCGCGGCTAAGAGGGTACAGCGTTGGTTTTTAGTGGTTATGCCATGCGCCTCCGTGGTGCGGGTGACTCCCACATATCCCTTCTGCCTCTCCCGGGGCGGAAGGGAACCCATAAAGGGTTTTCCAACGAGAGAAAAAAAAAAAAAAAGGCCTACCCTATCACAGAACATCCGCGTAAAGTAAGAGAGCGGGAGACCAAACCCTCCCCACCTGTCCTCTCTCTGTCCCACTCCTCTACAAGTAGGCAACATGCGAGCAATACTTCTGGTACCTACTGCAAGCATCTATAGGTTGTGGTAACTGCTTCATATCGGCGGATTGCGCGGTTGTTTGCGATTTCTCATATTTAAAACAATATTGGTACAGTCCTTCCCACTGGGAGGGACCCTGATGACGCCCAGACTAGAATAATTTTGGAAGGGTCTCAGAAATAATCTCCGACAAGAATATGAAACTTAAAACTCTGAATAATAGCAGCCTATGCACAATTTAAAGAAAAAAAAACTTACGTGTTTCTTAATCTCCTGCGCCAATTTGATTTCTAACTCAGTCTTCTTTTTACATGCTTTCATTTGCTGTTGCTCTTGGTCTATTTTCTCTGTAATTTATAATAAAAAATTGTGTAAACAAATTCAGAGTACGATGTTACGACTTGAGTTTGATTTGGGATGTTCATGGTAAATTACCATCAACTTTCTTGCAAAACTCGTCGAGTTCATCAATGACATTGATGCACCATTGTTCTTTGGACTGTAAACCCATTTTTAATTACTTTTTTCACGATTTCAAAGTTATTACAAAACAAAGTGAACGAAAACGACAAATTCAAATTCGAATTTCCAAATAAAAACAAACTGTACAGATTAAAAATAATATCGATTATGCTTTGTCCGTGTCTCTCAAACTTTTTTGTTTGATTTATTTTTAAATCGACTAAAGATTTTTCGTGTATCCGATTGTGTTATGGAAACTAAGCGACGGTGGCGCCCCGAGACGTTCGAAAACCAAACTAAATTAATCGCCATTTTTGTGATGGCGACCGATATTTATAGATCGTAGGGGTGTTGTTTTTCGATAAATAAATGCATTAAAAATGGAGGAAACGAAAGTAATTTATTATATAGACGACGAGGAGACGCCGTACTTAGTGAAAATTCCAATATCTCCCGAGAAAGTGACGTTGTTGGACTTCAAAAACCAGTTGAACAGGCCGAACTATAAATTCTTCTTCAAATCCATGGACGATGATTTTGGTGTTGTAAAAGAGGAAATTGTTGATGATAACGCTCATCTACCGTGTTTTAACGGTCGTGTTGTGTCTTGGCTCGTGTCCGCTGAGGGCTCGAACCCTTCAGACGGCGCGTCTCAGTGTACTGACAGTAATGCTGGCAAAGGAAAACAAACGCACGGGGCTCCGCCCCCGGTCACGAGAGACACCTGTACGGACACGGACAGCACGATCAGCTCGCGCCCCGGCCACCGGGCATCATGCGATAAGTATAAATACCGCGGCTTACGAATAAACGGCCACTCAAAATACGGTAACGCTGACCTGGAATATGAGACTGCGTCAGTCCTTAGCTCGGACTTAGACTCAACTAGCCTCTTCGACAGCCAATCAGAGATAACTACGACCACCGGGCGGCACACCAACGCGTCCGTAGACCGAGCATTAACAGAATGTAGTAGCGTCTCCCACCTACAAGTGAGTTCTCGCAAAAGACCTCAAAGAAGACGAAAAAGACCTCAAGTCATGTCCCGAACGTCCTCATACTCGTCTATAACAGACTCTACGATGTCTATGCACATAATAACGGTGACTCTGAATATGGATACAGTGAATTTCCTTGGCATTTCCATTGTGGGGCAGTCGAATAAGGGTGGTGATGGGGGGATATATGTGGGGAGTATTATGAAGGGGGGTGCTGTGGCGTTGGACGGCAGAATTGAACCTGGAGACATGATATTGCAGGTATTATTAATATTATTTAAAAAGAAACTATCATTGTGAGTCTTATCACATTACTAGTATTCCCGTTAGCCCCTCCAGCTAAGCTAATGCTTATATTAGTAGTGGGCTCACATCACAGTTTCATGTCCAGGATGGGGATCAAACTTGGAACCTCAGGTACGAGAATGGTCCTTCTAACCAATAAGCTATTGACTCCATATGTGGTCATTTTAAACTGCAAGCAGTTGAAATAATTGTCTATACAGTCTAAAATGGTATAAGTGGTTTGAGCGTATACTGCTTGGCTCACTGTACTGTGTGGTTGAAAGTGGGGGACCTTTACTAAATTCTCCCCGATCTGGGTATCAATGGAATTGCCCCCAGTCCATTGTACAGTACCCATAGTACAAGTGTTGCTTAGTTTGGGACCGTACAGTTGGTGTGTTAGTTTGGTGATATTCATTTATTAACCCCCGACGAAAAAAGAGGGGTGTTATAAGTTTAACATGTGTATCTGTGTATCTGTGTGTCTGTCTGTGGCAACGTAGCGCCCAAGCTGATGAACCGATTTCAATTTTGTTTATTTATATTATACTAGCCGTGTGGCTGGTGGAATTCCAAACAAATTTTATACCCGTTTCACAATTTCTTTATTTCTTTTGTTATGTTACGAAGTCATAAAGCAACCATAAAACCCGTCTGATGTCAACCAGTTATTGCAGCCTGTGGATGTTTGCAATACCAATGGCATTGCTGGCATGTTACTCTATCTGTTCCTCCCTCCCTCTGTCCCACTTCCCTTAAGGTGGGCAATACGTGAGCAATACCTCTGGTATTGCAAGCATCTAAGGCCAATATTCATAAATCGATCTCAAGTCTGAGAGCGATCTTGGAATTGCCATTCTTATGTCATTCCAGTTAAAAATAAAGTCAAGAGCGTACTCATGACTGCTCTCAGATTTGTGATCAATTTCTTAATACAGGCCTCAAAGCTATGGTAACTGCTTAACATCAAGAAAATAGTATGTTTGTTGGCCAAATATTAGTGTAATTGTGGTGTAGGAGTTCCTAGATAGATTACATATTATTTATTTTGTTTATCCAGGTGAATGATGTGAACTTCGAAGACATGACCAATGATGAAGCAGTGAGGGTGCTCCGGGAGGTGGTGCAGAAGCCGGGGCCCATCAAGCTGGTGGTGGCCAAGTGCTGGGACCCCAACCCCAAGGGGTACTTCACCATACCGAGGACAGAGCCCGTCAGGCCTATCGACCCTGGTATGTATCTGTGCAGCATTTGGAGGGAGCATTCAGGGTTGTAGTCAAAGTCAAAGCGTTTATATTGTTTAGGCCTATGGGGGCACTTACAAATGGTCATTTTTACATGTTTTTCTTTAATCTACAACCGGATCAGAATGTGATGTCGACTGAGAAGATCAGACAAGAAAGTCAGTGGGCTTGTCGTAATTTTCTTTTATCACCAGTTGCTTATAATGTTTTAATTTTAATGAACGCGTTTTCAGCTCACCAGATATCGCCATTGTTGAGCTCACTTTGTCTGACAGTGTCATTAAATTCCCTTTAAAAAATATTTTTTTCATTACTCATACTCTGAAAGTAGGTCTGAAGTTGCCTGAGGAGCGGGTTGAAAGTAATACTTTTCCGGCCCGGGAGAATCGCGTTCAACTGACAGCTGTCAAATTATAAAAAAAAAACTAGTTCAATTTTCACATTTCTATGGAACCATGTTCAAACTTTTTCTACAGTCACTCAATTACAGCACGATGTAAAATTGAAATAACATAAAGTAAAGTATTAATTAAAGAATATATATTTTTAAATGACTTAATTATAATTTAGTTTCAACAATGTCTTTAAAATAACAGATTTGGGCAAAATATTTAAAGATGAAAATGAAAAATAATGGCAAAATAATGAAGTTGGCCGGCCAACGAAAAAAAAACAATCCGATCTTTTTTTTTTCGAGTTGTAGTATATTGTTCATACTTCCTTGTATTATTTCTTTAGCCAATTCCTGTTTTTATTTTTACTTTCCTTGTATTCGTAATGAAAAGCACAGTGTTTACCTCGGGTGAAAGACTTATTTTGTTTAAATAAGTCACTTTCACCACTCGTGTAACAATGTACTAATAAATGACTTGAATCGCGTAGGTAGTTGATGATTTTGCCAGGACTGTCAACTATCAGTTTCGGCCCCCTCCAGCGTAGCGCCGCCGTGGGGGTCAAACTCAAACTCAAACTCAAATATTGTTATTTCAAATAGGCGAGATTAACTGGGTGCATGTTCCAAAACTAATTCCTATGGAGAAGAAAGAACATGCAAGAAACTCCATGGATAAATTTTTTCTTTTCTCTTTTTTTTTATTATGTTTGGGTTTACATTGATTTATGGTCGAATTATATATCAGGGGTGCTACTCTTAGCAACGACAATCGATATATCGTGACATTCGTATTGTCGAATCCTACTCTAAATTCCATATTTTTTGCCGACGTATATCGTCGGAACGAACGATAATTTTGTGCTGTTCGATCAGTAATATTATTATTATTATTATTATTTAGTATCAGGCAGGCAGTTGATTCAACTGATAGGTGCCTGTATCCTATTGTTCTCTTCTAGCTTTTCTCTTTCAGGTGTTTATCGAGTCGGTTCTTAAACTGGTTTACATTTTGAGCTGATACAACGTCTACTGGGAGCTTATTCCACGCTCTAACCACTCTGTTGCTCAGGAAGTGCTTGTGAGGATTGTTGTTTGAGAAACTGGTCCTCAATTTTAAGTGATGGCCTCTTAGACGGTCATAGCTGTCACGCTCAAATAAGTTTTGGAAATTCTGTAGATCATAATGTCCATTTAAGATCTTATATGTCTCAATTAAGTCTCCACGATCCCTACGGTCCTTTAGCGTTGTAAGCTTAAGTGCCTCAAGTCGCTCTTCATATGGCCGTCGCTTTAGTAACCTTGGTACTTTGGTGAAGCTGCGCTGTACCTTCTCCAGGAGATCTATGTCTTTGACAAAGTAGGGGCTCCAGACCTGAAATGCGTACTCCAGGATAGGCCTGATGAAGGTCTTGTGGATCTTTAGCATCATCTCTGGCGTTAGTATCCCAAAGGCTTTCCTAGTGAGGTAGATTAGGCTCTTAGCTTTCTTGGTAATTGTTGTTATGTGCTCCTCCCACTTCAGATCCTCCGTGATCTTCACGCCTAGGTCTGTTTGTACCCTAACTCCTGCCAATTGGGTGTTATCTAATTTGTAGGTTAGATGGGGATTGCGCTTGCCTATATGGAGTACCGTGCATTTGGAGGAGTTCAAGTTGATGAGCCATTCTTTAGACCAGTTTGCTATCTCGTTCAGGTCACTTTGAAGACGGTTGTAGTCTGTTAGTGGGTTTGCGAATACTTTAGTATCATCAGCAAAGATGCTGACGTCGCATTTTAGACAGTGTGGAAGATCAAATGTGTAGATGATGTACAGAACTGGTCCTAGAACTGAGCCCTGCGGCACGCCACTGTTTACATCTCGCTCATCAGACAGTGTTTCACCAACTCTTACGCGTAACGTTCTTTGCCGGAGGAATGCCTCAATCCAGGATAGCAGTTTTCCACGTATTCCTACAAACTCTAGCTTCTGTAGAAGTCTTCTCGTAGGGACCTTATCAAATGCCTTTTCGTAGTCCAGATAAATTATGTCGGTCGGGTCCCTATTGTTAAAGTGCTTGGTCCATGAAGATAGGCATGACAGCAAGTTGGACACAGTGGAGCGATGCGGGCAGAAGCCATGTTGCTGATCACCAATAACACGATGGGTCTTGAAGAAATCTCTGATATGCTTAACTATGACTTTTTCCATTGCCTTGCAAACTACACTGGTGAGACTTATGGGCCTGTAGTTGGAGGGATCTAGTTTACTTCCTTTTTTGAAAATTGGTGTTACAGTCGCTGTTTTCCACAAGTCCGGTAGGGTTCCGGTCTCGTAAGATGTCTGCATTATTGTTGTTAGGCATTCAGTAAGGTCACATTTTTGTAATAACGTCACAGGGATGCTATCTGGTCCTGGTGAAGAATCCATCTTCATTTCTTTGACAACTTGTTGAATTTTATCTTTCGTGAATAGTATGGCATCGATGGAATTCTTGACTCGCAGTAGTGGATCTAAGATTGGTAGTTGGTCCTGTGGTTCTTTTTGAAAAACACTTGCAAACTGATCTGCAAATGTTTTAGCAATATCATGTGGCTGAGTTACGATTTGGCCTTTTCTGTTCTGCAGAACTGTTGGTATACTAACTTTTGATGTTACTTGTCGTCTGATATAAGAATAGAATTTTTTTGGTCCTGCTTGTAGTAAATCATTTTCATACGCTATACGAGCTGTTCTGCAACGGTTTATCAATTTATTGTTAATTTTTCGGTAGTCCTTATAGGTTTGGTCCAATCCAGTTAGCACATATTTGTTCCATAATTCTAATTTATGTTTTATTAACTCTTTAATGCCATTGGATATCCATGGCTTTTTTGTTAACTGATGATGCCTCGTCCGGGGTATATATAGTTCGATTGCTTCCCTGAGTGCATTTAGAAGAATCTCAAATTGTTTCTTAGCACAGTTTAGCTCTCTTATATTTCCAGGTAAGGCGGTGCGTAACATTTCATTTATTTTATTGTAGTCGGCTTTATGGTAATTATGTTTTAATGTAATTTTACTGTCTTGTTTTTGTAATTGTAGTTGTATTGTTGCCAATAGGCAGGTATGGTCACTTTTGCCAATAGGAGCTTGGTGGTCTACGTTAGCTATAAGCGACTCATCGTTTGTTAGGATCAGGTCAAGATATGACGGTTGATTTCCTTGCCGAAATCTGGTGTGTCTATCTACTAACTGCTCGAGATTGCTGTTTCTGTACCAATGTATAAAGTTGTCTTCTTTCGGCGTAAGATATCCGCAGTTCTCAAGCGGCCACATTACTCCGCCGTAATTGAAGTCGCCCATTATAACCACCGTATTTGCCTCGGAGGCATGGTTAAATTGTTCAAGTAAGATGTTGTCTTGATCTAGTGTAGAGTCATGTCCTCTGTACAATCCACAAAGTAAGAATTTGTTGCTTCCAATCCTAATGTCTAGCCATAGGCATTCAGAAGCTTCCTGTTTCTTGTTATAGGTAGCGTTCAATTTCACAATCATAAAATCAGTCCTGTTTGAGGTATATATCGCCACGCCACCACTTCGTTTTCCAATTCGGTCATCTCTATGTAAATCATATCCGGGTATTTTTATCATTGAATCTGGTATGTTTGGTTTCAGCCACGTTTCGGTAATTATTATTATTGTAGGTTTAAGAGAATCCACTCTAGCGATGAAAAGGTCTAACTTAGAAGACACTGATTGGATATTTGTATAAAATAAGGTTATTGTAATAAATGATGATATGTGTTTTTTAGTTAATGTGTTCGTGGTTTTATCGAAGGAATTTGGTGAATGCGTGTGGGAATTTAGTTTTTTTGGGGATTAACTTTTACAATTGTTGGGTGTCCCCGAACGTATTTGATGGTTATGTCCGTCTCCCCTTCGTTGGTACGCTTGCTGAGTTCCTCTCGCAAGTACGCCAGATACTCCCTTTGTAACGGAGTCAGATCCGCCGTAATAGATGAAGGCTTCCTAAGCTTGGTTCTGTTGCGAAGAATCTCTAGCGCATCACTCTTCTTGTGTAAGATAACCTTCAGCGGGCGCGGCCTGGCACTCGAATCAGATTTGGGGGCACCTAGACGGAAGAGCTTTATTCCCTCGCAGTTGATATTGTTGGTATAGGTCTACCAGAATCTCATGGCATTAAAAAAATATAAAAAAATGTGATTTTCATATGGCAATGTCAATTGTCACCTGCCAAATCAAAGTACAAGGTTTGTCAACCGCTGTTGAGATTTTGTGATATCTTCTTGGCAATTTATTGTTTTTGTGAAAATGTCGAAAAAGCCACTTCGATCTCAAGCGAGAAATATTGTTTTCAATGTGTATCGTAAAATAAGGGAAGAAGAAGGCGTAAATCAAACTCAATCTTTGATTTTAAAGCGCGTCGTAGAGTTGACCGGTAAGTTGGACTGAGTTGTTTTGATACTTTTAGTTTATTTTATATTTATCTTACTTAATTATAGCTTCTTTATAGGGGTTTTCAGTACTACTATACGGCGAATCATAGGTGAGTGCACATCGAACGATGGTGTATTTTCCACGCCTGGTAAAAAGAGGAGAGCGGGGAAGAAGAAAATCAACTTGGACAGTTTCGATTTACAGTTGATAAGGAATAAAGTAAATGAATTTTATACAGTTCGGAAGGAAATTCCAACAGAAATAAAACTGTTAAAAATTCTTCGACAAGAAATTGATTTCAACGGAGGGAGAGAATCTCTGAGGTAAGAAAAATATTAAGTAATAATCCTTCTCACTCGTAAGACGAGGCCTGTGCCCTGCAGTGGGACGTACGAGTATTTAGACTGATGTTGATGTTGATGATTGACTAAGCTATCGTTTCAGTAACATGATAAATTTTATTATTTTTTACAGACTTATACTTAAGGAGACAGGTTTTGAATATTTTAAATGCCAATCAAAAAGGATCATTTTGATCATTTTGTGTACGGAACTCAAGTAAGCGAACGAAAAGCAATTATACCAGTGACCTGAGCGATAATATTGGAATACTGCGAGTCTGCTAAGTGATTCGGAACGGTGCTTGTTGTGTGTAACTAGTCTTAGTGAACTAGTGTACTAGTAGTGAACTAGTACTGTGTATTTGTCGAGTTTGTGGAGAGCGAAATAAACCCTTTTTACACGTTTAACGGCATTAATTGTACCTACCCCTGTACGTGTACGTAACATTATAATAAATTAGTACATAAAGTAATATATGATTGGATTTATTTTTTTTGTCATATTTTCCTATGTTAAGAACCCGATGCATAACAACAATTTCATACACATACCTAGTATACTTTATGTTAATTAATGACTAAATATATAAATAAAAATTAAACAGTATCAAGATCGTTTAATCCAATTTCCCCAGTATTGCACACAACAAATTTTTATTTCCCCATTTGCCATGAGATTCTGGTAGACCTATAACGGTGTTTATTACAGCCACACACTCTTCCTTATCGTGTTCTTTCCTCTGATCAGCCACATCACTAGTTGATTCGGGTATGTCGTAGATGATAACATTGTTAGCTCTGTTGGCTCTCTCTGTTATCTCTTGAATCGCTGATTCGGTTGCAAGCATGTTTTGGCGCATACGTAGTTTTTGCACTTCTTCGGTAAGATCATTTAACTTTTTCAGTATCATTGGTAGTTGGGACATGGTGGATTTGCAGTCGCCACAAAGAAAGGTCATCACACGAGCAACAGTTTTTAGCTCCAGTACTCGAACTTCAGTAGGCGACAAGCCATGGCAGTCCCCACATAATAAGATCTTACAGGAGTCGCATGTAACTGATTTCTTTTGTTCATTCGGTGTATTCTTGCATTTTGCACATGTTTGTTGAAGTTGATTAGAGTTGGAGTTTTTCTTGGAGCTCATTTTCGGAAGTTTTTAGTTTTGTTTCACTAGCAACACTGTGTAATGACAGCTCGGCGGAGAAACTTAGGTGTCAGAAATGTTTATTAATATTTTGAGGGTATGTATAATTTATTTGTAAATGTTGAATGTCAAATCGTTTATCTTTTCACTGTTTTTCGATTATTCCTCGGAGTTTTATGCGAAGATAACACGAACACAATATCCACAGATTTTGTTTAACACTTTGGTAATGATTTAATTTTAGTTTCAGCACTTTTACACCCAAGAATGTATTTAGTTCACGAGCGCGGTTTTATCGTGACAAGACGCGATGACGTTTTTTTCTCTCGTTGACTATATTGTGTCAGGTTCCACCAGTGTTCACTCCCCCCCCCCCCCCCTGCAGGCGCGTGGGTGGCCCACACGCAGGCGCTGCGCGAGGCGTACCCCCCCCCGCCGCCGTCGCTGTCGGCGCTGCCGGTGTCGTCGGCGTCGGAGCGCGGCGCGTCGGACGCCAGCACGCTGCCGGCGGGCGCGCTGGACGCGCCGCTCTCGGTCAACATGGACATGGCCATCGTCGTGAGGGCCATGCTCAGGCCGGAGTCGGGTCAGTGTGGAATCTGTAGCCTTTTGATGCGAAGCTTCTATACTAGATGAAACAAAAAAGGTATACCATTTTTTTGCAACTTTACTTTGTAAATCTAAAACTATCGGCTTTGTGGGAAAGTTGAAGTACTAAAGGTTTTGTTGACTTATGAAATCTGTCAACAGTTGTATGTATCCCTATAACACCTTTTGTATTTCAAGTTTCCTCCAAAGATGATGGTTTTAGAATTACAAAGTTAAGTTTTGAAAAAAAAGTATACCCTTTCTGTTTCAACCTGTATATATGGATGTTCGGGGCGCTCGCCGCGCGGCCACTCTATCCGTGCAAATCGTCAGATCACGTAGCGTTACATTACTCGATGACGTCAGAGCTGCAGCGCCCTACGCTTTATACTATTAATTTGGTCTGGTTAGAACGTATGTCAGTAATTTAACTGATTAGTAAAAAAATAATCAAAAAGTGATCTTCTACAAGGTGACACATAATGGGTATACTTTTTTTTTCAAAACTTAACTTTGTAATTCGAAAACCATCAGTTTTGGAGGGAACTTGAAAAAAAAAAGGTGTTATAGGAATACAGCTGTTGACCGATTTCACAAGTCTACAAAACCTTTAGTACTTCAACTGTCCCACAAAGCCGATAGTTTGAGATTTACAAAGTTAAGTTGCAAAAAAAATAGTATACCCTTTCTGTTTCACCTACTATAGCTTCGCTTCTTTAGAGCGTCCCTAGACGGCTCTGTTTATTTTTTAAATGTATGTTCACAGATTTATACTCCGTGAATTGTGAATCGATTTTGAAAATTATTTGGTTTCCTTGCCACTATCTTTACACTACGCAAGTCTACTTTTTAAGTTGGTCTCTACCTACCCCTACTTGAATCGGCACCAACTCCAAATGAAAGAAGTTATTTCTAGCTTTTCAGTGCACCCAGGGTTTTTTTCAGTCGGTTAAATTTTTTTATTAAAATAATTTCATTTACCCATCATAATATGTTATGAATTTTGCCAGTAAAAATAATAATTTTAGCCCTTTTGACGTCCCACTCCTGGGCACGGGCCTCCCCTCAACACGAGGGGGATTCGGGCCATAATCCACCACGCTGGCCCAGTGCGGGTTGGCGGATTTCACATGTCTTTCGAAAATTGGTTAAATCTTCTAAGACATGCAGGTTTCCTCTCGATGTTTTCCTTCACCGTAAGCAAGTGATAATCATATAGAAATTATGATTCGCACATAGATCTAGATAGATACCTCTGGAATTTTGCCAGTATCGTGTGTAATACTTTACGAGCTATTCATAAAATTATTAATATGTATGTGACGTACGATAAATAAAAGACTAGACTATGATACACATAGACACAAAACTAGAAACACTAAAGTCACCCTTAACCATATTTCCGTCCAGGTCTTGAGATCAGAGACCGCATGTGGCTGAAGATCACCATACCGAACGCGTTCATCGGCGCCGACGTCGTGGACTGGATCCTGCAGCACGTGGCCGGCATCGCGGACCGACGGGACGCCAGGAAATACGCCTCCCACATGCTTAAGGTGAGGGCAAAGGCTAGACCACGCTGGGCAATTACTAGACCAGGGTGGGCAATGGTCGTATTATGGTGGGCAATGGTCGTGCTAGGCTGGGCTAGATGAGAGTCGAATATGGCTAGATACAGGTAGGCAATCACTAGACCAAAGTAGGCAATTGTCATACTACGGTGGGTAATGGTCAGATAAGGGTCGAATATGGCTAGACCAAGGTGAGCAATGGGTAGACTAGTGTAGAAAATGGGTTAACGAGGTTGGGTAATAGACTAGGGTGGGCAAGGTAAGTTTTTACGCGGAGTAATCATTATGGGTCGGCAAAATTTCCACGGCAGACCTTCTCCCGTTAATCGACAGGGCCACGGGAACGCTTGTGCATACTTCCGCGGCTCCGTCAGCGGCTGTCCACCGGGGTGGGCAACGCCTAGACCATGCTGGGCAATAGCCAGACCTTGCATCGTAAGGACAACGGTGTCCATCTGTGGGCCCGGGTGACGGGTGGGCTTGTTTGTTGCAGGCGGGGTTCATCCGGCACACGGTGAACAAGATAACGTTCTCGGAGCAGTGCTACTACGTGGCGGGCGAGCTGTGCGCGGAGCTGGCGGCGCTGCGGCTGCGCGCCGCGGACCAGGACAGCCTCGCCTCCGACCAGCTCGCGCCGCTGCCCAACCCCAAGTCAGTGCACGGACGCGTATTACTAATTATCGACCTTATGGTATATCAGTATTGACCATGTAGTGTATTAATGTTGACTTTGTAGTGTAACAATGTTGACCTTGTGGTGTACTAATATCGACCTCGTGGTATACCGATGTCGACCTTGTGGTGTACCAAAGTCGAACTTGTAGTGAACTAATATCGACCTTGTGGTGTACCAATATCGACCTCTTGGTATACCGATGTCGACCTTATGGTGTACCAATGTCGACCTTGTGGTATACCGACGTCGACCTTGTGGTGTACCAATGTCGACCTTGTGGTATACCGATGTCGACCTTGTGGTGTATCAATGTCGACCTTGTAGTGTATTAATGTTGACCTTGTAGTGTAACAATGTTGACCTTGTGGTGTACTAATATCGACCTCATGGTATACCGATGTCGACCTTGTGGTGTACCAATGTCGAACTTGTAGTGAACTAATATCGACCTTGTGGTGTACCAATATCGACCTCTTGGTTGTGTGTCTATCTATCAGTCTGTTTGTATCGACGTATCCCCGAAACGGCTGGACTAATTTTGACAGGACTTTCACTGACGGGCAGCTAATGTTATAAGGAGTATTAGCGTTAATGTTATTGAATATTTATTTATTTACTGGTTGACCCGACAGACGTGGTCCTGTCTTAACTTTGAATATTGAATTGGAATTGTTTCGCTCAATTTTCTTATTTTTTTCTTTCATACGAACCTTCTCCTGACAATAATAAACACAACAAAAAAAGAATTAGCGAATTCGTTCCATAATTTCACGCGTGAAGAGATGACCAAGGAAATAGAGATTAATTTAATAATATTGTGTGTTGCAGTATGATGGGGCCCGGCTACTTGCCGTACGCGGGCTCGTACGGATACCAGCCGATACCGTTCAAATACACGTCCTGTCTTAACAGCGAACACACTATATACGGGTTGGTACCTTAGCACATTGTACCACCTTCGCACACGAAATCTTCCATTCCCATCCCTTCAGGGTGGCGTGCGAGCAACGCCTTCGCTTTTGCATGTATCTATCTATAGGCTAATTGTTTAGCGACTTTTTTACATATAAAAATGGAAATAACGAATTATGGAGCCCTAAGAAGTACCCCTGTGTCCTCCAGTTACAACCGCGAGGAGAGCGTGCTGTCTGGCAGCGGCGGCTCCAGCGGCGGCTCGGAGCAGCTCACGGCCAAGGAGCTGGCGCGCGACGGGGAGCCGCGCTCGGGCTCCAGCGGCTCGCCCGGCCCCGCCGCCGACGCGCCGCTCGCTCACACCGCTCCGCTCGCTCACGTAGCTCCGCTCGCTCGCCGCGCGCACTCCCACTCGAGCGGCTCCGAGCCCGCCGCGGACAGGCCCGTGCTCTTCCTATAACGGTAAGTCTCTGTTCTTCTTTCTTGCTTTAAAAATAATGGTCTACCCAATTTCCAATAAGTATTTCTCCAGTGTCGAGTTACAAATAACAAATTGTAAACACATTTAATAATAATACAATACAAAAATGTGCCCGTCCATTTTGGAAAGCCAAAATTCTTCATTGTTAGTGGCGTTTGTAACTATTTGCCGCAATTCTGCCAGTGTCCGTCATGTTAGTGTCATAAACTTGGGTGCTGATAAAGTATAGATAAGAATGTGGCCAGTGGAGTGGTTGAGGATCTCTCTGTTAACCGTTGTAACCCGATCGACTCACAATACGTAATATCCCGTATCTGAATACGTGAGTTTTGACAGTTTTCTTATAGAAAAACTTATTATCCGTATATTATACTTATTGTCTGTCTGTCTGTGTCGGCAAATCTGCGAAACGGCTGGACCGATTTCGCCGGGATTATCACTGATAGTTAGCTGATTTTAAAAGAAGGAACTTGGGCTACTTTTATTTTATAGAAAGCTATATTATTAACAATAATAAATGTGAAAGTTTATACGTTTGGAGGTTTGTTACTCAATCACGCATAAATAGCTGAACGGATTTTGATGTAATTTAGCACATAGACAGTTTATAACCTGGGAGGAAGTCGCAGGCATAAAATATTTTGAGTAGTGTATTGGTTTCAACGCACGACCCTACTGCCTACCCACTACACTTTAAGACCCGTATTAATAAATCGATCTCAAGTCTGAGAGCGATCTCGAACACGCTTTTGACATGTCATTTTGTACTGGTATGACATAAGAATGACAATTCCAAGATCACTCTCAGGCTTGAGATCGATTTTTTTAATTAACTAGCGACCCGCCCCGGCTTCGCACGGGTATTTTTTATCAGTGTTTCTCTACTATATTATGCATGTATTATACATATACACCTTCTTCTTGAATTACTCTATCTATTAAAAAAAACCGCATCAAAATCCGTTGCGTAGTTTTAAAGATCTAAGCATACATAGGGACAGACAGACAGCGGGAAGCGACTTTGTTTTATACTATGTAGTGATACAAGTCTAAATTTTGTGTTTCCAGGAGTGTTCTCTGAAGGGTTTCGCCTTGCAATACAGCCAAAAACGCATACAATTTTATATATTAAGTAATTATAATTAGTGTTGGTTAAAGAGATGTGCGGTTCCTTGTTCGCCCCGCGCTGGCAGCCATGTGCGGTATGTCAAGAAAGTCGCGAAAATAATCATGTTTGGGGAACTAGTTTTTATTTCGTCTGGCAACTCTGCTGAATTAAAAACAACTGAACATTGGGAGTCAATAATATGGGTTCTTGAACTCATAGTTTTTTTTTAAATATTCAGTTCAATTTTGTTGTGATTAATGGATTACTAAAACATATATACCAATAAAATAAATGACTCCATTAAAAGTGGAGAAGGAGAAGGATTATTGCATTTTTACATTAAAAGTATTTTTTTTAAACTAGTATAGGGTGGCATCGTTCCTTCAATAGGGTTATTCTGTAATTCGATTGTGGCAACCCCACTTGTTTCCGCGACTTTCTTAACAATCTGTGTGAAGTAAGCGTATTGGATTGTCAAATTAATATTACAGTAGAATTTGGTTTAAAATAGCTTTGCAGAACATCCTGTATTCAGGCCTCCTAGATAGTGTTCTCATGGACAACACCCTTTATTGTAGTCTAATTGAGAAACTATATGCGATGAATTCGGATGGATACGTGACAACACTTAGCTGAATTCAGATGGATACATGATTACACTTAGATGAATTCAGATGGATACGTGATAACACTTAGCTGAATTCAGATGGATACATGATTACACTTAGATGAATTCAGATGGATACATGATTACACTTACAAGCCCAAAAGTCGATCACATTTGGGCTATGTCTTAGTAAGAAATATCGATTGTCCCTTTCACACGATAAAACCAAAGCATTCAACAAATTCTACTGTATTGTTAATCATTTGACATAACATTTGGAGTATTACAGGACTGTAAATAATTATTATGTATACAAAGTTAATAAACTGGGCACCGGGATAGACCATAGTTAGTCTGGGTTGTCAGCATAAAAAAAATGATAAGTCTATGTCCATAGGGGCAGTCGTACGTGCGCCAAAAAAAAGACATTTGTCACGAATTATGTCGCACTGAGGAGTGTTGTCTCTTTCTTGATACATGGAAGATAATTTTATAAAATCGCATTTATCTATCGTTTGTCTTGTCACAGCCGTCTGTGCTAGGCCCGAAGTTGTAACAACCTTGTCATAAAACAGACATTGAAGGCGTATTACATCGTCCTGAATTCAGGTTTTCCCATCTCTTTTTCTAGCTAGGAATTATTTACGATTAATTATTTATCTAAATTTGAATAACTAGCGGATTCAAATTCAATTAATTCAGTCAGCCACATAATACACTTGTCTGAATTCAGCCAGCTAGCGTAATACACTTATCTGAATTTAGTCACCTAACGTAATACACTTATCTGAATTCAGTCACCTAACGTAATACACTTATCTGAATTCAGTCACCTAACGTAATACACTTATCTGAATTCAGTCACCTAACGTAATACACTTATCTGAATTCAGTCACCTAACGTAATACACTTATCTGAATTCAGTCACCTAACGTAATACACTTATCTGAATTCAGTCACCTAACGTAATACACTTATCTGAATTCAGTCAGCTAACGTAATACACTTATCTGAATTCAGACAGCTAACGTAATACACTTATCTGAATTCAGCCACCTAACGTAATACACTTATCTGAATTCAGTCACCTAACGTAATACACTTATCTGAATTCAGCCACCTAACGTAATACACTTATCTGAATTCAGTCAGCTAACGTAATACACTTATCTGAATTCAGTCAGCTAGCGTAATACACTTATCTGAATTTAGTCACCTAACGTAATACACTTATCTGAATTCAGTCAGCTAACGTAATACACTTGTCTGAATTCAGTCAGCTAACGTAATACACTTATCTGAATTCAAACAGCTAACGTAATACACTTATCTGAATTCAGTCACCTAACGTAATACACTTATCTGAATTCAGTCACCTAACGTAATACACTTATCTGAATTCAGTCACCTAACGTAATACACTTATCTGAATTCAGTCACCTAACATAATACACTTATCTGAATTCAAACAGCTAGCGTAATACACTTATCTGAATTCAGTCACCTAACGTAATACACTTATCTGAATTCAGTCACCTAACGTAATACACTTATCTGAATTCAAACAGCTAGCGTAATACACTTATCTGAATTCAGTCACCTAACGTAATACACTTATCTGAATTCAGTCACCTAAGGTAATACACTTAACTGAATTCAGTCAGCTAACGTAATACACTTATCTGAATTCAAACAGCTAGCGTAATACACTTATCTGAATTCAGTCACCTAACGTAATACACTTATCTGAATTCAGTCACCTAACGTAATACACTTATCTGACTTCAGTCACCTAACGTAATACACTTATCTGAATTCAGTCACCTAACGTAATACACTTATCTGAATTCAGTCAGCTAACGTAATACACTTATCTGAATTTAGTCAGCTAACGTAATACACTTAACTGAATTCGGAGAGCTAGCGGGGTTTCACTTCACTGAATTCACAGAACTAGGAAGCCTGAAGTCAGGAAGATGTTAGTAAAAGTACTCCCAACACTTTTCGACTATTTAGCAGTCTGTAGTCACAAACGATATTCTATTTAATTTAGTATTTGCGTCTTTGTCATACCTTTGGTGTGCGAGAGAGAAGGCGATTGTAGTGTATACGATATTATACATACATAAACTAAATTAAATAATCTAGCAACAGCAGTATTGAAGTATTGTCAAATGAAACATTGCCGCCTCTCTTCCTCATTAGAAGTGTGATAGAGACAGAAACGTTAACTATAACGTTGCTATCGATAGTTTTATTATTTATAATTAAATAAAAACACGCCATATAGGGAGTCCTTTGTATATTTTAATGTTGTAAGTGTAAATAAAAAAAAACATATTTAATTGTTAATTAACAGTTATTGTGGGATATAATTATGATAGTCACTGATGAGCCGTTTTTTATAAAATTACAGCGTATAATTCAATGGGAGCGATCGTAGTAACTCGTACCGGGGCATCGAACCCGCGACCATCCGTTGCAGTGAACCGAGTGGATTATTCTTGATCTCTGCTTAAACTGCTTCAGTAAGACGCGTGATTATATTTCATAATAATTATTGTGAAGTCTTTGTTCAGAGCGAAATAGAATATATATTGGTAATAACTAAACCCTATCGGCGTCCTTATCATGGTGGAGAATATGAGCGAGACGGCGATATTTTTAGTCTCTTTTCATTGACAAAATCCATGAATTATTAGTTTTTGCTGTCGGTTTTAATTCATTTTCATATCGAGACGCTATATGTTTCTTTCACTGTTTTTTTTCACCTGTGATTTTTCACACTCAATGATTTTATTCACAGTGAATTTCCACTATAACACTTCATCATAATATGAAGTTATTGGTCGGTGATTTATCGTGAAAACCGGGTCGGTACGGAACTCTTTGCTATTTCATTGCAATTATTTTTTGTCAGCTTCTGCCTATGTCAGTATTAGTGCTATTTATAAGAACGTATAAAAAATGATTTTTCATGCGCTACCTGTGATATGTACCATCAGTAGTAACAACAATCTTAAATTTACATAATTGGCACTGAGTCCAAACTCCAAAGAATGTAATTAATGGATTCTTTCTAGCCTTTTAACGCTCTAGGATTGTTTTCAGAGTGGGTTATAAAAATAACAATAATAATTTCAGTTTATTAAATAAACTTATTCAATGTATAGATGTATAGATCTATTACGCTCTTTACGAAGAAATTACTTCAATTTATTTTAATTATATAACTAAGCTACACAATGGTTACAATAATGTATTATTATAACTCCAGCCGTTGTAAAAAGCTGGTATGTATTGTATGAGATTGTAGCGAAATGATAAAGCCATGTGTACGATCAGCGCTTAAGAGGTTGTTTGAGATTTTATTTTTATATATTAAGTTTATTGCGCTAAGCGACAAAATGTTGTAAGCGACATTAACCTCAATTTCGTTATTATTACACATATAATCTGATTCAACCATTGAAATT
The DNA here is from genome assembly GCA_905147325.1 of Notodonta dromedarius. NCBI lineage: Eukaryota > Metazoa > Arthropoda > Insecta > Lepidoptera > Notodontidae > Notodonta > Notodonta dromedarius. Next base: position 675,452 of record LR990188.1, read on the forward strand.
ACTAAACAAAAAACGTGGCTGAGCAAGAGAAAGGCAAAGGAAAGGTACTCTATGCATCTCGTTTACTCCAACGAAAATTTTTAGTTGTCAAAATTTTGTCTTCGACTAAGGATTCAAACGATGTCGCTTGTGAATTGTCGCTTAGTGCTCGCTATACGCCAATGCAGCTCGCTCGGCTTACAACTGAATGAAGTCTCGCGCCTTAAAATTCAGTTGTAAGCTTCATCAATCAATTGCAGTTATAAAACAGCTATTTATTTAAATTCTTGTCTTATCTTGGCCACAGTCAGTTGGCGTATAAACTAAACTTATTTTACGTTTCGTAATAGAATTGGCATTCTATGTGGAATTAAATTTCTAAATAATAATTATGTAGAGAAAACCAAGCATTTGTATACGTAGAATGAAATTAGATATGTGAATATAATTATAAAGGGTACATTGGAAATGTTAACTATAGTATGACGTAAAGCCGGGCGCTTAATATAATATGTCAAACAGCCGTGACATGTCAAATCAATATTTTTCTTTATTTTCTAAGGTTTTTTAAAAGTTTGCAATAATATTTTCGGGCATAGATGAGTATTGGAATTACAAATTTATGGTATATACATTATTTTGAACACTTGAAAAGCCCACTTATTATAAAAATGTAAGGAAAACATCGTGAGGAAAACTGCATGTCTTAGAAGATCGTAACCAATTTTCGAAAGATATGTGATATCCGCCAGCCCGAATTGGGCTTGCGTGGTGGATTACGTCCTGAATCCCCCTCGTATTGAGGGGAGGCCGGTGCCCAGGAGTGGGAAATGAAAAGGGCTTAATTATTATTTGTGATATTTCAAATTATGTTTAATGGATATTGGTGGCTAAACGAGTAGTCGTTTATGCAGTTTACTCTGTTTTCTGGCCATTAGATGTTTTATAAGGCTGCATCATGAAAGTTGTGACAAATATTCCAAGTCCAATAACTGAAAAAATATGTTAATTCCGTATTAGTCCAGTCAACTTAGTAAGTTCACCTCGGAATTTGAAATACCCAGCTATTTTGATGAGATATTTGCAAAAAATGTGCAATAAAAAGATTTTTGTGACCTTAGATTTGAATTGTCGCGGACACCCTACCATATGTAGGTTTTGAGACAACTTTTAGGATGTAAAATACAAGTTTATATGAGTTTATAGCTGGGTATCTCAAATTCTGTGATTCTCGCTTAATTTTGACTAAGATGACTGGACTATATAGTTTGTCTTCACAAGACATCTATGTACCTAAATTATTATTTCTTACTTTTGAAACACCTGTATGGAGTTTTTTTTTTGTAAAGTTTTGAATCGACCCACTTGAAGTTACTCATCTAGAACAGAAAACCGACACGATGAACCAGACGAGATGCTCTATGCGTCTGGGTCACTAACGCGAAGGTATGCGTATGTCTCGTTTCCGCATCTGTCAAAAGTTTGACATGAGCTGCTTTTTTTTTATTTTATTTTTATGACAACACACCAATGACAAAAAAAATGTATATGACGCTCGGTGGCACGTTCTAAATTGTAACGAAAATGTATATGATAATAATAAAAACGATAAAATCAAGTCGCTATTTAAAGTTGAACGTAGTTTTGCATAATGAAACCAAATAGCAACTACTTCTGCGAACTTAAACCAACCTAAGACCGCTCGGATTAGGTTTAGTTTTGGTCTGTCTGCAGCAGTACGTGAGGTTTGATTACATTATTCAAACTATATCAAATTATTTAAGCTTTAATATGCCTGATTTATTCCTTAAATTTGTTGATTTTTCAAGAAATGCGATTGGATGAACATTTTTTCATGCGTGCATTATAATTATTAAAACCCGCCTCATTGCTAAGTAAGGCCTCCTCTCCATACGAGGGGGGATTCGAGATTGACTTCGGTGGCTCAGTGCGGTTGGACAGCATTTTTTTCACGGTCGTAGAGCCAAGCTCATATACGGGCTGGTTCGACCGGGGTAGTACCACCCACACACAGAAGATCGGCGTAAAGTAGCTAGCTGTCATACGATTTCGTACGATGGGTCACAGAGCTGGAGGACCAATCCCCCTTCCTTTCCCTTGAGGTCCGCAACGTGCGAGCAATAGGAGGAGGATATAGGCACGGTAAATATAGATATAGGCACACACACATAAGGCGGGTTAAAATAAAATACACGCGAGAGTTTTTCATTCCATCGCATTTCTAATTTCGGTGGCCATTTATTAAATTTAATATACTAATTTGTTAGCGTTCTATTGTCTCTGCTTACCCCCTAAGGGTGTAGGCGTGAGTTATGTATTTATTCTTAGTAATTAATTTCGACATATCAAGATTTATATTGGAAGAATTGTTTCAATTCACTTTCGTGATCTATTTCACTGAGATGCAATGCCGGCGCAACCGTGGCATTTTTGTGTTGCCAAACCGAGATGCCACAGCAGACGCGAGAATCATCACAGTATCAAAATGCACGAGAAAGAGTCGTCATTGGTCGCGTGACCAGCGTGCTGCAATTAATATTCTGCGCACGAGTGGATGCTGGTCGCGCCACCGAATTGGTTGCGGCGACCAAACGCACGTCAGGTGAGATACTTTTTAAAGAATTGTATATATTATTATGTTGGTAGCGGCGACCGGTTGCGCCGCCATCATTTCTCAGTGGAATAAAGCTCTACATTGTATACTTATATAATTCCGCTGGCATGTCTACACTAACAGTAGGTGTAAAAACGCCACCGAAATTAAAACTTTGCGCGGCTATGCCGAGCGGCACTAGAGGGTACAGTCACCATCAACTATTGGTGAACATGTTTCAATTTTTTATTTATTTCATAAGTCATTCCCAGTCTCGTGTGAGACTTGAGCATTGTGACTAGTCCCGCCACACTCTCCCACCGCTGTATTTCCTATGAGCCAGCATCGACAGTGGTGTCCCGGGGAAAAGCTGAATTGTCTTGAAACTCGCACGTATTTAATCGAAAGAATGGGAGTTGCAATAAAATATCCGCTGTTGCACAGCGGGAGACAAAAATAAATGTATAGGTTGATTGTCACAGAAGCAAGTGGATTGTTACAGCAAATTGAAGACTATTAGAGTAATTAGAACTACCCTCTTGAACGGATTGTACTTTATTCTAATAATAGGTATGGCAAAAGCAATTGTCCCTGCTTTCCCCCGGATTTGAATATACTTTAATATACTATTGATTGATCTTGACTGTACTTGTCGGTTGTGAAAACAGAAATGTATATAGTTTCATCAAATACTCACACGCAGACAGAATACAACGCATTTATTTTATCTAAGTATACATATTTTGTATTAACAATATTATTGTTTTAAACTTTTTTGTTTATAGCAAAAGCTATGTGAACCGTTGCTGTTCGAATACTGTTTCTGATAGACCGCCATCTGGTGGCGGTTTTTTTTAAACTTGTTTACTATATCCTGACCTAGATGGCGGATTGAGTCAGTCAATTAGATTTACTGCTTATGCACTTACAAATTGTCATTTTTATATATATAATTATATTTTTTACTACAATCGGATCGGTACGCGACCTTGACTGCCACCCGGCAAGACTTAGCGGGCTTGCCTTTTTTGTAAAGTATTATTTTTAATTCCTTTTTGATCAAGCGCCATCTAGTTGCCTTCTATTAAACAGTTGTTGGTTAGATTAAACACTAGATGGGGTTGCTTTTTTGTGATTCAATATTGTATTCAATTAAAGGAAATTGTGTCATATCCTTTTTTTAATATTGTTAATATGAAATTAACAAAATACTATTAAGTTGTGATAGCAGTCTAAAGTATAAGTTAATTATGTTGTTTTATTAATTTTCTGTGTATATTATTATTTTTTGAATAATTATTATTACGGAGGCGCTATTCAATGTTTATAAACAATATGTAATTTTTAATAAACAAATAGAATTTTGTAATTTATTTATTGTTTTATTTATCACGCTATACCATCCGATCAGAATATCATGAGTTTATCCCATTAAAAACAAAATGTATTTATTTAACCGCTTACTCGAATGGTGCATTTTTAAGCGACGGACAGTTTTCGTAAGCAGTAAGTACCAGGACTTCATGAGACAATAGGAGCTAGTCGGAAATATATTGGGAAATATGGCAGTAGACAAACAAATAAAAATAAAGTACCAGGTGCTAATGAGATAGTAGGAGGTAGTTAGAAATATTTTTGAGCGATAGGTTAGAAATTAAAACAAATAACTGCACCAAGTACCAGGAACTCATAAAGGAAATACAGGTTGTTCATATAATTGACGACTCGATTGCAACTACTCGCCGATAGATGTCGCTACTAGCTTAAAAAATATTACCGTAGACCTCTTACTTTCTCATGCGCTCCTGGTACTTTGATCTGTGATTTATTTAAATCGGTGACCTAACTCAAATTGATTATTGACTACCTACTACTGTCTAATACGCTCCTGATACAAGTAGTACCTGAGAGTTTCATCTATTGCCCGATAGATGTCGCTAGTTGTTTCAAAAATATTACCGTAGATCTCTTAATTGCTCATGCGCTCCTGGTACTTTGATCTGTAATTTATTTAAATCGGTGACCTAACTCAAATAAATATTTGACTACCTCCTCCTACATCTAATACGCTCCTGGTACAAGTAGTACCTGAGAGTTTCAACTATTGCCCGATAGATGTCGCTACTAGCTTCAAAAATATTACGATAGATCTCTTACTTTCTCATGCGCTCCTGGTACTTTGATCTGTAATTTATTTAAATAGGTGACCTAACTCAAATAGATCATTAACTACCTCCTACTTGTCTCATTTCAATACCTTTTCAACTACTGCCCGATAGGTGTCGCTAGTTCCAAAAATTATTGACAAATACCTCTTGTATCATGCGCTCCTGGTATTTCAATTTTCATCTATTGGAATTGTCCAATAGATGAAAATTGAAATACCATGTATTTTACCATGTATTGTATTTTTCTTTATGAACTTGTACCTATTGAGGTACAAGTTCATAAAGAAAAATACAGACAAGTAAGGGTTAAATGAGTTATGAACACATTTAATTAATATTTCATTTATTAAAATAACTGGGAATACATTCTTAGGAAAATAATTTCATTTGCACATTGTTAGCGCAAAATATAGAAAAAATAATCTTATAAATTATAAAATTAATTATATAATACTTTCTTATAAAGGAAAAACTTAGATCATAATTCGATTATTGATAAGTAATAGAAAATAAAATGCGTCTTAACATAATAAAATCATTAGTTTTTACTTAAATGATAGAGCTGAAGTCGACCAGTTTTTAGTAATTACTACAAATAATGAGCTACCATTATTTATAACACATTTGTGAATTTTTATTTATGACTAAAACCTTAAGCACGGCTTAAGAAATCGATCTCAAGTCTGAGAGCGACCTTGGAAATGTCATTCTTATGTCATACCAGTACAAAATGACATGTCAAAGCGTACTCAAGATCGCACTCAGAATTGAGATCGATTTATTAATACGGGCCTTTGTACTTAAGTAAACTGAAATATTTTTAAAAATAACTTCGAAATAGTTTACAAAAACTTAAGATAAAACAAACAAATATGCTATTTCTATTGCAACTGAAAATATAGCCACCTTGCTCACACATTACGGCTAGAAACAGGACGACAATACTAAATTTTAGTTCGTGTACCAATACAATTAGCACCAATGTTTCCGATCAGAGAGACAAGCTAAAACAGGGGTGCTACTGTTAGCAACGATAATCGATATATCGTGACATTCGTATTGTCGATACTACTGCAAAAAAGATGGAATTTAGAGTAGGATTCGACAATACGAATGTCACGATATATCGATTATCGTTGCTAAGCGTAGCACCCTAGCAGGTATATCGTGGTATTTTAAATCATTCGGTAAAAGTGCGACAGAGATATAGCGCCTTCTGACTCTGTACTGTTGTTTATCGTAAGTTCGTACGAATCACTTATAGTTATTAGAAAAAACCGGTCAAGGTGATTTGATGAATTAAAACTAAGGACCCCGTCTTGTCGTATGTACTAGTGGCCAACTCTCGTGTCGGAATGTTCAAGCCTCCGATACAGCTGGGACCAGCGGCTTAACGCATCGTCTGAAGTACGAACCGAAGGCTCAGTTGTAAGTGCCACTGGCGGTCACCCATCAAAGTTTTCACCGCCTCGAGAGCTTCTGTTTTCGGAACGTGGTATGCGCATAGATTATTTCATCATAAAAGTACCATCCAATTACTAAATGAGCATTAAGTGACAATGTATCAAACTTTAGTTAAAGTGAAAGCGCAATTTGTTCTTCACAGGCCAGGGGTGCTACTCTTAGCAACGATAATCGATATATCGTGACAATCGTATTGTCGAATCCTAGTCTAAATTCCATATTTGCTATCGTATCGATTAATGAACGAACAATACAAATGTCACGATATATCGATTATCGTTGCTAAGACTAGCACCCCAGGCTGGGTCTTATTTTTCTATCGTTTACAGTTACTGATTGGTCTAACAAAAATACATTTGTATGTCTTCCCAATTTCTATGGACATAATTTTGTGTTTTTGCTTATAGCTCAAAATTGAGTTTACTAACTAAATGGCTTTTTTTAGTAATCAGTGGTGCTAGTCCGCTGCCGGGATGTGAACCCACGACTTTGGCACAAAAGCCGGGGCCATTCCCACTGGGCTACCAAGACCCTTAACCTAATTAATACCATAGACCAATAAGTCATAGACACCGCATAGCCGGGCACCCCCGCTCGCCTTACATATGCATTGCCACTGAACATGTATGACCGCACCTGGCATTTTGATTGGTCCATTCGCGGCTCGACCTTGAACGGACCCATCACAATTCTCCTCCCCGATACCCCGGCAACGTATGACGACTGCATTCTCATACAATAGTGGACATACGCGGTGTCTTCTCTTATTGATCAGTGCTTAATACTAAGAAAGAAGTACCTACATAGATTGAGAAGAATTTAAATAATGTACAAGAGACGCATTTCCGCGAGGTTGGTCCGAACACTTATTTTCTTATCAAAAGATTACTACCAATGTGAGTTGTCAATAGTTTAACGGCCAAGGGTGCTACTCTTAGCAACGATAATCGATAATCGATATATCGTGACATTCGTATTGTCTAATACTACTCTAAATTCCATCTATTTTGCCGTCGTAGGTACATCGTCTGAACGAACGATAATTTTGTATTGTTCATTCAGTAAACGATATGACGGCAAAAAAGATGGAATTTAAAGTAGGATTCGAAAGTACGAATGTCACGATATATCGATTATCGTTGCTAAGAGTAGCACCTAGGGATGGGAACAAACCCGGTACCTATCTGTAACGAGAGCGGCCCTAACCACTAGGTTATTGACGCTTGAAGTCAATCTTGAAGCGGATCTTTTGGGGTGGATAAAAGGAAGAAATGGCTCGCATCGCGACTGTTTTCACAGATTCTTGATTGTTTCTTCATTATTGCAAACCATTTACGCCGACACACCCACGTTTCTTCGCTGTCGTACCTGTAAAAAGAAATATAACCATTAATATACTAGGTGATACAGAATGGGTATACTATTTTTTTTGCAACTTAACTTTGTAAATCTCAAACTATCGGCTTTGTGGGACAGTTGAAGTACTAAAGGTTTTGTAGACTTGTGAAATCGGTCAACAGCTGTATTCCTATAACACCTTTTGTTTTTCAAGTTCCCTCCAAAGCTGATGGTTTTAGAATTACAAAGTTAAGTTTTGAAACAAAAAGTATACCCATTATGTGTCACCTTGTATATTCTATTTACCAAAATACCTTCTATTAGTACGAATCAGACCTATGAATATTGCTCATATCCCTTCATTAACTAGAAAAGAGCTGATGATATTCAAACGGCTGAACAGATTTCTCGAATCATAGCTAAGAACACTCTCGATCAAGAAACCTTTCATACAAAGAAAACTATATTAAAATAAGTTTATCCGCTTGATCGCTACGATGCCACAGACATACACACAGATACACATGTTAAACTTATAACACCGCAATTTTTTCGTCGGGGGTTAAAAAATAAATCATCAAAATCGGTCAAGCCGTTAAGGAGGATAATAATTTCGAACACACTCACACCGCAATTTTATATATAAACTAGCTGCGCCCCGCGATTCCGTCCGCGTGGAATGTGGACCACCCTTAACATTTAGGGGAATAAAAAATAGATAGTAGCCGATTCTCAGACCTACCCGACATGCAGACAAAATTTCATGAAAATCGGTCAAGCCGTTAAGGAGGATAATAATTTCGAACACACGCACCGGAATTTTATATATAAATACTAGCTGTGCCCCGCGACTTCATCCGCGTAGTATTGGATTATTGGGTTAAAAAGTATCCTATATGTTAATCCCGGTTATAATCTATCTGTGTTCCAAATTTCATCCAAATCCGTTCAGTAGTTTTTGCGTGAAGGAGTAACAAACATACATACATACATACATACATCCACACTCACAAACTTTCGCATTTATAATATTAGTAGGATTGGCAATGCAATCCTCTTCTGATCGTATCGCAGCATGATATTAGAAGGTTGCCGACGCGCTAAGGCCAATTGGTTGAAAGACCTCGACAATAAATTTTCCTCATACCATTTAACCATTTAAACGGTCAGTGTGCTCGCGCAACGCATGATGATAAAAAATGAATGCGTGCCGCAGGTCAATCACAAACCGACACCATCATCATCTGCCTTACCTTTTCCCATTATCTGGGGTCGGCGCAGCATGTCTTTTCCTTCCATTCATCGCGCTTTCCTGTCAGACTCACATCCACTCCAACCTCGTTCATATCACTCTTGATACAATCCATCCATCTTTTCTTTGGCCTTCCCCTCGCACTGTATCCATCCACATTCATATTCATCACTCTTCTAGTCACATGTTTCTCATCCCTTCTCATCACGTGTCCAAACCATTCCAGCCAATCACAAACCGACATATTGACTGATTAATTCAAAATTAAAACTAGCTTATTTTACTTGCAGATTCAAACCCCAATCATGGCGTGATAATATCTACTAGTATTCCTGTTATAATGGTCGAAATTCGACCACCATTCATATCAAAATTTAATTTTATACATCACTAGCTATGCCCGCGACTTCGTCCGCGTGGAATAGTGTCTTTGGGTAGCATTTTTTTTACAAATAAGACTCATACGTATAAATACTTTAATGAGCTATTTGCAGTGTTTCACTGCAAAGAGCTATATTTCCATACAAACTTTCATCCCCTATTCCCTATTGTTATTTTACACCCTTGAGGTTAACACATTTACAAACATTGAATGTCATATTTATGTATATCGAATCAACAGCCAAAAAATAAGTGTCAAGCTTCTAACTCTAAAAATGACGATACTTCCATAAAGCTTTTCATCCCCCCTTTCAACCCCTTAAAACTCTTTTTTCGCATTTAAAAGTAGCCTATGTCCTTTCTCAGGCTCTAGACTATCTGTGTATCAAATTTCATTTAAATCGGTTCAGTAGTTTTGCCGTGAAAGAGCGACAGACAGACAGACAGACAGACAGACAGAGTTACTTTCGCATTTATAATATTAGTAAGGAGTAAGGATTATGGTATTATTGTTAAAGACTATTTGATACTGGCATACAGAATGCACTATGGAAGTCCCGCCCTCCAAAAACTGTCACCGTTTGTCAGTCAGACTGTCAGTCGGTGTGGAGGTTACAAATGTGTGTGTATCAATTCGTGGTAGTGTGTGTAATGTTTTATTTATCGATTTTAATGTATTTCTAAGTATTATAATATAAAAATATTAGCATTCTGCACTCCTTCTCTATATAAACGTAAGTGTGCCAAATTTCATGCTCCTCCGTCCGCGCAATTTTCGTATTTAAGCGTTTGAAAGATTTTCCTTCACGTATTAATATAATTATAATAATAATAACCGCATCGAAATCGATCCAGCAGTTATTCCGTGATGCTCGAACATACAAAAGTATCGATTGTATGTTAGAGCACACTATTAGGTTCACAATTCGTCAGGACTTTGGATTAAAACTCAAACCCATGCGTATATATGTCGCAGCCAAATAGCTTAATCCGCCGTTCAATTAACAGCCTAGGCACTTTACTAAACAGCGCCGTTCAACTAACGGCCTAAATGATATTCAGCCATTTGATCAAACAGCTAGGCAAATGACTTGGATCGATGACGTTTAACTACTTGCCTAGCCGTTTAATTACCTGCCTAGACTGTTCATTTCTATTTAGTTTTACTTTCTGCCACCTAGCGCCGAAACTCACCAAACTGTCAATATCTCTATATTTTATATTCTCTATGGTCAATATGGCGTCGGAAAAAAACAACTTTGATGGAATCATTTTATTAGGTACTTAGGTTTTTTACGTTTTTTTTTAGATCCACCGAATCTATTTGCCGGGTGGGGTTTCTGTGGGGTCATAAAAAAAATAACCCTAACCTAAACCCATCCAGGTCGTTCTGCTTGGGTAGTATTTTGAAAAAGTTTTGTAGTACTTAAATTTCAACCAGTTGCCTAAGCATTAGCCAGCCAATTTATTAAATGTTGTAATAGACTATACGGCTGAATATCATTTAGGCCGTTAGTTGAACGGCGCTGTTTAGTAAAGTGCCTAGGCTGTTAATTGAACGGCGGATTAAGCCAGTTGGCGGCGACATATACATCTTGAAAACGGCTGCACCAATTTCCATTGAACAAAGCTAAGACCCATGTAGGTATCTTACTACAAAAACCGCATACGAATCGATCCATCCGTTTAGGTGCTATGACGCTACAAACAGACTTTGTCGGGAAGAGGTAATTTATATATAAATTAAAGATAAGTTACAATTTTTCCACCACCAACAAATAAATAAAATTGGAGTGTCTGTTTGTAATATCAAAAGAACACCTTTTCACTAAATGCATATGAAAGTACATACGACACCTTTAGCAAAAACGCGATTAAAAATTGTTTTGTCTGTCTGTCTGTCTGTCTGTCTATCTGTCTGTATGTTTGTTCCGGGTAATCTCCGAAACGGCTGGATCGATTTTGACGGGACTTTCACTGGCAGGTAGCTGACGTTATAAGCAGTAACTTTGGCTACTTTTATTTTAGAAAAAAAAAAGAAATGGGTCCTGTCGCGCGCGCTCAGAACGCGGGCGCGGGAGCGGTTAGGTTAAATTCCACGCGGAGGAAGTCGCGGGCTTAGCTAGTTATCCTACTAATATTATAAATGCGAAAGTTTGTGAGTGTGGATGTATGTATGTATGTATGTATGTATGTATGTATGTATGTATGTATGTTTGTTACTCCTTCACGCAAAAACTACTGAACGGATTTGGATGAAATTTGGAACACAGATAGATTATAACCGGGATTAACATATAGGATACTTTTCAACCCAATAATCCAATACTACGCGGATGAAGTCGCGGGGCACAGCTAGTAATATATATATATACAAAGTATGAGTAGGTAGCCTATTATCAAATCCCGCGCACAGATTATAAAACAACGGAAGCCATAGTTTATATAACACAATTGAAGAATATAAATATTTATGCTTCGCGTGTCTGTTAGAGCGATTGACGTAACAATGTTGCAAGCGTAGAAAAATAAAATAACCAATCTGATGATAACAATAATAATGATGATGATGATATATCAGATAGTCAGTTGACTACAGCTCATACGGACTGGCTTGAACAGAGTAGTACCACCCTCCCATAGAATATTAATCTATATGTATATACTAGCTGAGCCCGCGACTTCGTCCGCGTGGAATTTAACTTAACAAAAAAGCCCGCTCCCGCGTTCTGAGCCCGCGCCACAGGACCCATTTCTTTAAATTTTGTTTTTCTAAAATAAAAGTAGCCTAAGTTACTCATTATAACATCAGCTATCTGCCAGTGAAAGTCCCGTCAAAATCGGTCTAGCCGGTTCGGAGATTACCCGGAACAAACACACAGACAGACAGAAAAATTTTTTTTTATCGCGTTTTTGCTATAGGTGGCGTATGTACTTTCATATGCATTTAGTGAAAAGGTGGTATTTTGATATTACAAACAGACACTCCAATTTTATTTATTTGTATAGATAACTCAAAGGTGACTGACTGACATAGTGATCTATCAACGCACAGCCCAAACCACTGGACGGATCGGGCAGAAATTTGGCATGCAGGTAGATGTTATGACGTAGGCATCCTCTAAGAAAGGATTTTGATTAATTCTACCCCCAAGGGGATAAAATAGGGGATGGAAGTTTGTATGAAACTTTGTCAATTAAATTCCACGCGGGCGAAGTCGCGGGCACAGCTAGTTCATTGATAAGAATAACCATTGAGTTTCCTGCCGGATCTTATCAGTGGAAGCAGCATTCCGAACCGGTGGTAGATTCTGACTATTCATAAATGCTTTGTTGGCTTACGTGAATAATAGTAAATTGTTACACGAGTGGTGAAAGTGACTTATTTAGTCCCGAGACGGGGTTTGGCGCCCGAGCGTAGCGAGGGCGCTAATAGTTCGAGGGACAAAATAAGTCATTCACCCGAGGTAAACACTGTGCTTTTCATTACGAATACAAGGAAAGTAAAAATAAAAACAGGAATTGGCTAAAGAAATAATACAAGGAAGTATGAACAATACTCTACAACTCGAAAAAAAAAAATCGGATTGCCGCCTATTTTGTTTTTTTTTCGTTGGCCGGCCAACTTCATCATTTAGCCATTATTTTTCATTTTCATCTTTAAATATTTTGCCCAAATCTATGTTATTTTAAAGAAATTGTTGAAACTAAATTATAATTAAGTCATTTAAAAATATATATTCTTTAATTAATACTTAACTTTATGTTATTTCAATTTTACATCGTGCTGTAATTGAGTGACTGTAGAAATAGTTTGAACATGGTTCCATAGAAATGTGAAAATGGAACTAGTTTTTATAATTTGACAGCTGTCAGTTGAAAGCTATTCTCCCGGGCCGGAAAAGTATTACTTTCAACCCGCTCCTCAGGCAACTTCAGACCTACTTTCAGAGTATGAGTAATGAAAAAACAATTTTGAGTTGAGTTTGAGTATCAGCGTAATGTAGCTATTATATATTCGTATGATGAGTAAGAGAGCCGGAAGACCAACCTCTCCCTCCCTTCCTGTCCCGTGGGACAGAGGTCACACTCCTTAAGGAGGACAACGTGCGAGCAATGCCTTTGGTATTGCAAGCATCTAAAAGTAATCTAAAGTAACTGCTTAACATCGGGCCAGTCGACGGCTTACTTGCCAATTTCATATTTAAAAAAATCATACCATTAAATACTTACAGTGATATAACATTCAAAATAACTATACAATTTGCAAAAATACAGATTCCTAAATTTATTCGTAAGTATCATTTTTGACGACCGCTTGGCGCAGTGGTTCGAGCGTAGGCCGCTCGGCTCACTGCACATGGTGGTTGCGGGTTCGATTCCCGCCAGGGCAAATTTCGGAAATGGCCTTTTCGTAATTTGCCCAGGTCTGGGTGTCACTGGGATCGCCCCCAGTCCATTGTACGGTACCCATAGTACAAGCTTTGCTTAGTTTGGGACCGTACAGTTGGTGTGTCTGTCTGGCGATATTTTTTTTTTATTTTTTTTATACTAGTTATAAAAATACATCGGCGGCTTCGCCTTGGTGGACCCACTCAGTACGCTGCCGCGCGTCAGAGAAGATCAGAGTTACGCGATAGAAAGAGAGACCCTTGTAGATAGATATAATTTAAAACACGATGTGCGAAGACGCGAGCTGATTTGCACTCTAATTCGTGGTGGCAATAGTCGCTAATTACTTAACAGTATTTTCGGTGAGCGTTATCTGTACGGAGAATGATTATTAGTATAAACTTTGAAATAGCATAATAATAGGCCGTGTAAGGTAAGTACCTACTGTAATCGGCGTCGTGTCTATACATTAAATATTAAAAAATAATAAAGTGAACACGGAAAAAACTTTTGGCTATTTGTCTCTGGAAAAACACACATAACTCAAAAAATACTGGACGGATTTGAATGAAATTTGGCATGGTGATAGCTTACAACTCGGGTCAACATTAGGGATACTTCTTATCCCGGGAAATTAAAGGGTTCCCGGAAGAAAACTATGAATCTGCATTCTCTTCAAAGCGTTCTATCAATATTTTACCCACAAAATGCGGCGTTTATTCTAATTATAGGTATTTAAAGATAACATTAAAACACTTGTTACAACATTACAATGACGCTAATAAAATGTTTATATTAACACGTGTGAGTATATTCAATTGTTTAAACACATTAATTAATTTTTGTCAGTACCCAAGGACGACATGTAAATAGTTTAAAACTTCAACTCAAAATTTATTGATATTGGCGTCTATTATTTTTTGGTCTGTGTTATTAATCAGGGTCTTAGTAGCCCAGTGGGAATGGCCCCCAGCTTGTTTTCTGAAAGTCGTGGGTTCAAATCCCGGAAGCGAGCGAGCACCAATGGAAATACTTATGAAAAAAAATATCTGCGCATACCACGTCCGCAAAACAAAAGCTCTCGAGGCGGTAAATACCTGGATGGGTGACCGCTAGTGATATTTACAACTGAGCGCTTCCATTCGTGCTTTGAAGGACCCGTTAAGCTGGCGTTCCCGGCTATCACAATCGTTAAGCCGTGTCGGAGGCTTTCGGGCGACAAGAAAACTTCGACACTAGAGTAAAGTTGATCAGCTCATACGATAAGAAATAAATATTGAATTTTTTATAATTTACAATGGGTTAATAATAATATAGTATCATCCAAGGCATCCAGGATTTTTTGCCGCTAGGGCGGCGCTACTATTGTGCTGGTTGACATTGACACTTGACAGTTCTCACAGAGTCTATACCTCCCACTTCGGGATTAATTATTTCTAAGTGGACAGTCACGTTTTTGCTTTAAGGTGAAGGCGCCTGTCTAGCCCGCGAAGTTCAAATTTTTTGAAATCTTTTAGAAATTTTTCAAAATCTGACTATATTAAAAGACAAATTTTGTAATTCGCGAAAAAGACCGTGTGCAGTGCATTTATTAATACATTTATTTTACTCTAAATATTATCACGGTGGATATGATACTAGTAAATCACTAAATATACAAAAATTGCCAGATTATCTGGATAGCTGTCGTTCTTGAAATGTTTTAGAGTAAGTTGGATATATTCATAAATGCACTGCACACGGTCTTTTTCCCGAATTACAAAATTTGTCTTTTAATATAGTCAGATTTTGAAAAATTTCTAAAAGATTTCAAAAAATTTGAACTTCGCGGGCTAGATGGGCGCTTTAGCCTTAAACCATTATTAAATTTGTCTTTGTTAATGCTATTTGTGACTTGACACTGGTTTAATACCTATTAAACTGGATGGAGAAAGCTGAAGAGTATTTAGTAGTGACATTGACAGAAGTGAAGTGACAGATAACCTCACTGCATACCTACTTTTACGACCGCTTGACGCAGCGGTTCGAGCGTAGGCCGCTCGGCTCACTGCACATGGTGGTCAGGGGTTCGATTCACGCCGGGGATAAATTTCGGAAATGGCCTTTTCGTAATTTGCCCAGGTCTGGGTGTCACTGGGATCGCCCCCAGTCACACAAGCTTTGCTTAGTTTGGGACCATACAATTGGGGTGTCCGTCTGGCGATTTGATTATTATTATACCAGACGTAGCGACCTCTATCAAGCTGATTTAGGTTTTGCCCTAATTCCGTTCAATCTCAAGATAAGAGTGCCATTGTATAGCGGTATTGAGTTTAAATTATACGAGCATTTACGTACAAGCATGACGTCTTTCTTGGAATTTAAATGAATTCATTCAGCGTAATCATTAAATTACGCGGCGAGCGTCTGGGTTTTATCCGACATCGGACCGCACAAGCATTATGTATATCAGTTCGTAAACCTTTTGAAAACAGCAGAGGGGTTTTTTTTGCCAGTCTAAGGCTCGTATTAATAAATCGATCTCAAATTTGAGATCGATCTTGAGTACGTTTTTGACATGTCATTCTGTACTGGTATGACATAAGAATGACATTTCCAAGACACTTAACTGTTTGGTCCCAAACCAAGCAACGCTTGTACTATGGGTACAATAGACTGGGGGCGATCCCAGTGACACCCAGACCGGGGCAAATTACTGAAATGTCATTTCCTTAATTTGCTTCGGCGGGAATCGACCTCGAAACCGCCCGGTGAGGTGCATCGAGCGGCTTGCGATCGAATAGCTAGATATTGATAATTGAGTTTAACATTGATTAATTATTTATATATTTTCTCAATACATACAAATATCTTTACAGGCTAGAGCCAATGCGATATTGTAGCAAACTTGAAAATAATTTTACTGTTTTTATTTAACACTAGCGGCCCGCCCCGGCTTCGCACGGGTACATTGCGGTTACATTATTCGAGTTTTAGTAAGGATCCCTATTTTTTTTGAAAATATATTATAGCCTATGTCACCCGGGGATAGTGTAGCTTCCCAACAGTGAAAGAATTTTTCAAACCGGTTCAGTATTTTCGGAGCCTATTCATTACAATCAAACAAACAAAGTTTTCCTCTTTATAATATTAGTATGAAGTATGATAGCAAATTCTATATGTAGCTGTTCTTGTAAATTCACCCAAAGTGCAACAGAATAAGTCCAAGTCCTCAGCAATAAGGTTGAGAGTGCGGAGTACGCTCGTGAAATGAAATGATTATACAAATCCATGTCAAGTGAATTTACATAAATAGACTAGCTGTGCCCCGCGACTCCGTCCGCGTTCTGTTGAAATTTTTCCTGAATTTTCTTTGCTATAAACCTCACGGAGCCCGAGACCTTTCCAACGAATGCAAAACCGTGGAAATCGGTTCGTGCGTTCTGGAGTTATAGCGTCAGGAAGGAAAACCCGACTTATTTTTATATAGTAGATTAATTATTACTATTTTGGACATAAAACGAAATTTAAATTAAAACTCAATATGCTCGAGCGCGTATATCATGCTAAATTCAAATTCTGAAAATTTTTAGCATAATTCATGAAAATATTGACGGAAAATTCCAACTCTGGGGGTCCAGAATCATGAGTTGAACCCATGGTATCAGTTTTCGTTACGATGCCCCTTACACCCTGGATAGAGGTCGTTCAATTAGAGCAAACCTCACTAAACTAGCTTTCCAATTGAAATACCTAAATCTGAGTAAGAATTGATTACTATTTACTTATTGAGTGACAATGGTGTCGCCTGCGCACATTCTGTTGCTGTTCCTGAGAATGTACACCATCATTTATTCATTGAAAACAGTAACCATTGAGTTTCTCGCCGGCTCTTCTCAGTGGAAGCGGCATTCCGAGCCGGCGGTAGATTCTGACTATTCATAAATGCTTTGTTGGCTTACATAACAACAATTTTGAGTTCGAGTTTGAAAGAGTTAATAGTTTATATTAATCTTTGCCACAGCCACATAACTATTGACTCACGACTCGCGAGGCCGCTCGCTGAGTCAGATAGTACACGAATACAGCTATTTTATATTACAACTAGCTGAGCCCGCGACTTCGTCCGCGTGGAATTTAACTTAACAAAAAAGCCCGCTCCCGCGTTGTGAGCCCGCGCGACAGGACCTATTTTTTTTTTTTCTTTAATTTTGTTTTTCTAAAATAAAAGTAGCCTAAGTTACTGCTTTTAACATCAACATCAGCTATCTACCAGTGAAAGTCCCGTCAAAATCGGTCCACCCGTTTCGGAGATACTCTTTGATTTCATGTGTTTTTATTTTTTTACGCGGAACCCTAATTGTTTTTCAAAAATTAAAGTAGCCTAAGTTACTCCCTATTACATCAGCTATCTGCCAGTGAAAGTCCCGTCAAAATCGGTCCAGCCGTTTCGGAGATTACCCGGAACAAACACACAGACAGACAGACAAAAAATTTTTAAATCGCGTTTTTGCTATAGGTGTCGTATGTACTTTCATATGCATTTAGTGAAAAGGTGTTATTTTGATATTACAAACAGACACTCCAATTTTATTTATTTGTATAGAAGTCGGAAATCAATCTACACCAAAGTCGTTGCTCGTACGTTGCCCGAAGGGGAGTTAGACAGTAGTAAGGGAAGGGGGGGGTTGAGTTTCCGGATATCTTCTGTGTCGACGCGTAATAGGTTGAAATATGATAGGTTGATATATTGTTTGAAACAGCAGTGATGGCCGAGTGGTTAATCACTCGTCTTGCGGGCACAAGGTCCTGGGTTGAAACCTCGGCTCGCACAAAACCAATGTGCGAATCATCATTTCTATATGATCATCACTTGCTTACGGTGAAGGAAAACATCGTGAGGAAACCTGCATGTCTTAGAAAATCTAACCAATTTTCGAAAGACATGGGAAATCCGCCGGCTCGCACGCACTGGGCCATCGTGGTGGATTACAGCCTGAATCCCCCTCATAGTGTGGGGAGGTCAGTGGCCAAGAGTGTGACGTCAAAAGAGATAAATTATTATATTATATTGTTTGATGGTTAGTCATAGCGCGTGCTGTCAGAATCCCCACCTGTCTGAATGGAAAGGTCACGTTGAGAGGTCTCTGAGTCAATTGTTGGATAACGCAATGGTATTACGTCATACGGTACTGACATATATCAGAGCTACTACTAAAGTTGGCGATGCCATTTAACACTATAATAATAAATACAATAAATAAATAAATATCGCCAGACTGACACACCAACTGTACGGTCACAAACTAAGCAACGCTTGTACTATGGGTACCGTACAATGGTTTGGGGGCAATCCCGGTGACACCCAGACCAGGGCAAATAACTAAAATTCCTTTTCCGAAATTTACCAAAGCGGGAATCAAACCCGCAACCGTCATGTGCAGTGAGCCGAGCCGCCTACGCTCGAACCACTGCGCCAAGCGGTCGTCAAATAATAATAATAATGTTGCCTTTTTAAAGTCCCGCTCCCTGGCACGGGCCTCCTCTCAATGCGAGGGGGATTCAGGCCATAATCCACCCCGCTGGCCCAGTGCAAGTAGGCGGACTCCACAAGACTTTCGATTTTTTTTTTAAATTCTATGACATGTAGGTATTCTCACGATGATTTCCTTCACCGTAATCAAGTGATAATCATAATGATATGATGATTCATGATTTCGGAAAACTCACGAGGTGTGTTCCGGGGTTTGAACCCAGGACTTTGTGCTCGCAAGCCGCGTAAACTTAACCAATAGGACGCGTATACATACAGACAAGAACCTCCACCTTTATTGAAAGTCGGTTAAAAAAACTTAGCGGTTTCGTAAAACCGCTAAGGCCGCTTCCTGACTTGGCGGTGCGGTATCGGTATGCAGTAATTTATATTATACCGCGACTTTACTAATGTCGCTCAGATCTCCTCACTAGGCGGTATACTGTCGGTATGCTTTCGGTATAAAACCATTTTGTTTACCAAATACACGCGGTGTGCGCTCGGCATGCAGGCTTTTACTGGCTGTCCGACCCGCGACGCGGTATGCCGCTCGCTTACCGCCCCGCTCCCGCGCAGCCCGCGCCAATCAGGAAGCGTGCATTCAGATATAGGCGCTCGGTAAGCTTTCGGTACCGATGCGGTATACCGAAACGAAATCGTACCGATACCGCACCGCCAAGTCAGGAAGCGGCCTAATTCTACAACCCATCTGCGACATATACATACGAAGCGAACGGAAACAATACTGTTGATAAAAAAAACGTATTTACGAGCGCACATTAAACCCATAATAGTGATTAGAAATAAAACCGATAAAGCGTACTAACAATATATTAATTAGGTACTTAAATGTGCGAAATCCATTAGTGTACTCGTATTGATAACGCGGCAACGTGTTTCCGTAAAATACCCGAAAAGTAAAAACCCGAAAGATTCTATCGATGGTATCTATACAAATAAATAAAATTGGAGTGTCTGTTTGTAATATCAAAATAACACCTTTTCACTGAATGCATATGAAAGTACATACGACACCTATAGCAAAAACGCGATTTAAAAAAATTTTGTCTGTTTGTCTGTCTGTGTGTTTGTTCCGGGTAATCTCCGAAACGGCTGGACCGATTTAAACGGGACTTTCACTGGCAGATAGCTGATGTAATAGGGAGTAACTTAGGCTACTTTAATTTTTGAAAAACAAAATAAAAAAAAAATGAAAAAATGGGTTCTGTCGTGCGGGCTCAGAACGCGGGAGCGGGCTTTTTTGTTAAGTTAACTTCCACGCGGACGAAGTCGCGGGCTCAGCTAGTTTTAAATAAATAAATATCGCCAGACTGACACACCAACTGTATGGTCCCAAGCTAAGCAACGCTTGTACTATGGGTACCGTACAATGGACTGGGGGCGATCCCGGTGACACCCAGACCGGGGCAGATCCCGGTGACACCCAGACCGGGGCAAATCACGAAAAGGCAATTTCCGAAATTTACCACGGCGGGAATCGAGCCCGCAACCACCATGTGCAGTGAGCCGAGCGGCCTGCGCTCGAACCACTGCGCCAAGCGGTCGCCAAATAAACATACTAATATCCTCAGTTATTTGAACAGCTCACTTCAATCAGTGCGAGCGGCCTTCTCTACGCATTACCATTCCTTCATTGATAAAATATTTACTTAATCAATCAATCGAATCAAGGTTTTCACATATCTGTGCGGAACACTATGACGACGGTAACACCTTGAGGTCCATCGATGATCGCTTGGTTCAGCGTTGAAGCCAAGCTTCAATACCGAGGTTTGGGGCGCTCGCAGCACGGCCACTATATCTGGGCTAAGCGTCAGTAGCGTTACACGACACATACCTATATGACAGATGTTTTAAACGTTTAATTCCTACGCTTTATACTATAAAGCTTCGCGTCTTTCGGGTGTCCCTAGACGGCACTGTTTTTGTTGTAAATCACTTCCAGTATGAGGATGCCTTTACTAGCAGCTTTTATATTATGCATGTCGACAACGGAGCCACCTGTCGGATCTAACTACAGCTTAGATCCGTCCAGGTGACCCCGTAATAAGTACAAAATGAACTTTTGGAAAAACAAAACAAATGCTTTGACTTTGGTATTGTTAAGATAAGACGGAAAATATTATTTACCAAAACAATATACGCAATAAATTGTCCCCTAATATATAAGCGACATTGTTTTGAACAAACAAACAACTGTAGTCATTTTTGTTTGCAGATCAGTATCTATAAATATTACACACACATAGTTTTGTTATGTCTGCAATCATAAAATCCCGGAAGCAGGAAGGTTGTCTGGTCCCGCCACACACTCCCACCACTGTAACTCCTGTAAACCAGGATCGACAATGGTGACCAATCATGACGTCGAGGTTTGACCCTCGACGAGTCCCGGGGAAAAGTTAAATTGTCTTGGAACCCGCACGAATTTAATCAAAAAGTTGGCAGAAAAAAAAAACACTTCCCTCCGGTGCAAAGCGGGAGACATAAATAGCTGGTATGGGCTGATTGCCATAGAAGCAAGACTGTTACAGCTGATTGAAGACCAGTTGTAAGGCACCACGGATCGTAATTAGACTAATTGGACCTAAACTCGTGAGCTGATTATACTTGATTCCAATACCAATAGGAAGGTTGGCTACCTAAATAATGGGGGATGGAAGACAGAGGGGGGCTGACGGTCGACGTTTGCAGCAATTGAACGAAGAAAGCGATAGTTGCGTGCAAACATTTGAATGTCGTTCATTGCGTGCTAATTATCATTGGTTTTATTTGATCGTGACATCGAGTCTTCGATCGAGTGCGTTTATTTTTTACGTACGTAGCCTATAGATGCTTGCGATACCAAAGGCATTGCTCGTACGTTGCCACCTGAAGGTGAGCGAGATAAATATCGCCAGACTGACACACCAATTGTATGTGCCCAAACTAAACAACGCTTGTACTATGGGTACCGTACAATGGACTGGGGGCGATCCCAGTGACACCCAGATCTGGGTAAATTACGAAAAGGCCATTTCCGAAATTTGCCCCGGCGGGAATCGAACCCGCAACCACTATGTGCAGTGCGCCATGCGGTGGTTAGATAGAGGCACCCAATGGTATTATAATAATACTAGCCCTAGCTTTGCAAAGTTTATCTCAGCTATTTATAAATTGAAGCAGTGATAGCCGATTGGTTAAGCACGCGTCTTGCGGGCACCAGGATTCAAGCCCCGGCTCGCACCTCTGGGTTTCTCGAAATCTATGTGCGAATCATAATATCTATTATGATTATCACTTGCTTACGGTGAAGGAAAACATCGTGAGGAAACCTGCATGTCTTAGAAAATTTAAATAATATTCGAAAGACATGTGAAATCCGCCAACCAGCACTGGGCCAGCGTGGTGGATTACAGCCTGAATCTTCCTCGTAGTGAGGGAGGCACGTGCCCAGGTGTGGGTCTTAAAAAGGGCTAAATTATTATTATTATTATCCTACTAATATTATAAATGCGAAAGTTTGTGAGTGTGGATGTATGTATGTATGTATGTTACTCCTTCACGCAAAAACTACTGAACGGATTTGGATGAAATTTGGAACACAGATAGATTATAACCGGGATTAACATATAGGATACTTTTTAACCCAATAATCCAATACTACGCGGATGAAGTCGCGGGGCACAGCTAGTTATTCATAAATTGTATAACAATGGTTATACATATAAACATTCAGGAAGTAATTCTCTAAACAATAGAGAAAACCGCATGAAAATCCGTTGCGTACTTTGGAAGAAATATGCCGACAAACAGACGCCGACGGATAGCAACTTAGTTTTATACTTATGAGATAAAAGGATACTCACATTAAGGCATTGTCTGACTCCCCTGAGCCCTGATGCTGCCAGCTCTGCTCAGTCTTTTCCCAATAGTCTGCACGTGGAACCCGACACTCTGCAATGCTTCATGATCCAGGATCTTTCTCCCATCAAATATATACGCAGGCTTCATCATGACTTCATATATTTTCTTAAAGTCAAGCTCTTTGAATTCATCCCATTCTGTGCATAGTACTATTGCATGGGCCCCAGTGACAGCGGAGTATGCCGTGTCATGTATTACCACATTACGTTTGACAACCTCCGGCTCGGACGTTATATACGGGTTTGTTAGTTCATACATGATCTGTTCTGGTTCAACTTTTGGATCGTAGATGTGTAATTTGGCTCCTTCGTCCAATAATGTTTTTGATACGTGAATGGCGGGAGATTCTCTGGTGTCTCCGGTGTTTTTCTTGAATGAGAAGCCTAGTACAGCTATTTTCTTGTCTGTGACTGTGTTGAATAAGGACTCGATGACTTTACGAGTGAAACGGGTCTTCTGGTAATCGTTTAAACTGAGTACTTGCTGCCAGTAGGCCGCTACTTCAGGCAGGTTCAAACATTCGCATAAATAAATGAGATTTAAAATGTCTTTCTGGAAGCAACTGCCACCAAAACCTATGCTTGCTTCGAGGAATTTCGGGCCGATACGAGAGTCTCTGCCGACGGCTCGAGCCACTTCGGAGACGTCAGCTCCTGTGGCCTCGCACACAGCAGATAACGAGTTTATACTTGATATACGTTGTGCCAAAAATGCGTTTGCAGCCAGCTTCGATAGTTCAGAACTCCAGGTGTTGGTTGTAAGGATGTTTTTGGCTGGAATCCAATGTTCATACACCCAACATAGCTCCTGTATCGCCTTCTGTCCCTCCGGAGTGTCCTCACCGCCAATCAGAACCCTTTCTGCCTCAACCAGGTCCACTACAGCGGTTCCTTCAGCCAGAAACTCGGGGTTCGAGAGTATCTGGTACTCGACCCCAGGCTTTGTGTTAGCTCTCAGTATTTTCATTATAATTTCAGCCGCCTTGACCGGCACTGTGCTCTTTTCCACCACAATTTTGTTGCTTGTCGCCAGATCTGCTATCATTCTGGCCGCACTCTCCACGTATTTCAAGTCGGCAGCCCTGCCTTTACCGTTGCCGAACGTTTTAGTAGGCGTATTCACAGATATAAATATCAAATCGGCCTCGCGAATGCCTTTCGCGATGTCGGTTGAAAAAAATAGATTTTTACCTCGACATTGCTGCACCACGTCGTCCAAGCCAGGCTCGTAGATCGGCAATTTATCCGAATTCCACTGGTTTATACGTTCTACGCTCTTGTCGCACACAGTTACCTTGATATTCGGACATTTTAGTGCTATTACACTGCATGTCGGCCCCCCGACGTATCCAGCACCGAGACAGCAAATTTTCTGTATAACCATGTTTCTTTCTTGATATTCAACACTCAAATGCACTCGTACGATGTCGCGGAAGCGTTTAACGCGATACAATGGAGCATTAAACACGGTATTTCTAATTAACTATTCGTGTTTTTAAATTGATTGCAATCGGTGATGGTATCGACGCGGCGGCTCGCTTTATTATATGTTAAACGACGCACCAACATGTGGCGGCCAAATGTTAAGGAGGATGTTACTCGATTAACGGGCCACGGGCTGCTTTGCGAGCTTTTTATTGCGAAGCACCCCAGACGAGGCAATGCAATCAGCCGACGTCGAGTCAATGACATGATGACATTTTGTAACTTGTTACGCGTAGTGATGAGCACGATACGATTATGTATAACTTGCTGAGCCCGCGACTTCGTCCGCGCGGAATTTAACTTAACAAAAAAGCCCGCTCCCGCGTTCTGAGCCCGCGTGACAGGACCCATTTTTTTTAATTTTGTTTTTCTAAAATAAAAGTAGTCTAAGTTACTGCTTATAACATCAGCTCTACCAGTGAAAGTCCCGTCAAAATCGGTCTAGCCGTTTCGGAGATACTCTTTGTTTTCTTTTTTTTACGCGGAACCCTAATTGTTTTTCTAAAATTAAAGTAGCCTAAGTTACTCCTTATAACATCAGCTATATGCCAGTGAAAGTCCCGTCAAAATCGGTGCAGCCGTTTCGGAGATTACCTGGAACAAACACACAGACAGACAGACAGACAAAAAAAATTTAAATCGCGTTTTTGCTATAGGTATCGTATGTACTTTCATATGCATTTAGTGAAAAGGTGTTATTTTGATATTACAAACAGACACTCCAGTTTTATTTATTTGTATGGGTTCAATCCCCTTTGTTTAATCTATTAATTATTTAAGGTAGGTAGATGTTCGGTTCAGATTTATACTGGAAAAGAGTCTAATGTAATTCGAAAAATAGTTAAATCTATGTTTATTAGGCCTGTATTAATAAATCGATCTCAAATCTGAGGGCGGTCTTGAGCACGCTTGTATGATTTTGTACTGGAATTACATTTCTAAGATCGCTCTCAGACTTGAGATACGTGCCTTACCTACTTATTTTAGATTTTATTTTATAATCTAATTAAAGTATGGCACAAGTATTAATGTTTTGGATTTAAATTGAACTATTACAGAAACTAAAATATGGGAGTAAATGTGGACCTAAAAATACCATACTCAATACAAAATTAATGTAACATAAATAGACACACACGGTATAGGTATACCCAATATCATTGACCAATCACTTTTATACGGATTTCTAATAACTCCAAATACATTTGAAAAACTTTTCCCTTGTGCGTACACCTCTTCATTCAAAAAACAATTACTTAAAAATAAATAAAATATACTGTATTTACTATAATTGCATTGGCACAGCACTACGGATCTACTAACAGTATTGCCAAACTAACGTGCTACATAAATCCCACTATTAAAGACAATAACTACAAATAAAGAAATGCAAGAACAACAGTAATGCTGGTAAGTATGAAATACACTTTTGTGTAATTATATTGTCCTTTTATAACAACATTTAAATTGAGAATAAATAAGCGCGATAATCATCAAGTCCAAAAATGAATAGAATTTTTAGAACCCAATAAATAATAAACAATAATAATTTAGCCCTTTAACGTCCAACTTGTGAGCACGAGCCTCCCCTCAACACAAGGGGGATGCAGGCCATAATCCACCACGCTGGCCTAGTGCGGGTTGGCAGAACCTATTTGGGTAATTATAATAAAAAGTGGCAGCCCCACAAACGTCGCCATGCATGACATTACAGTTTTGTTTACAAATATTGTTTTGTCTACTTTTCTTGTTAGCGTTTAAACTTTATAGAAAAAAAATATGTTTAATACAATTATATCTGTATCTAGTCAGGTATTATGTTGTAAAACAAATGTAAATTATACATATTATCAATATCTCAATAATTAATTAACTCTTATACAATGAAACAAAAATATATTCGTAACATGCTTCACAAACGAATTATAAATTTGTCAACATGTTTCGGAGCTTTCCTCGCAAAAAATATTGAAAATAAATGAAAAATACAATGTTATAAATTAAAATGTCGCTGTGCCGCACTTGTTTATCGGAAAACGATCTAAAACCGTTATTTTCTGATAAGAGACTTGTTGGTTTGTGGTGTAAACAGCTGTATTTAGTGACAGGGGTTAAGGTAACTAAACTTTTTTTGCAAAATAATAGCGAATTATCCAAGCTAGCGTGGTGGATTTTAACCTAAATACCCCTCGTATTGAGGGGAGGCCCCCGTACCTAGGCGTGGGACTTCAAAAGGGCTAAATTACTTATTATTTTAATATTTTTTTTTTTTACAAAGGCTAAATACTTCCTAATCAAGATTATTGATTGATTACCCACAGATAGACTTCCTACTTGTTTTGTTGATATATTTACGCTGTCCCACGTCTGGGTAATCAGATTTCTAAGAATTCGATTGTTATCACTATTTACTTGTTTATATTTATTGTTTCTAATGTGTACTAATATTAAAGACGAGTCTTTCAACAATAGTCTATGAGTCAGAGGTATTCAAAGTGACCTTCTTACAGTTTTCCGTTCAATCCTGTGTTGCCCCTCCCACCCTCCAACTTACTGTTTATTACAAGCATAGTCTAGTTTAGGCCCATACAGTTGGGAAAAACCTCTTTGCTTTTAGATATATCCATATCCTACTAATATTATAAATGCGAAAGTTTGTGAGTGTGGATGTATGTATGTATGTATGTATGTTTGTTACTCCTTCACGCAAAAACTACTGAATGGATTTGGATGAAATTTGGGACACAGATAGATTATAACCAGTATTAACATATAGGATACTTTTTAACCCAATAATCCAATACTACCCGGATGAAGTCGCGGGGCACAGCTAGTAAATAATGTAACCTTGCATTTTTATAATAAATATAGGGATTTTTTTTAATTATTAGATACTAGCTGTGCCCCGCGACTTCATCCGCGTAGTATTTTAACTTAGCAAAAATTTCGGGATTATCGGGTTAAAAAGTATCCTATATGTTAATCCCGGTTATAATCTATCTGTGTTCCAAATTTCATCCAAATCCGTTCAGTAGTTTTTGCGTGAAGGAGTAACAAACAAACATACATACATACATACATCCACACTCACAAACTTTCGCATTTATAATATTAGTAGGATTTAAAATGATTTATTTACTTTTCCAGATTGAACCAAACGATGGCCTCCCACAGTTAATATGCACGTCATGCACCAATCTAATCCAATCAGCCTTAAATCTAAGGGAGAAGAGTTCAAAATCCCATGAAATCCTCAGAAAAACATATACAAATAACATAAAAAAAGAATCAGAAGATGATTATGTAAAAGAGGAACACAATTACGTGGCCATTGACCAGCAAGCAACTGACCAGTTTAATAACAAATTAAATTTAAATTTAGAACACAAAAAGAAGAAATATACCTTTATTCAAATTCAGAACATCCCAGGACGTGCAGTGAATAATTTAAATTCGGAACACAGCATAGGTAATTTGAAATCGAAACATGAAAAGACTGCAAATTTGAAATTAGAACATGAAACAGATGATAAAATGGGAAAGAAACAGAATCATTGGCTAAGGAAGTTTGGAGAACAGAGTTCAGATTTCAAGTATAGTGTCTCAATTGAAGATTTTGAATCAAGTGGTGATGAAGATTTTGCAGAAGATATCTGTATAAGTAAGTATTAGTTTATTATTTAGAAAGAAAGAAAGAAATATATTTTTATTGGTACCATGGCAGAGCTATACAAAACTAACTATACATACACAGCTTAGGAATATAAATGGAGACATCTAGCTAGTTATGTACTGTCATACCAGGCCAAAGGGTCGACAGCTCAGCATATGCCAGGGTGCATGCGTGATGCATACCACCTGACACTGGTTTACAGCTGCAACCCCAGAACGATATACACACATTTACTATTAGTTATTTAGTGGCAATGGTGTTGCCTGCTCATATTATTATTTATGCTGTTCCTGAGAATGTATACCATCTTTAGAATAGAATAGAAAGTTATTCTATTCTATTCTATTTAATTCATTGAAAAGAGTAACCATTGAGTTTCTTGCCGGATATTCTCAGTGGAAGCAGCATTCCGGACCGGTGGTAGATTCTGATTATTCATAAATGCTTTGTTGGCTTACGTGAATAAAAACAATTTTGAGTTTGAGTTGAGTTAGATGAATAAGTGAAGTCCTACCAACTGTAAGGTCCCAAGCCCAACCAAACTAAGCTTGCTTTATACTTTGGGTGCCATACAATGGACTGGCGGTGATCCCAGTGACACTGACACCCACACCAAAGTAAATAACAAAAAGGCTATTTCCAAAATTTTATCTGTTGGGAATCAAATCTTGAAATTGGCATCTGACATGAGATTTTCAATCCCCCATTACCCATTACTTTCTAAGCAGAAGTGACATTTCTAGTAGTCATAAAATTGTCTATGACATCTCTACAGCCGACTTAGAATCTGACGGCGAGGAACAAATTGCGACAGTACGTATCGAAGACTTCAAGTCCAGTGACAGCTTAGACGACTTCAAATGTGACAGTTCCGACTTGGACGACATTAAGAATGTAGAAGAACGCAGCAGAATGATCAGCCGACAGATGAAAGAGAAAGAGCTATTCGAGAGGGAGAAGAGGAAGTTGTTATCTATGGTATTGGGAATACTGTTATACTTATAAATAACTAGCTGTGCCCCGCGACTCCGTCCGCGTTCTGTTGAAATTTTCCTGAATTTTCTTTGCTATAAACCTCACGGAGCCCGAGACCTTTCCAACGAATGCAAAACCGTGGAAATCGGTTCGTGCGTTCTGGAGTTATATCGTCAGGAAGGAAAACCCGACTTATTTTTATATAGTAGACTAGCTGTGCCCCGCGACTCCGTCAGCGTTCTGTTGAAATTTTTCCTGAATTTTCTTTGCTATAAACCTCACGGAGCCCGAGACCCTTCCAACGAATGCAAAACCGTGGAAATCGGTTTGTGCGTTCTGGAGTTATAACGTCAGGAAGGAAAACCCGACTTATTTTTATATAGTAGATAAAAAAACTACACTGTAATTGTGGGAACCGACAATTGTTGTCGGAAATGTCAAAAGTTGTCGGAAACAGCAATACCTAGTTGCAGAAACCGACGCTAGTTGTCGGAACTGACAATACTTGTCAAAATCAACAATATAGTCGTAGAAACCGACAGTTGGTTTCCGTTCAGTTGTTTCCTCACAATGTTTTCCTTCACCGTTAATAAGTGATAAACATATAGAAATTATGATTCGCACATAGATTTCGAAAAACCCAGAGGTGCGAGCCGGGGTTTGAACCCAGGTCCTGATGCCCGCAAGACGCGTGCTTAACCAATCGGCTATCAATGCTATTTAGTCCCCTTTTTAACCCCCGACGAAAAAAGAGCGTTGTTGTAAGTTTAACATGTGTATCTGTTTGTGGCATCGTAGCGCACACGGATGAACCGATTTTAATTTTGTTTTTTTTTTTGTCAGAAAGGTACTCTGATCTAGAGTACTTAGCTGTGTTTCATGAAAATCGGTTCAGCCGTTTTGAAAATTATCAGCTCTGTTGTAGTTTTTTTTTATTATTATTTCAGGAACAAGATCGCAAACTGTTGTCTCTGGCGATGACTCCATACGACAAGCGGGGACCTGTGAAGTGTCGCCTCTGCGACCGAGTGGTCCGGACCGTTCAGAGTTTCAAAAACCACGCGAAGACACATTTCGAACTGGAAAACACTTGTGAGGTATGATCCCGTAGCTTCCCCCAGCCATTTTACCTTCCAAGTGACATCTGGACCAGTTTTTTTTTTATATCGCCAGACGAACACGCCAACTGTAAAGTCCCAAACTAAGCAACGCTTGTACTATGGGTACCGTACAATGGACTCGGGGCGATCCCGGTGACACCCAGACCGGGGCAAATTACGAAAAGGCCATTTCCGAAATTTGCCCCCGCGGGAATCGAACCCGCGACCACCATGTGCAGTGAGCCGAGCGGCCTACGGTCGAACCACTGCGCCAAGCGGTCGTTATTACACAGACCTTGTGGAAACCAGGGACAATTTCCGTGCGTTCAAGCGCTTTTGCCATACCTATTATTGGAATCAAGTATAATCAGCTCACGAGTTTAGGTCCAATCCTACTAATATTATAAATGCGAAAGTTTGTGAGTGTGGATGTATGTATGTATGTATGTATGTATGTATGTATGTATGTTTGTTACTCCTTCACGCAAAAACTACTGAACGGATTTGGATGAAATTTGGAACACAGATAGATTATAACCGGGATTAACATATAGGATACTTTTTAACCCAATAATCCAATACTACGCGGATGAAGTCGCGGGGCACAGCTAGTTAGTCATATTACGATCCGTGGTGCCTTACAACTGGTCTTCAATCAGCAGTAACAGTCTTGTTTCTATGGCAATTAGCCCATACCAGCTACATATATTTTGACTCCCGCTTTGCACCGGAGGGAAGTGGAAATATTTTCTTCCAACTCCTCCTATTATTTCTTTCGATTAAATTCGTGCGGGTTCCAAGACAATTTAACTCATCCCCGGGATTCGTCGAGGGACAAACCTCGACGTCATTATTGGTCACCATTGTCGATCCTGGTTGTTTCGAATTGCCTAATCTGAAGAAGGATGGAAGCTGTCGGTTCGATTGTGTATGCCCCCCCTCCCACAGGAGTGCGGCAAGAAGTTCGTAAACAGGAGTACCATGCGGTACCACCAGCAGAGGAAGCACGGCCGCACCAAGCGGCTCGCCTGCACCCGGTGCGCGTACAGAGCTGTGGACCTACAGGCGCTGCAGGTGAGCGTTGCTGTTCGCGAGAATGTACACCATCTTTTATTCATTGAAAAGAGTGACCATTGAGTCTCTCGCCGGCTCTTGAGAAACTCAATGGTTACTCTTTCTGAGCCGGCGGTAGATTCTGACTATTCATTAATGCTTTGTTGGCGATTGGTTAAGCACGTGTCTTGTGGGGTTGAAACCCCGGCTGGCAGCTCAGAGTTTTTCGAAATCTATGTGCGAATCACAATATCTATATGATTATCACTCGCTTACGGTGACAGAAAACATCGTGAGGACACCTGCATGTCTTAGATAAAATCTAACCAATTTTCGAAAGACATGTGAAATTCGCCAACCCGCACTGAGCCTGAATCCTTCTCGTAGTGAGGGAAGGCCTGTGCCCAGGACTGGGACGTCAAAAGGGCTAAATTATTTATTTTGTTGGCTTAAAGTAATATAAAGATTTTGAGTCGAGTCTGAGATGTGTCTCATGTATTTAAGAACCATGAGCGCGCGGAGCACACGGGCGAGCGTCCGTACATATGCAACGAGTGTGGGGACAGCTTCCGCATGCGCGCGAACATAGTGCAGCATATGCGGAAACACTTTGGGGTGAGGAATTTGCAGGTGAGAGTTTAATTGAGGTAGTACAGTATATTGCAATTATGGGTGAAAATGCTTTTGATTATTACAATTATGGATGCAAATTACATTAAATATTGTAATTCTGAGTGTAAATTACATTAAATATTGCAATTATGGGTGCAAATTACATTAAATATTGTAATTATGAGTGTAAATTACATTAAATATTGCAATTATGGGTGCAAATAACATTAAATATTGTAATTCTGAGTGTAAATTACATTAAATATTGCAATTATGGGTGCAAATTACATTAAATATTGTAATTCTGAGTGTAAATTACATTAAATATTGCAATTATGGGTGCAAATAACATTAAATATTGTAATTCTGAGTGTAAATTACATTAAATATTGCAATTATGGGTGCAAATTACATTAAATATTGTAATTCTGAGTGTAAATTACATTAAATATTGCAATTATGGGTGCAAATTACATTAAATATTGTAATTCTGAGTGTAAATTACATTAAATATTGCAATTATGGGTGCAAATTACATTAAACATTCCAATTATGAGTGCAAACTAATTAACGTAATTATTTCAATGATGGTTGCAAATTGTCGTAGTGCGACCGGTGTCCAGCGATGTTCAGGAGCCGCTCT
This sequence comes from Notodonta dromedarius, assembly GCA_905147325.1. Classification (NCBI taxonomy): domain Eukaryota; kingdom Metazoa; phylum Arthropoda; class Insecta; order Lepidoptera; family Notodontidae; genus Notodonta; species Notodonta dromedarius. The sequence goes on from LR990188.1 coordinate 708,019, forward strand.
GAGCTGTGGGGCCACCAGAACAAGGTCCACTTTATGGTGTACACGTATCAATGTTACCTGTGTCCGGAGACGTGAGTACACAGCCTAACACAATCCAACTGACTAACAACTCATACAGGTCGAAACAGAAAGGGTATACTTTGTTTTTTCAAAACTTAACTTTGCAATTCCAAAACTATCAGCTTTCGAGGAAACTTGAAAAACAAAAGGTGTTACAGGGATACAGCTGTTGACAGATTTCAGAAGTCTGCAAAACTTTTAGTACTCCAACTGTCCCACAAAGCTGATAGTTTTAGATTTACAAAGTAAAGTTGCAAAAAAAAATAGTATACTCTTTTTGTTTCACCTAGTATGCGGACTCGCTCGACCGGGTAGTGCGACACTCTCACAGAAAACAGGCGTTAAGTTGGTATTATAGCTGCGTTTTTTACCAACGAGTGGAAGCTTAATCAATGAAATTTGAGCTTAAAAAATGTATCATATTTTTAATAAACATGGTTTATTAATACACTAAAATGTTTAGTACCTATTATTATTTTAGGAAGATTTTCTTTGTAACTTTTAAATAATTATAACTAATTGCTGCCCGCGACTTCGTCCGCGTGGACTTAAGGAAAGTATTATATGTGTTAATCCACGTTATAAACTATCTGTGTTCCAAATTTCATCCAAATCCGTTCTGTAGTTTTTGCGTGAAAGAGTAACAAATATACATTCACACTCACAAACTTTCGCATTTATAATATTAGTAGGATATCACCAGACTGACACACCAACTGTATGATCCCAAACTAAGCAACGCATGTACTATGGGTACCGTACAATGGACTGGGGGCGATCCCAGTGAGACCCAGACCTGGGCAAATTACGAAAAGGCAATTTCAAAGGCCGCTCGGCTCACTGCACATGGTGGTTGCGGGTTCGATTCCCGCTTTCAGAAATGGCCTTTCCGTAATTTGCCCCGGTCTGGGTGTCACTGGGATGGTCCCCAGTCCATTGTACGATACCCATAGTACAAGCGTCGCTTAGTTTGGGACCATACAGCTGGTGTGTCAGTGTAGCGATATTTATTTTTATGTTTTTCTAGATATAAACGGTCAGTGTCTGTGAAGAAACACCTGGCCAATGTCCACGGGGTGCCCGAGGTCCAGCAGCTGCAGATCAAATGCGTTAAAACTAGACGAAAGTAAGTATCGCGCCTGTAACCCCAGAGGAGGTAAGTAGAGGTGTACGAGTACAATATACAGGGTGTAAGGGGCATCGTAACGGAAATTGATACTGTTGGAGCGCAACACTATTTTTCACATGTGTTGTATAGAGATAAACATGTCCCAATAACCCCGTTATAAACGGCAAGTAAGCAAGTGTATACCGGACATGGACTAAATAATACATCCTACTAATATTATAAATGCGAAAGTTTGTGAGTGTGGATGTATGTATGTACTAGCTGTGCCCCGCGACTTCATCCGCGTAGTATTGGATTATTGGGTTAAAAAGTATCCTATATGTTAATCCCGGTTATAATCTATCTGTGTTCCAAATTTCATCCAAATCCGTTCAGTAGTTTTTGCGTGAAGGAGTAACAAACATACATACATACATACATACATACATCCACACTCACAAACTTTCGCATTTATAATATTAGTAGGATGTATGTTACTCCTTCACGCAAAACCTACTGAACGGATTTGGATGAAATTTGGAATACATGTAGATTATAACCGGGATTAACATATAGGATAACATATAGGACTTTTTAACCCAATAATCCAATACGACGCGGATGAAGTCGCGGGGCACAGCTAGTAAAATATATTTGTCAGCAATACGTGTGCACGTATTAGTTAATGTAGTGAGTATATAAGTATTTAATGTAAGGAATAATTATTACTTATTAAAAATACACGAGAGACTACACAATATGTAAGAGTGTTTAACATTAACCAACCAACACCATTCCTCCCTTATTGCAAGTGTCACATCACTAGTGTCAAAAAAAAGAAAAAGCTGGCATCCGGCGGCCATTACGATCAAGATTTCTGACAGCAGGCATTACGCTTTTCATATTTAGTTAAAAATAGTTTTTTTTTATCTTGCTGACAATTGCAAGAAAAATATGTAAATGAAAACGTTTAACAAGGAATAAGCGTTTAATTCTCAACAGATATCTACCATGGATTCAACTCATGATTCTAGACTCGCAGAGTTGAATTTTTCATAAATTATGCTCAAATTTTTCTTCAGTTTTAAATAGATTTTATACAGAAATCATTATACAAATCTATCGTAACGTGATCATTTATAATCATTATACATGCCCGCTTGAGTTTTAATTAACATTGCAGTTTTATGACTTAAACAACAAATTTCATTGGATTTTAATTGAAGACCGCTTGGCGCAGTGGTCCGAGCGCAGGCCGCTCGACTTACTGCAGTTGGTTGCGGGTTCGATTCCCGCCGGGGCAAATTTCGGAAATGACCTTTTCGTCATTTGCCCCGGTCTGGGTGTCACCGGGATCGCCCCCAGTCCATTGCACGGTTCCCATAGTACAAGCGTTGCTTAGTTTGGGACCGTACAGTTGGTGTGTTCGTCTGGCGATATTTATTACATACCTATTACCTATTATTTATTTTGAAATAAAACTATTTTTACGGATTATATCGCGTTTATTTAATTTTATGTTCCCGACGTTTCGGTTGCTTTACAGCAACCGTGGTCACGGGGGGACTGAGGTGTTAGACGTCCTGATGTCATAGTTAAAAACTGGGTACCCTCAAAATTTAGTTGGTGTTTGCGGTCCGATCCACGCAGAAAGTGCTCACTGTGTCTTGAGGTCTTGCAATGGTACGCTTGGTTTTCGATTTAATTATATTAATTACTGGATCCCAAGTTGGTGGTAGCACCCAGCCATCTTCCCTATTGAAATTAGGATGTTTTTTAATTTCAATGGCCTCACGTATCATCCTTGGTCGGAATCGGTGTTCTATTGCGAGGATCTGTGGTTTATCAAATCTGATATAATGGCGGGTGCGGTCCTGTACATAACCGCAAAACCACCTAAGCTGTATGGGTTGCCTAAAATACACAAGCCCGAGGCCCCGCTGCGTCCTATTGTAAGCCAGATTGACACACCAATATACAGTCTGGCCCAGCACGTAGCGAAGGTGCTCTCACTACTAAGAGGACACACAAGAGCACATACAAAGGATTCATACCATTTTGTCAGTGAGATTAAACATCTACATCTTGCTGACAATGAAACTATGGTCAGTTTTGATGTTCAGTCTTTGTTTACCTCTCTACCTGTAGCAGACTGCATAGTATTAAAGAAGCTAGCAGAGAACAACATGCCGGAGGAATATGCTGAACTTTTAAGACATTGCCTTACATCTGGGTATCTGTTGTGGAATGAACAGTTCTACAAGCAAGTAGATGGTGTAGCGATGGGCTCCCCTGTTTCTCCCGGTGTCGCCGATATATTCATGGAAGACTTTGAGGAGACAGCCCTTCGCACTTCACCTGTGACCCCAAGATTCTACAAGCGGTACGTAGACGATACTTTCACAATATTACCATCTGACAAAATAACAGCATTTCTCGACCATCTTAACTCCATACACTCTAAAATCAAATTTACAATGGAGTTAGAGGCCAACAACACTCTAGCATTCTTAGATGTTTTAGTAATCCGTAATCCTGATAACACCTTAGGCCACACCGTGTATAGGAAAAAGACCCATACTGATAGGTACTTAAACGGTGAATCTCACCACCATCCAACACAGTTAGCTACCGTGGGAAAATCTTTGTTTCAGAGAGCACAAGGGATCTGTGATGAGCAACACCTGGCTGCCGAGATCCGTCACGTCAAGCAAGTATTGCATGACAACAAGCTTCGGATCCCGCGCCTCCATCACAGTGACCGAGTGAAACCAGCCACAGTCGAGCGTCTGCCTGCTGTACTACCATACATAAGAGGTGTCACAGACAAGATTGGCTACATCTTGAAACGGGCTTCAATCAAAACTTACTTCAAGCCACCCAAGAAGATTAGTCAGTTCTTACCACCTGTCAAGTGTCACATTCCTCTACAAGATGCAGGGGTATACAAACTCGATTGTGAATGTGGGCTCTCCTACATAGGGCAAACTAAAAGATCAGTAAAAACCCGCGTAAAAGAACACATAGCTGACGTGAAACACCGGCGCTCCACGAAGTCTGCAATCTGTGAACATGTACAGGACCGCACCCGCCGTTATATCAGATTTGATAAACCACAGATCCTCGCAATAGAACACCGATTCCGACCAAGGATGATACGTGAGGCCATTGAAATTAAAAAAACATCCTAATTTCAATAGGGAAGATGGCTGGGTGCTACCACCAACTTGGGATCCAGTAATTAATATAATTAAATCGAAAACCAAGCGTACCATTGCAAGACCTCAAGACACAGTGAGCACTTTCTGCGTGGATCGGACCGCAAACACCAACTAAATTTTGAGGGTACCCAGTTTTTAACTATGACATCAGGACGTCTAACACCTCAGTCCCCCCGTGACCACGGTTGCTGTAAAGCAACCGAAACGTCGGGAACATCAAATTAAATAAACGCGATATAATCCGTAAAAATAGTTTTATTTCAATGTGTAGTATTCGCGTAAATATAAGAAAACAATATTATTTATTTTTGTTTCGCTATCTTTGCATTGTTACATGTCTGCGGTTAGATATGGGTATTGTTTCTGAATTTAATTACATTATGTGAGTATATAATGAATAATATTATATAATTTCCTTGTTGTTTGCGGTAAACATGATAAAGAAATATTTAAACATTGCGGACAAATTGCAATTTCATTTAGTTAACACCAGTTTGTGGTCGATTCAAGTAGAATTATTATTTCTACTTATTTAACATTGTAGCTGATGTTATAACGGTAAGTTTTAATGTTTTTACGGTACTGTAGTCTAACTAGGAACCCTTATAGTTTCGCCATGTCTGTCTGTCCGTCCGTTTGAAGGCACATTAATTTAATTAGGAGACTATTAGGGTTTTTTTTTTTTTTAAAGGTTTTACTCCTGAGACTATTAGGGTTAGACCGCTGCAAATTGGCACGAAAATTGATTTTTGGTACCGCTACAACACTGTGTATTTAAATATTGAAAGCAGAGTTTAGCATTGGAGGCATATACAGTGTGTAAGGGGCATCGTTATATAGATTGCGGTCTGAATCCCCCTCGTAGTGTGGGGAGGCCTGTGCCCAGGAGCGAGACGTCAAATGGGCTAAAATATTATTTTTAACCCCCGACGAAAAAAGAGGGGTGTTATAAGTTTAACATGTGTATCTGTGTATCTGTGTGTGGCAACGTAGCGCCCAAGCTGATGAACCGATTTCAATTTTGTTTATTTTGTTAGATAGGTATTCTGATCGAGAGTGTTCTTAGCTATGTTTCATGAAAATCGGTTCAGCCGTTTGAAGATCATCAGCTCTTTTGTAGGTTAAATAGCAAAACGAACTTCCACGGCTCGAATCCGTTCGAAATTTGGGCTCAGTGGAATAATATCTTTGCATCACTTGAGAACGGCTGAAACGATTTCGCTTTATTATATTTTTAAATGATCGTAATAGTCCGAACTGGCTACTTACAATATTATAAATTTGAAAAGTTTCCCGGATTCTGGAAAAAAATGATATTTTATCAATTTTTATATGAGATTTGTGTATGAAATAAAGTCGTTCCATAAGTCACGTTTCAAATGACGGATACGCCGCATGCGTTAAATTTAGTTTGTTTTGTTAATGGTCACGGAATATTACGCAATAATAATTCTAGAGGGCGCTGCACCGCCATTGAGAAAAAATACAGAAAATCAAATCTAATTAAAAATAATTTAAGCGTTATTGAAAATTCTTCCCCTGGGCTGCTCCCGTCCACCTCAACCAGAGTTATTACATCAAATTCAATCATAATTGATAATCTTTTACTAGGAATTAAACCTCCGTGGCATCAATATTTAGATTCGTTGTCTCTTGTCTATTCTAATGTCAATGATTATAATGACATAATAAGATAATGTCTCATACTTTTACACAGATTTTCTGTTGATTATTGTACATTGCATTAGTTATCTTAGATTATAAATGAGGAAGGCAAAATGACTGATGTAAATGGCGCTTTCATAATCTGGCATCGAAACTAGTTGTACCAGATGAATTTGCGAGATGAGCTATGAATACTGAGCTACGGGAGCTACGCAAATCTCGCTCACTTAATTATTTGGTAGAACTACTAGGTAAAGTATACATTTGATGAAAAGATCGTCGCATCGGGGGTTTTTAAATTTTCAATTTAGAATTATTATATTTATTATTTATAAATGCGTACACGGAAAATAATTAATAATTATACAGGTAATCATTTGTTTGTTTCAGAATCGTAAAATGATAATACAATACATCTTAGTTGGGCTCCTGGCTGGGGTATACGGTATACCAAGCGAATTTAATAACATTATTATCGAACGTACGCGGCCTGCCACGAAATTGATTGAAAATAATACTAGTCACGTGATAGCTTCTAATAATATACATATTGTAGAGCCTAGCCATGATATCAAGAGTAACAGGAGCAATACTGATATCAGAAGTGACAAAGTCACCGGTACACGAGTATTCGGTAACAGTAGCAGAGGAGCTGTTACTAACACAAATGGAGTGAACGTTACAAGTAAATTTGGCGATCGGAGCTCCGGTGCGAATTTATCAAAGAATACCAGTACTCGCATTTACAATAACGGTTACAATACAACCCGACATCAAATACTCGTAAACAGTTCCAGAGTTAATATTAATAGCAAGACTACAGGAACAACAATAAGACCTGTGGGACCCGCAAACAGTAACAGATCCAATGGCACTATTATTTATCAACCAGCGCACAGTAACAGTTCCAAAATAAATAGCATATATCCCATCGTTTCAAAATCAGCGAATTCAACGAAGAATAATGGACCCAGTTATAAAATCAAAAATGTGTCCCCAAATTTACCCAGATACAACTACACGGGCTACGGTAATTATATTAAATACATAAATAACACGTACAATTTTGATTTTACCGGTTCCAATTTGAAACTGTACAGCCCTTTCAAAAGTAACAATGTAACAGATACTATAACCGTTACAGATTATATTATAAACGCTTGTGTTATAAGTTGTCACCAGGCATGTCCCGACACTATGGTTCGAGTGGGTGATATATGTGTACCGGAAGGTGATATCGAATATGATTAACTATTATGTATATTCAGAATCCTACTAATATTATAAATGCGAGAGTTTGTGAGTGTGGATGTTTGTTACTCTTTCAGGCAAAAACTACTGAACGGATTTGGATGAAATATGGAACACAGATAGTTTATAACCGGGATTAACACATAGGATACTTTTTATCCCGATTTTTTTGTTAAGTTAAATACTACGCGGACGAAGTCGCGGGCACAGCTAGTTATAAAATAAAACTAGCTGACCCGACAGACGTTGTCCTGTCTTAACTTTGAATATTGAATTCGAATTGTTCCGCTCAACTTTCTTAATTTTTTCTTTCATAAGAACCTTCTCCTGACTATAATAAACACAACAAAAAAAGAATTAGCGAAATCGTTCCATCCGTTCACGCGTGATGCGATGACCAAGGAAATAGAGATTTTTTATATAGGGCCATTTTATAAATGCCATTTCCGAAATTTGCCGCGGCGGGAAACAAACCCGCAATCTACTGTACTAATATATTTTGTTAATGCAACCGAGGGGAGAAAAAAATGTTTAATCTGTAATTTTAACATAACTATAAGTAATAAATGTATATTCTTTAATTAATGTGTTTTTAATTATTCCTTCAATGCAGTCAAAAAATATTTTATTTCTGGGCGACAATACAATATTTTCATATTGCAAAATAAAAATATTAATTTAGCCTTTAAGGTCCCACTCCTGGGCACAGACCTCCCCTCAATACGAGGGGGGATTCCAGCCATAACCCACCACGCTGGCCCAGTGCAGGTTGGCACATGCCTTTTGAAAATTCGTTGGATTTTCTAAGACATGCAGGTTTCCTCACGATGTTTTCCTTCACCGTAAGCGAGTGATAATCATATTGAAATTATGATTCGCATATAGATTCCGAGATAACCAGAGGTGCGAGCCGGGGTTGGAACCCAGGACCTTGTGGACGCGTGCTTGCTTACCTAATCAGCTATCACTGCTCCATTAATTTGCTAAAATTAGGATAAGTTATTAATTAAAAAAAAAGATCATTAAAAAATAAATAGCCCAAGTTACTCCTTACACAATCAGCTATCTGCAAGAGAAAGTCCTGTCCAAATCGGTCCAGCCGTTTCGAAGATTACCCAAAACACACAGACGGACAGACGAACCATTTTAAAAATGTGTTTCTTTCTACGTTTTCATAAGTACCGTATAAACTTTAATGTTCATACTCCTTATAACATCAGCTATCTGCCAGTGAAAGTTCCGTCCAAATCGGTCCATCCGTTTCGCAGCTAAGCCGAAACAAACAGAACGGACAGACGGGAATTTTTTTAAAAAATGTGTTTTTTTATTTATATATTTATAAGTACCGTATAAACTTTACAAACCAACAGACACTTCAATTGTATTTATTATGTATTATTACAGGTTTATTTAAGCTAGATCCGGCGCCCATAGTTTGAAGGTCCTATCGTATGAACAAGTCGCTATAAACTTGTTGTCATAAGAAATGTCTGCGCTCATTACCTGAAAGAAACATTATTAAGGTGATGGCGCCTGTCTAGCCCGCGAAATTCAAAATTTTCGAGTATTTTTATAGTTTATCCAAAATCTGAAAACATTTAAGACAACATTTTGTGATTTGCGAAAAACACAGTATGCAGTGCGTTTATTAATACATTTATTTTACTCTAAATATTATCACGGTGGATATGATACTAGTAAATCACTAAATATACAAAAATTGACAGATTATCCGGATAGCTGTCGTTCTTGAAATGTTTTAGAGTAAGTTGGATATATTAATAAATGCACTGCACACGGTCTTTTTCGCGAATTACAAAATGTGCCTTTTATTATTGTCACATTTTGAAAATTTCCTAAAAAACCTCAAAAAATTTGAACTTTGCGGGCTAGATGGGAGCTTTAGCCTTAAATTGTAAAGTAACTATTACAGCTGCTTTTCGTACGACGAGCGAGACCGGAATTCCATCCTGACCTCCCTTCCCTTCCCCCTGACCCACTCCCCTTCGGGTTAGCAACGTGCAAGCATCTATAGTCTATGGTGACTGACTAAAATCAGGCGGCTTGTACGCTTTCGCCGACTAAACGGCTCGACCAATTTTGATGATTATTTTTGGCGACCGCTCGGCGCAGTGGTTCGAGCGTAGGCCGCTCGGCTCACTGCACATGGTGGTTGCGGGTTCGATTCCCGCCGGGGCCAATTTCGGAATGACCTTTTCGTTATTTGCCCCGGTCTGGGTGTCGCCGGGATCGCCCCCAGTCCATTGTACGGTACCCATAGTACAAGCGTCGCTTAGTTAGTAGTTTGGGACCATACAGTTGGTGTGTCAGTCTGGCTACATTATTATTATGGGGGTCATCTGGATGTTTTTAGTTATAGTAAGACCCGGTAGGTAGCGCTCTTGTCTACATACAGAAAATGCAGTATATGCTAACAAAGAAGCTAGTAGACGGAATAATAATAGCGTTCCGATTTCGGGAGCGTTTCTCATACACCCTGTATAATGATATTGTTGCACGGACCAGACCAATAATACAAGACACCGCTTACGTCTATTATAGTATGAGAATCAGTGATGGTACATTTCACAGGTAGGATGTGAAAAATCATATGATATAAGTTATCATAAGTAGCATATGCTACTGACATTAAGACAGAAACTGTAAAAAATCATTGCAATTAAATCGCAAAGCGTTTGGTACTATCCCTGCTTTCATGATAAATTATCGACTGGTGACGTCATAAGATTAAGTGACAGAGTGAAAATTCACTATGAATAAAATCATTGAATGTGAAAAATCACAGATGAAATAACAGTTAAAGATAAACATCATTGCAGAATGCAATCGTCAAAAGCTGGCGGGGAGTGTCGGAGAGGACGGTGAATTTTGATTGGCCCGCTCAAGGTCGAGACGTCAATGGACCAATCAAAATGCCAGATGCGGCGATGCCGCTGTGCGCCGTCTACAGCTTATTGGTCTGCGTAGTAGTGGTACCTTATTGTCGTGTCCAGATAATGTCCTGAGCGGGTGCCACGCCGGGTTGGACCACAGCTTCACTGTTTTATCGTATGAAGAGGTCAGAAGGTAATGGCCGTGACTCCTCTGGTACCTTACATCTGCAACAATATGACAATTTGTTTATAAAATACTAGCTGTGCCCCGCGACTTCATCCGCGTAGTATTTTAACTTAGCAAAAATTTCGGGATTATCGGGTTAAAAAGTATCCTATATGTTAATCCCGGTTATAATCTATCTGTGTTCCAAATTTCATCCAAATCCGTTCAGTAGTTTTTGCGTGAATGAGTAACAAACATACATACATACATACATCCACACTCACAAACTTTCGCATTTATAATATTAGTAGGATATGAAAAGTATCCTTCCATATCGATGACCGCTTGGCGCAGTGGTCCCGGGTGGTTGGGGGTTTTTTCGTAATTTTCCCAGGTCTGGGTGTCACTGGGATCGCCCCCAGTCCATTGTACGGTACACTTAGTACAAGCGTTGCTTAGTTTGGGACCATACAGTTGGTGTGTTCGTCTGGTGATATTTATTTATTTTTTAAAACCAGATTTTGATTATTTTAGGGATGACCAAGGAAATAGAGATTCATTTTTAGATGCAGGTTGAAACAGAAAGGGTATACTTTTTTTCAAAACTTAACTTTGTAATTCTAAAACTATCAGCTTTGGAGGAAACCGGTAAAACAGAAGGTGTTACAGGGATACAGCTGTTGACAGATTTCACAAGTCTACAAAACTTTTAGTACTTCAACTGTCCCACAAAGCCGATAGTTTTAGATTTACAAAGTAAAGTTGCAAAAAAAATAGTATACCTTTCTGTTTCATCTAGTATATATAAAAGACTAGCTGTACCCTGCGCGCGTTGCTACGCGCCTTTGTGGGCTCATGCACAACACTTTGCTGAAGATCGTGACATTATCAAATGCATAGTTTACGATTCTATAAAGGACATACAGACAAACATCTATATATATAACTCAAAGGTGACTGACTGACTGACTGACATAGTGATCTATCAACGCACAGCCCAAACCACTGGACGGATCGGGCTGAAATTTGGCATGCAGGTAGATGTTATGACGTAGGCATCCGCTAAGAAAGGATTTTGATTATTTTACCCCCAAGGGGATAAAATAGGGGATGAAAGTTTGTATGAAACTTTGCCAATTAAATTCCACACGGACGAAGTCGCGGGCACAGCTAGTTCATTTATATATATAGAAGGTAGATATCTCACCGCTCAACAGATGTGTATGCGCCGGTATCGTGTACAGCGACGCTCGTCTTCTTAGATCCCATATTTTTGTCTAGAAGTAAATAAATAGCAATAAGACACCTCTCAATGCTATTTTCCGATACTGATGGAACATTTCACAGGTAGCGTGTGAAAAATCATATAAGGTTTGCATAAGTAGCACCTGCTACCGACATAGGTAGAAACTGTTAAAAATCATTGCAATTAAATCACAAATCGTTCGGTGCTGTCACAGTTGTTTTATGATAAATCATCGACCAGTGACTTCATAGGATTATATATCATATTTAAAATTCACTATTAATAAAATCAGACCCCCGGGCAGACGGTTTATTTTTTTTGGGGCCATTTGACCTTAGTCAAAGGGTTTAATAATAATAATAAATAATTTAGCCCTTTAGACGTCCCACTCCTGGGCACGGGCCTCCCCTCAACATGAGGGGGATTCAGGCCATAATCCACCACGCTGGCCAAGTGCGGGTTGGCGGATTTCACGTCTTTCGAAAATTGGTTAGATCTTCTAAGACATGCAGGTTTTCTCACGATGTTTTCCTTCACCGTAAGCAAGTGATAATCATATAGAAATTATGATTCGCAAATAGATTTCGAAAAATCCAAAGGTGCGAGCCGTGGTTTAATCCCTAGACCTGGTGCCCGCAAGACGCGTGCTTTAACCAATCGGCTATCATACCTTCTAAAAGGGTTATTTAATGTTAATATTTAGTCAAGGTTTAAGTCGCGTTTCAACAGCAGTTTTACGTTGCGTTGGTATATTGTCTCGCGGTGTGGGTCACCTGGTGGTCGGCGGCGGCGGTGGCCACGTGGTGCGCGGCGGGGGCCCAGTCGGCGCCCAGCACGGGCCCCAGGTGCCCCTCCAGGAACATCACGCAGCGCCCCGTGCGCAGGTCCCACACGCGACCGAACGCGTCCATACCCCTGCCCCACAACACACACAACAACATACTATAAACTGCACCTATGTTCGGGACTGGTCCCGCCACACACTCCCACCACTGTAACTCCTGTAAACCAGGATCGACAATGGTGACCAATAATGACGTCGAGGTTTGACCCTCGACGAGTCCCGGGGACAAGTTAAATTGTCTTAGAACCCGCACGAGTTTAATCGAAAGAAATAATAGGAGGAGTTGGAAGAAAAAAAATCCTCCTATGTTTATAAAGTCAAAGCGTCGGGGGCACTAACAAACATAAAACACTAGCGACCCGCCCCGTCTCCCCACGGCTCTAAAATTATCAGTGTTATCTACTATATTATGCATGTATTATACATATAAACCTATCTCTTGAATAACACTATCTATTAAAAAAACCGCATCAAGCTCCGTTGCGTTGTTTTAAAGATCCTACCAATATTATAAATGCGAAAGTTTGTGAGTGTGGATGTATGTTTGTTACTCTTTCACGCACATTTGGCACATTTTGTAATTGGCGACAAAGACCGTATGCAATGCATTTATTAATATATCCAACTTACTCTAAAACAATTCAAGAACGACAGCTATCCAGATAATCTGGCAACTTTTGTATATTTAGTGATTTACTAGTATCATATCCACCGTGATAATATTTAGAGTAAAATAAATGTATTAATAAACGCACTGCATACTGTGTTTGTCGCAAATCACAAAATTTTGTCTTAAATGTTTTCAGATTTTGGATAAACTATAAAAATACTCGAAAATTTAGAATTTCGCGGGCTAGACCGGCGCCTTCACCTTAAGGTGAATACTCACCCTGTGACAGCCAGCGACCCGTCATCTTGGAACGCGACGCTGTACACTGGCTTCGCGTGTCCCTCCTGATGTAACACCTCCGTGGCTAGAACGTACAAAATAAATCGTCAATAGCCAATAGCAATCGTCAATAGTGGTTAGAGGGGCCGCCCTTGTAACTGAGAGGTTCCGGGTTCGATCCCCATCCTGGCCGTTAAACTATTGACAAGCATTAGCTTAGCTGGGGGGGCTAACGGGAATACTAGTGTGATAAACTCACATTGCTTGTAATCTTAATAAAGATAAAATTGTCTTGTTATCGTATGATCTAGACTCGTATTAATTAATCAATCTCAAGTCTGACAGCGGTCTTGAGTAGACGTTTGACATTCCATTTTGTACTGGTATGACATAAGAATGACATTTCCAAGATAGCTCTCAGACTTGAGATCGATTTATTGATGCGACACCTAGTGGTCAATTCTGGTGTCAGAGTTTAGTTTAGGGTTGTATTTTGAATCATTCGAATCGATTATATTTGTCGCGTCGGGCATGGCAGGCTGCGGCATCAGGTGTTAATTTTCTTCACTTTCCATTTTTTTATGGGCGCTACACGGTTCTCCAGGCGATGAAGTCAAACAATTCATGAATCGTTCACAATTTATTAAGACTATATCTTTTTAATAACTTAGTAAGTAAGTAGCTATGCGGTCACAGACAAGTCCCTTGATACACGTCTTGCTATGACCACGTTTAAAGAACAACTGTCTCAATATTCAAAGCAAGACTTATAGCCGCATCCGCACTCGCACGCGATTCGCGCGCGAAGGTGCGAAGCATCCGCGAAGCGTGAGTGTGGATCCGATTCGCATATTCTTCGCAGCTTCGCGGCTCGTTCCCCGAAAATTGTCGGTTTTGTGTCCCGCGACAAAGGGCTTGCAGGCGCGAAGCGCGCGTGAACACGACAAGACTCCACATTCGCGGGTTGCTTAGTCGTAACTAAGCAACTTTTAAGTAACTTTTTTAACTTCTAAGTCGTATTTTTTTTCTTTATGGCGTAACTATAAATTGCCAAAGCGCAAAGTAGTAAAGCACCTGTAGTGGCTGTAGTGGTTTCACTGTCCATACCAAATAAACTACAAAATTACGTGACGTGCATACTCGTCAAGAGCGCGAACTATACTGTGAAGCCCGGCGCGAACCTGCGAGTGTAGACTGTAGGCATTCTTATCCGCGATTCGCACCGCGCTTCGCTCTGCTTTTCGCGCCGTGGTTCGCGTGCGAGTGCGGATGCGGCTTATCACAAAGGCTTTGTCCAGGCGTCCCGGAAGTCAATGGCGACACCTGCGTTTCCGCGTTTATAACAGACATTTTAAAACACAGTCAAATCCGAACTTATTTCTTTACGAATTACGCACCGGAAATAGTCTTAAAACTATTTACAATGTTTTGCAAACATCAAATGAGTGTCCTATTACACTTCCGCATTCAAAACTATTTTTCGAAACGGAAACAGCTACCCGGAAATTAATCCTTATTGCCGAGATAACAATCAAATGAACTCCTTATAGCATTAGACAATAAATCCTACTAATATTATAAATGCGAAAGTTTGTGAGTGTGGATGTATGTATGTATGTATGTATGTATGTATGAATGTATGTATGTATGTATGTTTGTTACTCCTTCACGCAAAAACTACTGAACGGATTTGGATGAAATTTGGAACACAGATAGATTATAACCGGGATTAACATATAGGATACTTTTTAACCCAATAATCCAATACTACGCGGATGAAATCGCGGGGCACAGCTAGTTGAGATATAAACCAAGAATAGTTAGCATCAACGTTTCCATATTGTCGTTCAATTTCCGACATATTAATGAAAAAAATTAATTTATAAGGAAAATTGTTTCCCTGTCTGTAATCATAAGACATATTAGATTACTGATTTTCAACAGTTTTTCCAAATAATTTGTAAAATGCCACACTTACACACGATATATGTTTCCGATATCGATTTGAATGATTTAAAATACCCTGAAGGCCTAAGACATGATGAGATGGTTCAAGAAGATGTCACAGACTGTTCCCACTGGCAGTCTTCTCGATGGTTCCAAGTGATACCAAAGGGTTCCAGAGGGCTCAAAGAGGTTTTTAAGAATTTTGAGTGTTAACACGGGGTTTTAGCTAGAAACAAAGGGTTCCAGACGACGCTAAAGGGTTCCATTAGAAACTCACCCGTCTGCAGGTCCCACAGCCGCCAGGAGTGGTCGAAGACTGTGGTGGCGAGGAAGCGGCCTGACGGGTGGAAGGCGAGCCGGGCCACTCGGGACGGGCTGTGGCCCTCCAGAGACGCTATCGGGGACTCGCTGGGGGGGGGGGGCAAACATGTTCCATTACACACTTACATATTAGGTTCCAAATTATTGCCTGCAACATGCAGAGCCCGTTTATAAGCTATTACCATATCGAATTCCATTATTATCCGTACAGTCATTTAAACATTTTTTTCATACAGGGTGATTTTTTTTTCTAAAATCTAATCATGCAGTTTTGATTTTCATCAAAATCGGCCCCTAAACTACATTCGAGTATTTTTCGCTATCCTCTTTAGTGTCGGAATTGGGCATAGACATACTCCTAAAAAAATCATCCTGTACAGATTGAAACAGGAAGGGTATACTTTTTTTTTCTAAAATTTAACGTTGTAATTCGAAAACTATCAGCTTTGGAGGAAACTTGAAAAACAAAAGGTGTTACAGGGATACAGCTGTTGACAGATTTCACAAGTCTACAAAACCTTTAGTACTTCAACTGTCCCACAAAGCAGATAGTTTGAGATTTACAAAGTTAAGTTACAAAAAAAAAAGTATACCCGTTTTGTTTCACCTAGTATATCACCAGACTGACACACCAACTGTATGGTCCCAAACCAATCCCAAACCTGATCCCAGTGACACCCAAACTGGGGCGAATTACCAAAAGGCCATGTACCAAATTTACCTCGACGGGAATCGAATCCTCACCTGATGAAGTTCCAGAGGTGTACGGTGCCGTCGTACGCGCAGGTGGCCATTGCGCATGCCTCGGTGCCCCCCTCTATCGTGTCCATGGTATCTTCCTTATTTTCTTCCTTCGCGTCTGCTATCTATAGGCACACAATTTGAGTTTACATTGCATCGAGTCTTAAATTACATTGCAATTTATGTCTAAAATACTTAGTAATGATTTATTTATTTAAGTACTAGCTGTGCCCCGCGACTTCATCCGCGTAGTATTTTAACTTAGCAAAAATTTCGGTATTATCGGGTTAAAAAGTATCCTATATGTTAATCCCGGTTATAATCTATCTTTGTTCCAAATTTCATCCAAATCCGTTCAGTAGTTTTTGCGTGAAGGAGTAACAAACATACATACATACATACATACATCCACACTCACAAACTTTCGCATTTATAATATTAGTAGGATGTAAAATCACTTGATTTGTATAATTATTTCAAGCTAAAATCAATTTAATAAAAATACTGAAAACTTTTAGCATAATTCATAAAAATATCGACGGACAACTCCAACTCCTGAATCATGAGCTGAATGGATATACTAGGTGACACAAAATGGGTATACTATTTTTTTTGCAACTTAACTTTGTAAATCTCAAACTATCGGCTTTGTGGGACAGTTGAAGTACTAAAGGTTTTGTAGACTTGTGGAATCGGTCAGCAGCTGTATTCCTATAACACCTTTTGTTTTTCAAGTTCCCTCCAAAGCTGATGGTTTTAGAATTACAAAGTTAAGTTTTGAAAAAAAAAGTATACCCATTATGTGTCACCTTGTATGGTATCAGTTTTCGTTACGATGCCCCTTACACCGTGTATATTTATTTTATTTTTAAAGATTACCAGCAGTGTTCTTCTTCTAAGTCGTAGCACTCTTGTCAGAGCGGTCGTGGTCATGTTTCGGTCGGTTCTTGTGCCACCGCTGCTCGTACGATATGTCGCCATGTGGGTCTATGTTTGGCTAAGTGAGCGCAGTCGTTCACGGTACTAGTAATGTGCGTTTATGAATTCCTTTAGCCCCTCCAACTAGGCTAATGCTTGTGTTAGGAGTGGGCCCACGTCATTAGTTTATTAGTCAGGATGGGGATGGAACCTGGAACTTCTCAGCTACGAGGGCGGCCTCTCTAACCACCACCACTATTGACGCTTAACACATTACGCATATGTATATTTTACTAATATCATAAATGCGAAAGTTTGTGAGTGTAGAAGTATGTTTGTGAGTGTGGATGTATGTGTTACTCTTTCACGCAAAAACTACTGAACGGATTTGGATGAAATGTGGAACACAGATAGTTTATAACCGGTATTAACACATAGGATACTTTTTATCCTGATAATCCCCAAAATTGTTGTTAAGTTAAATACTACGTGGACGAAGTCGGCGGGCACAGCTAGTACATAATAATGTATAAATTATTTATTTACCAGCTACCCTGAACCTACCTTCTTGACTTTTTTTTTTTTTTTTTTTTTATTTGACTATATGTTGTTGGCCAGAGTGGCCATAACAACTTCACCCGGACAGAGGGCCCAGCCCTCTGGGCAGGGGGGCAGCTAGCTCAAGGGCGCCACAAGGGACACGACCTCGGCTTGGGCCGCTGCCAGGAGAGGTGGCGAGGGTAAATCTACCACCGGATCGGAACGCGACCTCGACTGAGAAGATCCGGCAAGAAACTCAGCGGGCTTGTCGGGTGCCAAGGTGCGTCTAGGTAAGTAGACGCACCTTCTAGCGGAAGCGGGGGTTCGTCGACCTCGCCGGCGAGGTCGGTGTCTGGTGGGGAGTGTGCGTGTGTCGTTCTCCTCGACATCTGAGTCTAGGAGAGCGGTGAGTGGGTCGGGGGGGTACCTTCTTGACGAAGTGGTCCGGTATCGTGGCCTGCGGGTGGAAGGTGGCGCAGCTGACGTTGCAGGTGTGGCCCTTCAGCACCTGGAGGGGGGCGCAGTCCGGCACCGACCACACCTTGCTGAGGCCCGACCTGAACACCGCACGCTTCGGGGTCAAGCCGTTTTCGCGATACGACCCGGAATATTTGCATACAGAACCCCGTTGCGTTGACCCGTTCAGGGGGGGAGGGAGGCCTGGGGATTAGTTTTTAGTCCCGTAGTCAATATCCTCTAGGGAAATCTCGCGCTTTTTCGAGCTATATATATTCAAATATGGCGCAATTTCAAATCTATACAAATAAATAAAATTGGAGTGTCTGTTTGTAATATCAAAATAACACCTTTTCACTAAATGCATATGAAAGTACATACGACACCTATAACAAAAACGCGATTTAAAAATTTTTTGTCTGTCTGTCTGTCTGTGTGTTTGTTCCAGGTAATCTCCGAAACGGCTGGACCGATTTTGACGGGACTTTCACTGGTAGATAGCTGATGTTATAAGCAGTAACTTAGGCTACTTTTATTTTAGAAAAACAAAATTTTAAAAATGGGTCCTGTCGTGCGGGCTCATAACGCGGGAGCGGGCTTTTTTGTTAAGTTAAATTCCACGCGGACGAAGTCGCGGGCTCAGCTAGTATAATATAAATGACTACTTGAATACTAGAGCGGGAGGCATATACTATGGATGGTCATCAAGGGGTGGAAGGGAAGTTAAAAAAAAAATAGGTCACAGTATGGGTAAGTTCCCTTACTGCTATTGACGACCCGCTTGGCGCAGTGGTTCACTGCACCGGGTGGTTCCGGGTTCGATTCCCGCCGGGGATAATTTCGGAAATTGCCTTTTCGTAATTTTCCCTGGTAACTCTGATACCGCTGGTACTCGACTGGAGTCACACTGGACAGTTGACAGCTTTCCTATAGAAAAACTGTCATAACTGACAAACTTGGAAGCAAAAAAGATGGAATTTAGAGTAGGATTCGACAATACGAATGTCACGATATATCGATTATCGTTGCTAAGCGTAGCAATGCAGACTTGGGCGTCAGGTCTGGGTGCCACTGGGATCGCCCCCAGTCCATTGCACGGTACCCATAGTACAAGCGTCGCTTAGTTTGGGACCGTACAGTTGGTGTGTCAGTCTGGTGATATTTATTAATATTTATGGTTTCTCTTACCAGCTCGCCGTGATCAGCATTTTGCTGTCAGAACTGAACCTGCAAAAGCTGATTGGTCTCGTATCGCCGATCTAAACGAGAAAAAAAAACCGACACTGATATAAAAACATAAAAAAAACTTGTGCGGCCGGAACGACCCCCCTTAAGAACGAAGTACCGTGTTGGAATATGTTGAAACATGTAAAAAGACAAGCCCGCTGAGTTTCTTGCCGGATCTTCTCAATCGAGGTCGCGTTCCGATCCGGTTGTAGATATCAGAAAAAATATGTATGTTTTTGAAAAATCAATATTAAGTAAGTAAAAAAAAATGTTTTATGACACCGTTCGATAATGTCACTAATAAGAATCAAATTCTGGGATTTTGAATAAAAAATTAAAAAAATCCAATGATTCAGTTAATAATAATAAAAATCGTCAAAAGGTGGAATTTTCATTGGTCGACTCAAAATCGAGCCTTGAATGGACCAATCAAAACATCTGATGGATTATGTTAGCCGAGCGGGGATGCCCAGCTATGCGGCGTCTATGGCTTATAGGTCTGTGTACTACCTGACTGCAGTAGATGGCCATGGCGGAGGCCTTCCTCTGCGTCTCCTGCTTAGCGGCGGCTCGCACGCTGCCCGCCAGCTGCAGCTCCGCGCGGGCGCGGGACAACCTGCCGGGGACCAGACCACTCAGACTCAGACTTAACATTGCTCCTATTAATGTAAGCCAACAAAGCATTTATGAACAGTCAGAATCTACCGCCGGCTCGGAATGCCGCTTCCACTGAGAAGAGCCGCCGAGAAACACAATGGTTACTCTTTTCAATGAATAAAAGAAGGTCCCCTTCTTCCCTCTATTATGGTTGAGGAGAGTGATGCCGCTTTTCAAGTTATGCTCGTGCGCGGGCGCTGCTTGCGGGGATTGGTCCACTCACTGGCCTCTTAACAACATTGTCGTTAAGCTCTATTCATCAGCATATGGCAGCGCTTTTGCCATACCTATTATTGGAATCAAGTATAATCAGCTCACGAGTTTAGGTCCAATTAGTCATATTACGATCCGTGGTGCCTTATAACTGGTCTTCAATCGACTATCACGGTTTTTAATATAAATCATCGGCCAGTGACTTATAGGATTACGAGTCGCAGTGAAAATTCATTATCAATATTATACTTAAATTTAAAAAACCCATGATGCGACTTCTAAAGAGAGATTAAACTACAAAAGTGCTGATAATTTTCAAACGGCTGAACCGTTTTTCGTAAAACATAGCTAAGAACACTCTCGATCAGAATACCTTGCTAACAAAAAAAAAACAAAATTAAAATCGGTTCATGCGCTTGGGCGATACGATGACCAGACAGACACACAGATACACATGTTAAACATATAACACCCCTCATTTTTTGTCGGGGGTGTGGCGTACTTTAATGTTCCACGTTATTTATTAAATTACATATTATAAAAAAATATATTTTACAAATAACAGTGAATGAAAAATATAATTTCATATAATGAAATTTCATTTAAAGTAGCAATCATTTCTATGCCTTATGTGTTGGGTGTGAGACCACCAGCGCTGGTCTTCATCCGGCAGCTGACTGACCTGTCCTTAGCCCTGGGCAGGGAGTACCGCGCGATCCACAGCCGCGCCTCCCGCAGCTCGGGAGGTCCTTCGTGGTACCACGTGCCCTCCCTCCCCCTGTCCCTCTCTATCCTCGCTTCCTCCTCCTCCAACTTCTTATGAATCGCATCTTCACCGAGACTGAATAAAAAAATAATTAAGATTTTGTATTTATTTATTACTAGCTGTACCCTGCGCGCGTTGCTACGCTGTCAAAGATTGGTCGTACCAGCTCAGAAACCTTTGTGGGCTCATGCACAACACTTTGCTGAAGATCATGACATGATCAAATGATTAGTTTGCGGTTCTATAAAGGACATACAGACAAACATTCATTTTTATATATATAGACTAGCTGACCCGACAGACGTTGTCCTGTGTTAACTTTGAATATTGAATTCTAATTGTTCCGATCACTCGACTTTCTTATATTTTTCTTTCATAAGAACCTTCCCTTACACCTAACTTCTACTTATTTAGAGCATCATTTCGCAGTCAATCGCCTAGCGGTAAGAGAGCCAGCGTAATTTACGCCGATCTTCTGTGAGCAGGTCGTACTACCCGGTCGAGCCAACCTCTATACAGGTTGAAACAGAAAGGGTATACAATATTTTTGCAACTTTACTTTGTAATTCTAAAACTATCAGCTTTGGAGGAAACTTGAAAAACAAAAGGTGTTACAGGGATACAGCTGTTGACATATTTCATAAGTCTACAAAACCTTTAGTACTTCAACTGTCCCACAAATCCGATAGCTTTAGATTTACAAATTAAAGTTGCAAAAAAAATAGTGTACCCTTACTGTTTCACCTAGTATAAGCTGACTCTACCACCTTTTGAATGTGCTATGTTTAAATCTAAGTGATATGTAGTTAAAACACTTACTAGCTAAGTAAGTCCCGTAATCGGACTCGCCTCTCGGCCGGCCCCTCGCCGAACAGACACACCGGCTCGCCGAGCTGCCGGAGACTCCTACGCACCTGGATATCATATTTTATTTATCACTACATAGTATAACACAAAGTCGCTTTCCGCTGTATGTCCCTATGTATGCTTAGATTTTTAAAACTACGCAACGGATTTTGATGCGGTTTTTTTAATAAGTAGATAGAGTGATTCAAGAGGAAGGTTTATATGTATAATACACGCATAATATAGTAGAGAAACACTGATAAAAAATACCCGTGCGAAGCCGGGGCGGGTCGCTGGTTTAAAATAAATAAATATCGCCAGACTGACACACCAATTGTACGGTCCCAAACTAAGCAATGGTTGTACTATGGGTCCCGGACAATGGACTGGGGGCGATCCTTTGATAAAGGAAGAAAAGGATACAATACTTCATACTTCATGATTACAGTGGACCCCCGGTAATTCAACAAACGTTTTGCAGGGCAGTGTTGAATTATCGAATTTGACGGATTATAGATTACCACCTGACACTGACATAGGCAGAAACTGTTAAAAATCATTGCAATGAAATCACAAAGCGTTCGGTACTGTCACGGTTTTTATGATAAATCATCGACCACTGACTTCATAGGATTACGTCTCACAGTGAAAATTCACTCTGAATAAAATCATTGACTATGAAAAATCACATCATCATCATCATCACCTTGCCCTTATCCCACACTAGGTGGGGTCGGCGCAGCACGTTCTCTTCTTCCATTCAAGCCTATCGTCCGTCATCTCTACACTCACTCCCTTTTCGGTCATACCCTCTTCCACGCAGTTCATCCACGTCTTTTTAGGACGTCCCCTACCCCGACTACCGCTCACTCTCATACTCATCGTCCTTTTGACCACATGATCATCCTCTCTTCGCATAACATGTCCATACCACGCTAACCTTCCGCTCTTTATTTTCTCTGTCACCGGCGCTACTTTCAGGCTTCCCCTTATATACTCATTTCTAATTTTATCCATCCTTGTTACACCACACATCCATCTCAACATTCGCATCTCTGCTACATGCACTCTTCTTTCATCCACCGCTTTTGTAGCCCAGCATTCTGATCCATACAATACGACAAGATTTGACTATGAAAAATCACAGTTGAAAGAAAAATATATTTTCACGTAATGAAAATTAATTGAAAGTATCAATCATTTCCATGCCTATTCTACATTGTACTTAAATTCATCAGCCGGACATACCTCGTCATCGTCTGTGGACACGTTCAGCTGGCGAGCCTTCCTCCTACGTTCGAACTCTTCGAGCAGAGCCTTCTTGTCCTTGGACATTTCCTCTTCTAGCTCCATGTACTCTGTAACACCATGACATATACAGGTTGAAACAGAAAGGGAATACTGTTTTTTTTTCAAAACTTAAGATTGTAATTCTAAAACTATCAGAAAAATGATGAATATTTTCACGCTTCATACTTATTATTATTATTAGGAGCCTGTTGTGTCCCACTGCTGGGCAAAGGCCTCCCCTCCCTTCTTCCATTTGTCTCGGTCTGTTGCGGCCTGAGACCAATGTGCTTCGTATGAGTCAAGCTCATTCCGCCAGCGCCTTTTGGGCCTGCCGCATGGTTTGTGTTCACGCTATTATGATTTTTATTTATTTTTATTGAATTAATGACATTAATTTTATAACAAAACGTAAACTCTCCATTGTGTTGTTTAATTTATGTAATAAATTTGTGATACATACTGAAGTATGATGTGTACTTCAGAGTATAACATATAGAATGTTATCATTGGATCTGTAATTTATCAGATTACAGGGTACTCTTTTGTAAAAAAACTGGCCTATAGGGGGTCTTAGGCAGTACTCTATATATAATCCAACAAATTAAATAGTTTGACAATGCCCTGCAAAACGTTTGTTGGATTACCGGGGGTCCAGTGTATAGCAAACTTTTAATTACTTTTATTTGGAGTTGGTGCCAATTAAAGTTAGTAGATGTAGGTACCTAAGAAATCGTCCTAATGTAGTGTAAAGATTGTGGCAATGAAGTTTGAAGTTTGACTGAACATAGCGTAAAAACGGCTGAACAGATTTCTATGAAATTTGGTACAGAGGTCAGAGTTATTCTGGAATAACATATAAGTAACTTATAATCCTTGAAATGAGCTATTTAAAGTAAATAACTTACCGCTAGAGATTTGAATGTCTCCCAGCTCCTTCCCGCCTGTGTCTTCGACGCCATCCCTCGCGGCTGCTGCGAGGGCCGCCAGCCGCGCCTTCTCCTGCTCCTCCAAAGACCCATAGTGGACCTGCTTCGCCTTCTTCACGGGAATGATATCCTCATCGTCAGACATTTCGAGGTTATGTTTTGATGTTCACTTGCACCTAAATTATGATGTAGGTGTTTTGTATTTTTTCTGAATGAATTCAAGTAAATGGTCCCTACCATTTACTGTTTTGGTTAAGTATTACGTGATACAATTATGTAAATAATCAGAGTTTGTGTTGGCATCGAGATTGATAAACTAATACAAGTTGTTTCGGTTTACGCAGCTAAGTTTGTGACGTAAAATTTTGGAATAAATAGCTTAATTGTTCATAAATAATCAGTAGGGTAACGTTAATCATAATGCGTAAATAGTATATTATGTATGTATACACTTACACTAATTATAAATTAAACAAATATAACAGCGAGATTCTAAACATTACAGTTCGTAAAATAACTATTATGCGTGAAATGGATAATATTCCATAGACAATAAAAGAGAAGTTGCCAGGATTTATATTTTACTTTAATCTTTGGTGTTTTTTTTTTTGGCATAATCTTTGAAACACGTATTAATTTTATGCACATGGCGCTATATAACTTTAAACTCAATAAAATCACAAACCAAGACGTCTGAGGCGAAATAACTCTATACATATACATAATCTCTCAATTTTCGAACACAAAAGGCAAATTTAAATATCATACTGGCAAGATTGTGGCTCTATGGTCGTTGTTTACGTCAGAGCAAAACCAATAATTGTTACAAATAATGAAATAAGTCCATTTAAAATGTAAATTTACATGATGTATACCTAATTTCAATTAATATTGACATAATCGATCATAAATACATGTTTAAAAACTTAAGTTTTTCAATATCCAGAACCTAACCTTCAAAGTGCGTAGCTATTTATTTTACGTGAAAACTCCGTGAAATCATGGCATTGCAGTTGTCTAGGAGGGAAGTGGATGATCTGAAGTCGTCCCTGGACCGTGCTATATACAGAACTATTGGCAAATCGGACAATTCTTTGCTGTCCACAGTGTCTTCGTGTTTGACTAATGGGTAAGAGATCCTTTAGGAGTTATCTGAAGAGTCACAAGCGTTTAGAGTCCTATTTTTGTAAAGTAAGCAATAAAACTTGGCTCTACCATTGTAAAATTAATGATCTAATTATAAAGTAACCTTTAACTGTAGTAATCAGCCTCAGACTGTTTTACATCCAAACTAATATAAAATGCGAAATTAACTTTTCTGTCTGTTTGTTTGTCACGTTCTCGCGTCTAAGCCGCTGAACCAATTTCGATGAATTTTGGTACAGATATAAATTGGACCTTGGAGAAGTACATAGGCTACCTATTGTCACAAAAATAAAACTTGAAGGGATGAAACACTATCTATGTGAATGAAACTAATTCTCAAATAAAACTCTATTCCAGCTACGAACGCCGTAAGATCATAGACAAGATATCGGCGCACATAGACTCTAAAAAAGCCAGCAAATTGGCAGACAAAGTCATAGCATTAGCACAAGAACTCGTCTCGTCATCTAAATCACAGAAACGGAAGCACGAGCCGGACAGAGACAAGGAGGCCAAGAGATCGCGTCACGATGACGTCAGAGAGGAGAAGGAGAGGGAGACGAGAGATGAGGGAGCGGAGAAGAAGTTTGGGAACGGAGTGGAGTTGCAACAGCTGGAGTTGCCGTCCGTAGTACCTGAAGGAGAGACAGTAGGCTCTAAGATGGCTGTCCTCAGTGCTGATAGGATAAAGGTATTAAGATTCAATTATAATGGTCTCTGTAACCTTCAATTATCTGCACTGGTCTCTTTGCCGTTGTAAAACAAACTTTATTTAACATGGTATTAGGCTAATTTTAGTGTAAAAACATTTGCAGTTTCTAGCCAGAGTAATTTCATCCATATTTGTAGTTCACAGAGTAAATTTTCACAGAAAATTATCCACACTTCATGAAAAATGTACTTTGTGCCATATATAAATAAAGATTAATTTTCTCTGCCATGAAAAACCTGAAAATTTGTGGTGTATCCATAGCAGTGGCTGTCTGTGAATCTGCATTACATCTCTGTCCTTCAGCTAATGATGGCGAACGCACAGAAAGAGATAGAAGAACGCAAGCGCGCCCTCCTCTCCATGAAGGGGGGGTCGCAGAAGAGCGGGGTGACCGCCGCCGCGGCTGCCGCCCAGCATCTGAAGGTTCAGGTCCAGCAGTCCAGCTCGATACCTCCCCCTAGCGTTATCAAGCCGACACTATACTCCAAGCCTGGTGAGTTCGCACACCCATCCACTTCTAAGCCTCAATTGCTTGGTGTAATCTTTTAACGACTGACCCTTGACTCGAGACGACTTACTTTCGACTCGCAATACGTCAAAACAGACGCATCCCGTAATTGAGTCCGTCAGTTTTGATAGTTTTCCATATATTTTTGATGACCGCTTGGCGCAGTGCTTCGAGCGTAGGCTCACTGCACATGGTGGTAGCGGGTTCGATTCCCGCCGGGGCCAATTTCAGAAATGGCCTTTTCGTAATTGGCCCAGGTCTGGAGGTCACTGGGATCGCTCCCAGTCCATTGTACGGTACCCATAGTACAAGCGTTGCTTAGTTTGGGACCGTACAGTTGGTGTGTCAGTCTAGCGATATTTAATTATTGGTAAACTGTCAAAAGTGACTTATAAATTTTAGAGTAGAAGTGACTTGTTAGTTTATGTTATAACTGCTTTGTTCCAGTGACCCCTATAAGTCATGAAGAGTTGGAGAAGCAGAGAAAGATTGCTGAACTTCAGGCCAGGATACAGAGGAAACTAGCTGGTAGGTTAATATAACAAGCAACCATCACCAGTAACTATGTACATAGTATAAAAAAAAAGTCGCTTCCCGCTGTCTGTCTGTCGCTATGTGTGCTGAGATTATTGAAACTACGCAACGGATTTTGAGCGGTTCTTTTTAATACATAGAGTGATTCAAGAGGAAGAGTTTATATCCTTACCAATATTATAAAGCAGTGATAGCCGATTGGTTAAAGCACGCGTCTTGCGGGCACCAGGTCTTGGGTTCAAATCCCGGCTCGCACCTCTGGATTTTTCGAAATCTATGTGCGATTCATAATTTCTATATGATTATCACCTGCTTACGGTGAAGGAAAACATCGTGAAGTAGAAGATCTAACCAATTTTCGAAAGACATGTGAAATCCGCCAACCCGCACTGGGCCAGCGTGGTGGATTGTGGCCTGAATCCCCCTCATGTTGAGGGGAGGCCCGTGCCCAGCAGTGGGACGTCAAAAGGACTAAGTTATTATTATTATTTAATATTATAAATGCGAAAGTCACTCTGTCTGTCTGTATGTCACGCTTTCACGCCAAAACTACTGAACCGGTTTAAATCAAATTTGGTACACAGATAGTCTTGAGCCTGAGAAAGGACATAGGCTACTTTTCAATGCGAAAAAATGGTTGTAAGGGGTTGATAGGGGGGATGAAAAGTTGTATGAAAGTATCGTCATTTTTGGAGCTAGAAGCTTGTAACTTATTTTTTGGCTGTTGATTCGATATAAATAAATACGACATTCAAAGTTCGTAAAGGTTTTAGCCAAAGACAAAGACACTATCCCACGCGGACCAAGTCGCGGGCACAGCTATAATAATAATAATTTAGCCCTTTTAACGTCCCACTCCTGGGCACGGGCCACCCCCAACACTACGAGGGGGATTCAGGCCATAATCCACCACGCTGGCACAGTGCGGGTTGGTGGATTGCAAAAGTCTTTCGAATCGTAATTATTTTACAAATAAGACACATACTACGTATAAATACTTTAATGAGCTATTTGCAGTGTTTCACTGCAAATAGCTATATTTCCAATATACAAACTTTCATCCCCTATTCTAGGGAATAACAATATTCTAGGTGTAAAATAACAATAGGTTGTTATTTTACACCTAGAATATTGTTATAAAGGTAAAACTTAACAATATACTAAGGTTGAGGGTAAAACTTTTACAAACTTTGAATGTCATATTTATTTATATCGAATCAACTGCCTAAATTAGTACATTGTTACCCAAGGGGTGAAGGTAACTTATTTAGTCCCGAGACGGGGTTAGTAATAGTTCGAGGGACAAATAAGTCTTTCACCCAAGGTAAACACTGTGCTTTTCATTACGAATACAAGGAAAGTAAAAATAAAAACAGGAATAAATAATACAATTGGCCGGCCTGGTTCAATAGAAATGTCAAAATAGAACGTCTTCTTTTTGTGAGACTCCATACCGATTTGGGCAGCGTCTTTAGCCAACTTATCAACTATCTCATTACCCACAATACCGCAGTGTCCCGGGATCCAGGCCAGAGCGACCCGAATGCCAGACCAGTGGCATCTTTTTAGTACCTGTTTTATTTTTAATGAAACACTAAAATTATCAACCAATCATGCCAGTCTTTTCCAATTATACAACTGAGAAGATTTTCCGCAACAGGTGATGATTTGGAGATGCCAATGTTGGGATATATTTCAGGCAGAAAGATCAGAGAGTCAAAATCAATTTCAAATATAGGATTAGATTTATAGTGCACTATTTGTACATCTAGATCTTTGAAAGCTGTAAAACTTTAACTAGAGGTGTTGGTTCTTTATGATACCAATATTTATCTGTTCTTACAGCAACAGCAAGCTTAGGTAATATCGACATAAGTGGTTAGTGGATGACTGGGATATTGGGCAATATTAAAAAGAAAACGATCACATAAAAATTGTCTCCGTAGCCGAAGAGAAGGTTCAAGACACTCCACTTGAAGTGCATTAATTGGAGATGATATCATACCACCAGTAATGATACGTAGGCAAATTGATTGTATTTTATCTAACCTACTAAACGCCAGTTTATTACAAGGTTCAAGGAGGAGTCAAAATAGAACAAATTTATTTTTAATAATTTGACAGCTGTCAGTTGATAGCGGTTCTCCCTGGGGCTGAAAAGTATTACTTTAAACCCGCTCCTCAGGCAACTTCAGACCTACTTTCCGAGTATTCGTAATGAAATAGTACATTGTTACACAAGGGGTGAATGTCCCTCGGTCTATTGGCGCCCTCGCTACGCTCAGTTGCCAAACCACGTCTCGGGCCAAAATAAGTCTTTCACCCGACTGTGCTTTTCATTACGAATACAAGGAAAGTAAAAAAAAAACAGAAATTGGCTAAAGAAATAATACAAAGAAATATGAACTACAACTCGAAAAAAATAATCGGATTGCCGCCTATTTTGTTTTCTTTTTCGTTGGCCGCCAACTTCATTATTTAGCCATTATTTTTCATTTTCATCTTTAAATATTTTGCCCAAATCTATGTTATTTTAAAGAAATTATTGAAACTAAATTATGATTAAGTCATTTAAAATATATATTCTTTAATTAATACTTAACTTTATGTTATTTCAATTTGACATCGCGCTGTAATTGAATGATTGTAGAAAAAGTTGGAACTTGGTTCCATAGAAATGTGATATGGAACTAGTTTTTTTTTATAATTTGACAGCTGTCAGTTGAAAGCGATTCTCCCTGGGGCTGAAAAGTATTACTTTCAAACCGCTCCTCAGGCAACTTCAGACCTGCTTTCCGAGTATGAGTAATTGAAAAAAGTTTCTAGTTTCTAGCTCTAAAAATGACGATACTTCCATACAACTTTTCACCCCCCCCCCCCCCGCCTTTCAACCCCTTACAACCCTTTTTTCACAATAAAAAGTAGCCTATGTCCTTTCTCAGGCTCTAGACTACCTGTCTACCAAATTTCATTTAAATCGGTTCAGCCAACAAACAATTTAGCCGTTTTTAACATCCCACTCCTGGGCGCGGTTGCGTATACAAAAAACAAGTGAGTTTGAGTTTGCCTGCCGCAGGGGGCGCGCTCACCAGCACGGCGGGCTCGGGCCCGGCGCCCCTCATCCTGGACCGGGAGGGCCGCACCGTCGACACCAGCGGCAAGCGGGTGCAGCTCACACACGTCGCGCCTACACTTAAGGTAGGGACGCAGGGGGGAGCGGCGGAATCAATACTCGGGGGTTTGGGTGTCAGTACTCGGGGTATGGGTGTGAGTACTAGGGGTTTGGGTGTGAGTACTAGGGGTTTGGGTGTGAGTACTAGGGGTTTGGGTGTGAGTACTTGGGGTTTGGGTGTGAGTACTTGGGGTTTGGGTGTGAGTACTTGGGGTTTGGGTGTGAGTACTATGGGTTTGAGTGGGATTACTCGGAGTTTAGGTGCACATACTGGGGGTTTTTTTTTGATGGTTGTGCACAAAGTGTGCACAGCCGCCGCTTTACCCCGAACATAGTCCAGGCCCTTTTTTCATACTGGGGGTTTAGTACTCGGTTTTTGGGTGTGAGTACTCGGGATTTTGGGTGTAAGTACGTAGGGTTTGGGTGTGAGTACTTGGGGATTGGGTGTGAGTACTTGGGTTTTGGGTGTGAATAGTCGCGTTTGGGGCGTAAACACTCGAGGTTTGGGTGTGAGTACTTGGGTTTTGGGTGTGAATAGTCGCGTTTGGGGCGTAAACACTCGAGGTTTGGGTGTGAGTACTTGGGGTTTGGGTGTGAATACTCGCGTTTGGGCCGTCAATACTCGAGGTTTGGGTGTGAGTACTCGCGTTGGGGGCGTAAATACTCGAGGTTTGGGTGTGAGTACTCGCGTTGGGGGCGTAAATACTCGAAGTTTGGGTGTGAGTACTCGCGTTGGGGGCGTAAATACTCGAGGTTTGGGTGTGAGTACTCGCGTTGGGGGCGTAAATACTCGAGGTTTGGGTGTGAGTACTCGCGTTGGGGGCGTAAATACTCGAGGTTTGGGTGTGAGTACTCGCGTTGGGGGCGTAAATACTCGAGGTTTGGGTGTGAGTACTCGCGTTGGGGGCGTAAATACTCGAAGTTTGGGTGTGAGTACTCGCGTTGGGGGCGTAAATACTCGAAGTTTGGGTGTGAGTACTCGCGTTGGGGGCGTAAATACTCGAAGTTTGGGTGTGAGTACTCGGATTTCGGGTGATTTGGAGGACACTGAACTCCAGACTTAACGTCGACAGTCCTAATGCTGCACTCTGCAGGGGTACTACAAAAATAGATGTTCAATTAAAGTTAAAAAAGCCTTTGGTGTAATGGTCGTGTAACTTACGTTCCCAGGCGAACATCCGCGCGAAGCGTCGCGAGGAGTTCCGCCTGCAGCTGTCGGGCGCGGGCAGCACGGAGGCGGCGGCGGCGGCGGCGCGCGCGGCCTGGCACGACGAGCGCCTGGCGCCGCGCCCCGCCGCGCGCTCGCGCCGCGCGCTGCGCTTCCACGAGCCGGGGCGGTTCACGCAGATAGCCGAGCGGCTGCGGATGAAGGTTTGTATAAGCACGACGAGCGCCTGGCGCCGCGCGCTGCGCTTCCACGAGCCGGGGCGGTTCACGCAGATAGCCGAGCGGCTGCGGATGAAGGTATGTATAAGCACGACGAGCGCCTGGCGCCGCGCGCTGCGCTTCCACGAGCCGGGGCGGTTCACGCAGATAGCCGAGCGGCTGCGGATGAAGGTATGTATGGTTGGAAGGTTTGTTGGGTGGCTGAGTAGTCGGAAGTTGGGTGGCCAAGTTGTGGGAAGTTAGGCGGCCAAGTTGTAGGAAGTTAGGCGGCCAAGTTGTAGGAAGTTAGGCGGCCAAGTTGTAGGAAGTTAGGCGGCCAAGGTGTAGGAAGGTAGGTGGCTAAGTTGTGGGAAGTTGGTGGCCAAGTCATCAGGAATTAGGCGGCTAGTTTGTTGGAAATTAAATATCCAGGCGGTCGGAAATTAGAAAACGAAGTTTTCTGAAATTCATGATATAAAATAAATTATTGATTACTCGAGTATTAAGTTGTTATGACGCTACGATGATTAAGTTCTGACATTAGACGGCCAAGTTGGCAAATTCGTACGAGAGTCTCCGGTTGAAGTTATGCTGACAGAAAAATCTATAATGAAAGTACTTCAATTAATCAATAAATAAGATTTCCCTGCCACCACATGTATTGAGAACTCGGTTATTAGGCCGCCACGTCTATTAATAGGCGGCCAAGCCGATTCGGCACCTAGGCCCGTTTTAATAGATCGACCTCAAGTCTGATCGATCTTGAGTACGCTTTCGACATGTCATTTTGTACTGGTAGACAAGAATTACTTTTCCAAGATCCCTCTCAGACACTTGAAATAGATTTATTAATCACGTACAAAAACATGTTAATTTTAGGCTCAACTAGAGAAACTACAAAACGAGATTTCACAAATCGCGCGCAAGACTGGCATCTCGTCCGCCACTAAACTGGCATTGCTGGCCGCCGACACGCCAGACTCGGACAGGGTGCCAGACATTGAGTGGTAAGTTTATAAATAAATGCACGCTAGTTCTACTAGAACTTGGCTTGACACGCTACCGCGTGTCTAGATAAATAATATCGCCAGACTGACACACCAACTGTATGGTCCCAAACAAAGCGACGCTTGTACTATGCGAACCGTACAATTGACTGGGGGCGATCCCACTGACACCCAGACCTCGGCAAATACGGAGAGGCCATTTCCGAAATTTACCCCAGCGGGAATCGAACCCGCAACAACCACTGCGCCAAGCGGTCGTCACATTGCAATTACCTATAGTTATGTTTTACTGTCACTTTAATTTGTCACAGTTGTCACAACTGTTTGTTGCGATTGGGATAGACTGTAGTATACTGTGTTCAATGTCAGGTGGGACAGTGTGATACTGATGACGGCGGAGGAGCGGGAGGCGCGGCGGCGGGAGGGCGGGGGCGGGGGAGTGGGGGAGGGGAGCGCGGGGGAGGGGGCGGGGGAGGGCGCGCGCGTGGCGGCGTGCAACACCGGCGACGGCGATATCCTCGACAACCTCAATCAGCGCGCCGTCACCAACCTCGTCGAGCATCCGCAACAGCTGCGCCCGCCTAGTGAGTTGGCGGCCATATATGCTCCCAAATCAGTGGCCAATATTGGACACAACGTACAACTTGGTGGGCAACTTAAGGCGTCAATTGCCTAGTGGTTAGAGGGGCCGCGCTCGTAGCTGATTGGTTTCAGGGTTCGATCCCCGTCCTGGCCTTTAAACTACCTCGTCGAGCATCCGCAGCAGCTGTGCCCGCCTAGCGATTTGGCGGCCAATGTCCCAATATTGGATCCAACTTGGTGGATTTGGTGGTTTATTTAGATTTTACACTAATGTTTCATGTAAAAGTCGCATTTACGAAAATTGTGTATTAATTTCGAAACTGCACGCCCTAGTACGTATTCGCTATGATCCGGCTATAAGGAAAGTCGAAATGGTGCGGATATTTGCAAATATGAAATGATGAAGGCTCGAAATGTCCCGAAATTCCCGGGAATTCTTGTCAGTACCGGTACTAGGTAGAAGGAGAAGAATACCGGGAATTCCCGGGAAAAACCAATACCGGGAATTCCCGGGAGCAATCCCCAGTCACATCTTACATCCGACCCTGTGCGTCACACCGGACCCTGTGCGTTCTCACAGCGGAGCCGCTGAAGCCGACCTACATGCCGGTGTTCCTGACGAAGAAGGAGCGCAAGAAGCTGCGGCGGCAGTCGCGGCGGGAGGCCTGGAAGGAAGAACAGGAGAAGGTCAGGCTCGGCCTGGAGGCGCCGCCGGAGCCCAAGCTCAGGTAGGGGGGAGGGGGGGAATCTTAAGCACGCTTTTGATGACATGTTATTTTATACTAGTATGACATTAGCGTGACATTTCCAAGATCGCTCTCAGACTTGAGATCGAATTATTAATACGGCGGGGCCCTGGTTTAGTGATGTGAGCATACCTTATTGTCGATGTCTACTACTCAGGATATCGAACCTGATGCGCGCGCTCGGCACGGAGGCCGTCCAGGACCCCACGGCAATAGAGGCGAAAGTGCGCGAGCAAATCGCCAAGCGGCAGAAGACGCACCTCGACGCGAACAAGGCGCGGGCGCTCACCAAGGAGCAGAAGAGGGAGAAGGTGAGTAGTACTGACCTTGACCTTGAGTTAAAAAAAAGTTAAACTCTTAAATGTGTTCATGTAGGACAATGAAAATAGCAGAAAAGGGAGGTAGGTTACCTTGACCTTGAGGTTGAGTGACCTTGACTTTAAAATATTAATATAAGCCCCAGCCAACAAAAGCAATTATGAACAGTCAGAATCTACCGCCGGCTCGGAATGCCGCTTCCACTCAGAAGAGCCGCCGAGAAACTCAATGGTCACTCTTTTCAATAGAATGAAAGATGGTGTACATTCTCAGGAAGCATTTCACTAAAATAGTACTAGAGCGTAATACTCTAGTGATTCAGTATTACCAAGTGAAATGAATCGTTTTTATTTTTCAATTAACTTACTGCAGACAGTCTCAAACATTGCTGAACTTTTACCGTAACAAAAATATAATCCGGCGCCCCCCGCTTGTGAAAGTTGTACGTAAAGTGTGTTTGATTCAATTTAGAGGTCACCCGAGTGACCTTGAATGCGCGACCTTGACCTTTCAATCATATATTTACAGGTCGACAGGAAAATAAGGGAAGACACCAGTATGGGTGTCCATGTCGCTGTGTACAGGTATTTATTAACTTATCAATAAACTAAAAATCAAGGTCAGAAAAAAAAGACTAAAGTTTTTTTATGTCTCGTCTCAGGATCAAGGACCTCTTCGAGTGTGCGTCGGCCAAGTTCAAGGTGGAAGCGAACGCGAAGCAGCTCCACATGACGGGCTGCGTGCTGCTGCACCGCGGCTGCTGCGTGGTCGTCGTCGAGGGCGGGCCCCGGCAGCACGCCAAGTACAAAAGGTGAGGTGACCATGAACACACCGTGTAGCACATTGTCATCTTGATGACCTTGACCCTTGTGGACTTAGTGTAAATAAAATGAAGTGACCTTGACATATAGCACAATGTGACCTTGACATGTAGTATTAGGTGACCTTGACACAGTACGATGTGACCTTAACACATTGTATGAAGTGACCTTGACATATAGCACGAGGTGACCTTAACACATTGTATATAGTGACCTTGACATATAGCACGAGGTGACCTTGACACATTGTATGAGGTGACCTTGACATGTAACATGAGATGACCTTGACACAGTGTATGAGGTGACCTTGACATGTAACATGAGATGACCTTGACACAGTGTATGAGGTGACCTTGACATGTAGTATTAGATGACCTTGTCATGAAGCATGTAAGTACTAGTCTCAAAGTTTCGGATTTTGCCATCCTCGTCCAGGCTGATGCTGCACCGGATCAAGTGGGAGGAGGACCTTGTGAAGGACGCGGACGGGAACGAAGTGGCCAACTCGTGCTGCCTCGTGTGGGAGGGGAGCGTCATGCAGCGCGCCTTCGGGGAGATCAAGTTCAAGGTACGCACCCCCCACCACCACATATGGAAGGGGGGGAGGTCAAAAAACATTGTAAAAGGTCATGATAGTAAAGCCGAGCTGTGGCCTATTGGGTACAGCTTATGTATCGGCTATTATAGTAGCTACGATTCGTACGATGATTGAGTGAACTGGAAGCTCAACCCCACTTAGGGTAGGCAAGGTGCGAGCTACGTCTTTGGTATTCCAAGCATCTATAGGCTACGGTAATAACTTAATATCAGGCGGGTTGTACGTTTATTTGTTATATGTATGAAAAAAAAAACACTAAAAAATGTTTAATCTTCCTCTATGATCTATTGGTTTGAATTGAAATAAGTTGGTATTTTACTGTCAGAACGTTATTATTGCAACCTAATAATTGTTATTGGAAATATGTTATTATTGGTACCTACCTAATAACCGTTATTGAAAAGATGTTATTACTGTTACTTACCTAATAACCGTTATTGGAAATATGTTATTATTGGTTCCTACCTAATAACCGTTATTGAAAAGATGTTATTATTGGTACCTACTTAATAACCGTTATTAGAAAGATGCTATTATTGGTACCTACCTAATAACCGTTATTGAAAAGACGTTACCTACGTAATAAGTGTGTGTCTGTGGCAGGTGATGGCGACGGAGAAGCAAGCGCGGGAACACTTCATGAAGCACCGCGTGGAGCACTACTGGGAGCTGGCGTACAGCGGCGCGGTGCTCGCAGCCTCCGACGAGCCCTAGGGCGCCGCCGCCGGACCAGAGCGATTAATAAAATGGTTATAACAAAATTGTTGTTTTATTTGTAAGGTTTCGTACGAAATAACTCTTACGTACAAATATAAGTCGTTTGGTAAACAAAAATGTCTAAGGAATTATATTTTTAGAGCGATCTGGAGTAGGTAATCCACTTTTAGATAAACAATGGCTTCTATTGTCGGTATTTAGTCTATGGTTTTACTGAGAATTAAGTTTGTGTGTCCCCTTAATAAATAAATAATAAATAACACCAGACTGACACACCAACTGTATGGTCCCAAACTAAGTAGCACTTGTACTATGGGTACCGTACAATGGACTGGAGGCGATCCCGGTGACATCCAGACCTGGGCAAATTACGAAAAGGCCATTACCGAAATTTGCCCCGACGAGAATCGAACCCGTAACCACCATGTGCAGTGAGCTGAGCGGCCTACGCTCGAGCCACTGCGCCAAGCGGTCGCCAACTTGATTGGTGGTTGGTGTGTCATTACAGCTATTACGAACGAACCACGAAACTTTGACAATATTACAAGTATTGATTGAATTAAATAAATTCGTCTGTCCATAATTTCAATGTGTTTTATTTATTTTTCTTCCAATAAGAGTTTTTTTTACTGGATTATGCTGACGTTATGATTCAAGAAGAAGATTCAGATTTATCTACAAACTAGCTGAGCCCGCGACTTCGTCCGCGTGGAATTTAACTTAACAAAAAAGCCCGCTCCCGCGTTCTGAGCCCGCGCGACAGGACCCATTTTTTTAATTTAGTTTTTCTCAAATAAAAGTTGCCTAAGTTACTCCCTATAACATCAGCTATCTGCCAGTGAAAGTCCCGTCAAAATCGGTCCAGCCGTTTCGGAGATTACCCGGAACAAACACACAGACAGACAAAATTTTTTTAATCGTGTTTTTGCTATAGGTGTCGTATGTACTTTCATATGCATTTAGTGAAAAGGTGTTATTTTGATATTACAAGCAGACACTCCAATTTTATTTATTTGTATAGATTACAGTATTTGTCAAAGCCCACAGGATATGTTTCAAGGATATACTTAAATAACTATTATTATCAACATACTATAAAATTACATTAGAATGTTAGAATATAGGTTAGTTAAAAAAAAATATTTTGTACATAGTATCACATTCACAAAGTTGTCAAACCATTTTAAGGTCGGTATAATATCGGTATATCACCTCTACTGAATATCCATAATAAAACATTGATACAGTTATACAGTGTGTAAGGGGCATCCTTTTAGTTAACACCTCTCTGGGGGCATCGTAACAAAAACTGATACCATAGATTCAACTCATGATTCTAAACTCTCCAGAGATAGAACGTTCCGTTGATATTTTCATGAATTACGCTCAAATTTTTCTTAATTTTTAAATTGATTTAATCATGAAATCATTATACTCGTACAAGCACTTAAGCCTAAAGCGCCCATCTAGCCCGCGAAGTTCAAATTTTTTGAGGTTTTTTAGAATTTTTCCAAAATCTGACAATAATAAAAGGCACATTTTGTAATTCGCGAAAAAGACCGTGTGCAGTGTATTTATTAATATATCCAACTTACTCTAAAACATTTCAAGAACGACAGCTATCCAGATAATCTGGCAATTTTTGTATAATTAGTGATTTACTAGTATCATATCCACCGTGATAATATTTAGAGTAAAATAAATGTATTAATAAACGCACTGCATACTGTGCTTGTCGCAAATCACAAAACGTTGTCTTAAATGTTTTCAGATTTTGGATAAACTATAAAAATACTCGAAAATTTTGAATTTCGCGGGCTAGACAGGCGCCTTCACCTTAACGCGATTTGACATAAATAAATCAATAATTACTCTTTTAGACATAAAACTACAATGAAAAATTTACAATCAATGCGCGCTCGATTAATTTACATTCCAATCAGTTACAATGCAGTGAAAATATCAACGGAAAATCCAACTGTGGGCTGTCCAGAAGTAGAATCCATGGTATCAGTTTTCGTTACGATGCCCCTTACACCCTGTAGGTATACACCACAAGAAAGGGTCATTTATGAATAATCATAATCATTTTTGTCTGACATACAGAAATTTCCTATTTTCTTCATAAACGCGGGACACCCAATATTACATATCACACACCCAGACATAATCCGCATAGTGGTAGACGTAACCTTATCCGATATATCGTTATTTACCGCTGTGCTGTTAACGGTATTGTCCAAATAACCGTTAAATCTCCGATAACCGTTGCTGTCATTCGATATAGTCCCATTGTATCCTGGTTTATAAAAGTTATGGTAACTGGGCGAGCTGTAGTTATATCTTGGTAAGTTATATCCGGGGTACATTGTACTGTTATATATTGGTGTGTTAGTATAAACTGGCGCCGAGGAATTAAATCCATTGGTGAAGGCGTTATTATAGGTGTTGGTATATCCCGGATATCCGGTATAGTTATTTCCTCTACTGTTATAGTACCAGTTATTTAGGTATTGAGAGTTTCCATTATATCCGTACGGTATAGTGTTGTTATTTTGGTCGGGATTGTTCCAATAACTGTTAGTAACAGTTATATTATAACGGTTTCCGTTATTTGGGTAAAATGAAGTAACTAGTCGGTTTGAGTTTGTATTATATCCATTTTGTGATCCATAACTTGCTTCATTTGTATAATTCTTGTAAAAGTAATGTTTAATTTCACGTTTCGTTCTGGTTTCCTCGTTACTTTTCAAGTTATTGAGTAGATCAGCAGCTTCATATAACACAGCATCTTGTAAACTTCTCCTTGCTCTTAAAATGGCGGTCTCGTTATCATAATTTATATTATAATTATTATGCTGCGCAAATATATTTATCAGTCCCACTATCAAATATATTGGAATCATTTTCCACTTAAAAAACAAAACAAAACACTATAATCGACTCACAATATTATCAAAAGATTGGTATTATTACACAATATCAATTCAAAATGTCCTTAGTTCACTGTTAACGTAATATCGATTCAAATGGTTCTAAATCGATAAATCAATTTTTAGTTACAGATGCAATAAATTTGAACACACGTTTTCAACGAACAACGCGCTGTAATCTACTAGTTTACGCAGAATATATAAATAAAATTTTTTTAACTACCTACGTAATCCTACTTATATATATATCCTACTAATATTATAAATGCTAAAGTTTGTGAGTGTAGATGTATGTATGTTACTCCTTCACGCAAAAACCACTGAATGGATTTGGATGAAACTTGGAACACAGATAGTTTATAACCGGGATTAACACATAGGATACTTTTTATCCCGATAAACCCGAAATTTTTGTTAAGTTATATACTACGCGGACGAAGTCGCGGGCATAAACTAGTACTACTACATACCTACATCTAAATTGAAGGAATGTATTGTGTGTAGTGAATATTTTATATTTTTATCAATATCACATAACTAGTAGATACCTACGTTATTTTAGTCTGAGGGGGGTTTATCCACAATTTACGGAAAGGACAACTTCGAATTTGAAGAAGGATGAAAGATCGAAAACATTCCTTCGATAATACATCCTCCCCTGTACAGATAAATTTTAACCCTGAGACCTTGTAGCGATAGCCTCTTTGACCTTTAAACTTAACGGCAAAGGGAATATATTCCTGCCAGGCGGGTGTTATGGCGGGCTGGCTGCTAAGCCTCACTGATTATTGTTAAAAAAATCGTATATATACTGACGAGTACCGAATCTTAATATCGTGATTCAGGCGTCTATGAAAATTCCGTCAATGTATTGAGCGTTGCATTCAGCGCCATCTGTTATCAGGCGTTATGATTGTGATCTCACTATTGCAAAATGTAAGGTCGCTCTACAAACTTTTGGAGTTGTTTTACAATCGCACAAACAAAGCCGCGGGGCGATGTCAGTGTTAGTTAGCTTCTTATCACTTCTCCGTATTACAATTGATGGACTCCCAATTAAAATTAATTAATAACATAACGTATTGCTTCAATGTACTTAATTCTGCTGTTCCTTGTAAGTTAGTAGGTAGGTAGTTAGTCATATAAATGATAAATTCGAAGAAAATGAATCAAACCAATTGTTAATATACTATATCTTACGTATTAATAGGCATACGCACAAGATGCGAGTCATGTACAGATCATTTGTGTACTTAGTCAAATTATTTGAAACTTGGTGTTATTAAGGTGAAGGCGCCTGTCTAGCCCGCGAAATTCAAAATTTTCGAGTATTTTTATAGTTTATCCAAAATCTGAAAACATTTAAGTCAACATTTTGTGATTTGCGAAAAACACAGTATGCAGTGCGTTTATTAATACATTTATTTTACTCTAAATATTATCACGGTGGATATGATACTAGTAAATCACTAAATATACAAAAATTGCCAGATTATCTGGATAGCTGTCGTTCTTGAAATGTTTTAGAGTAAGTTGGATATATTAATAAATGCACTGCACACGGTCTTTTTCGCGAATTACAAAATTTGTCTTTTATTATAGTCAGATTTTGAAAAATTTCTAAAAGAACTCAAAAAATTTGAACTTCGCGGGCTAGATGGGCGCTTTAGCCTTAAATAGACCTCAAGTTCGAGATTGGTCTGACAGCGATCTTGGTAATGTCATTCTAACCCTTGTGTTAGGGGGACTTTTAGGAATATAACAAAATATTTACTTAACAAAGTCTGCAAACATGTGCACGATGCTCCAGAAGTTATGCAGTTATCGAAGCCAGGGGTCGAAACTGATTGCCATGGTAAAAATACTGACTTTACTGACTTGAAGAGTCGAAAATACTGACCTTTTACTGACTTTTAAAGTCAAAAGGGGTTACAGACAATGTTAATAAGTAAAAAGTACACCGTTTTTAGAGGTTATTATTTTTTTAAAAGTAAAAGCAGACCTACTTTCTTGCATTTACCTAAGCTTAAACACTAGCTTTAACACATCCACAAGTTAGTCCGCGTTGATAAGATCCGCCACATTGTATTATTATCCTTTAATAGGCGGTCCTTTAATTATAAAATCTGGCTAAGTGCGTGTTGGACCACGCATACTATAGGTTTCCGTAGGCATTCCGCCTGTTTTCAATAATACGGTACCCTAATAATGAGCATGATGCTTCATTTTGATGTGAGACATGTAATGCGGCGCGTAATAATTTCTCCATGTTTTACGTACGTTCAGTGGCGTGTGGGTTCGAAACACAATCTAGTGTTTTTTTCAAATTGACGGCCACTTGGCTCAGTGGTTTGAGCGTAAACTGCTCGGCTCACTGCACCGGGTGGTTGCGGGTTAGATTCCGGTGGGGCAAATTCAAAAAGTCGGGCGATACACCGATGGCCAGACTGACACACCAACTGTATGGTCCCAAACGACCGTACTAGTACTATCGCCCTATTCGCGTCTATTTGTACTGACAAAAGACTGGGAGGGAGCGATTCCAGTGACACCTAGACTAGGCGAAATTACGAAAAGGCCATTTCCGAAATTTGCCCCGTCGGGAATCGAACCCGCACCCACCACGTGCAGTGAGCCAAGCAGCCTACGCTCAAACCACTGCACCAAGCGGTTGGTATGTATAAAATATGATATAGATATTTAATTTATAAAATTATGGATATGTTTTTTAATAAGGGATAATTTATTACCTTTAATAAACCATCTATAATGTATTTCAAGAGTTACAGGATGAATCTTAAAACTCACGTAAAAAAGGCCACTTTGAAGCTCAATAACTTCGTAAACTGGAATTAATTTTGAAAAACTGTTAAACCTCAAATTTATTGTTTAATACTTATCGAAAAAAATGGTTTATTCACCCCCTCGGGAAAGATACCCCGAGGGGTGAATAAACCATTTTTTTTCACTCCCCTACACATGTACAGGAGTGTACCTTCCCTAGAAAAAAATTGCTTTCAATATTTTTTCATATCAGTTTTGTAGCGGTACCAAAAATCTATTTTTGTTGCAATTTGCAGCCCTAATATTCTCTGAATAAAGTGACTGACGTCGGACGGACGGACAGACATGACGAAACTATAAAGATTTCTAGTTTGACCTCGGAATCCTAAAATAGCCGTGTCTGTACATTAAATATAATCTAGAAAGAAACAGCCGGGATAGGGTACTAGAACTTAAACGTGCCCCAAAAAAAAATTTGTGCGCGCATTACAAAAAAAATACTGAATTGATTTTGATGCGGTCTTCACCATTTGGTAGCTTGGGGTCCAATTTGAAATCTAAGCCACATTTCATCTAATTCCGGTGGGATGAACTAAAGATACAACTTGGCCTTTCCGTACTACTAGTATTACAAGCCACACTACACTTAGGAAGTCATTTTACTGTTCATTATGGAGCATTTTAAAATTATTATGGTTGCTTTGTCAGTTTTTCTAAATGATATCCAGCTTACGAAATATTCAGCTTCGAAGTAGTAGCCTTTTTACTATAGTGTGCAATAAAGAGCTAACATATTCTTTTCTATTATATCCTCTAACTAGTGAACCACATTAAAAACAAATATTTAAAATTGACCATCACATATATTATGATTGTAAAGCGACGTTATGTCTAGGGAACCCCATAGTATGCGTGGACCGAACGCATTTAGCCGCGTTTTAGGGTTTTATAATAGTATAGATTCTATAGGTATCCTTAGTAGCGCAGATTTGGTAAATATCCAGAATAAAAAAAAACCTTTCCTTGAAGTCGAAAATACTGACTTTACTGACCATTTTTCAGAAAAACTGACTTTTACTGACCAATGTTAAAAATACTGACTTTTACTGACTTTACTGACCAGTTTCGACCCCTGCGAAGCCTTAAAATCCGAGGTCCCTAGACTTTTTTCAAAATTTAGCTGGTTCCGGTGGAGCTACATTTCTACCATATTCCCAAAACTCGACAAAAAATTGTGAACATTCGATCTAACTATGGATATTTGCGTTGCGTTAACATCGATTTACTTTACTTTACTTTTGTTTTCGAAATTCCGGAAACGAATGAGTAACGTTCGACGACTGCTTGGCGCAGAGGTTCGATCGTAGGCCGCTCGGCTCAATGCACATGGTGGTTGCGGGTTCGATTCCCGCCGGGGCTAATTTCGGAAATGGCTTTTCAAATTTGCCCTGGTCTGGGTGTTACTGGGATCGCCCCCAGTCCATTGTAAGGTACCCATAGTAAAAGCGTTGCTTAGTTTGGGACCATACAGTTGGTGTGTCAGTTTGGCGATATTTATTATTATCCTTGGCATTCGTATTTATATTGTTGAAGATTCAAACAAGTTCATGTTAGATTGCAAGCAAGTCGTATTTCGTCCCTTTGCAAGTCTCGACACGTTGTACTGTTCAAAATTCAAAATTGTTTTTACTCATGTAAGCCAACAAAGCATTTATGAATAGTCAGAATCTACCGCCGGCTCGGAATGCTGCTTCCACTGAGAAGATCCGGCAAGAAACTCAATGGTCACTCTTTTCAATGAATAAAAGATGGTGTAATTCTCAGGAACAGCATAAAAAAATAATATGAGCAGGCAACACCATTGCCACTAAATAGCTAATAGTAAATAATAATCAAATCTCACTCAGATTTAGGTATGTAAATAAAATGAGAAAGCTAGTTTAGTGTGGTGTGCATACCTACTCATACTTACATCAAATTAAACGTTTACGAACCAAAATAATAATTAATAAAACAGGGGTGGATAATATGATAATTGCTTTGGTGTGATGCCTTCCATGTAAGTAAATGAATAGTATTTAACAACAATTTTGTTAAGAGGCAAGTGAGTGGCCCAATCCCCGCAAGCAGCGCCCGCGCACGAGGATGACTTGAAAAGCGGCAGCACTCTCCTCAACCATAATAGAGGGAAGAGGGTGACCCGCTCCACAAAGCCATCGCAAACAAGGACATTGCAGTGAGCTGAATATGGGATATGTAAGTTTTTACAAGTAACAGTCGCTGAGCTTCTTAAAATAAAATATTATCTGCGTACATTGATAGGTGACGTCACACTTTAGTTCTTCACTAACGAAAGCAAATAAATTTTCGTGGCTTACGAATTGTGAACCCCCATTTCTTTGTCACGCCAACGTAGACCCCCGTCGAGTCTCCCGTGGACCCCTGGAGGTCAATTTGGACCACTTTGGGAATAAGGATTTAGATGCATGCAATACCAAAAGCATCGCTCGCACGTTGTCCACCTAAAAGGGAATTGAACGGAGGGATGGGAAGTCAGGTTTTGGTCTTCCT
This sequence comes from Notodonta dromedarius, assembly GCA_905147325.1. Classification (NCBI taxonomy): domain Eukaryota; kingdom Metazoa; phylum Arthropoda; class Insecta; order Lepidoptera; family Notodontidae; genus Notodonta; species Notodonta dromedarius. Next base: position 752,725 of record LR990188.1, read on the forward strand.
GCTCTCCCGCTCATCATTCGAAACACAGTTATAATAGCTACTTACGACGATATTCTGTGAGAGGTTGGTTCTGCCCCGGTCGAGTCAGCCCGTAGATCTATATATATAAAACTCAAAGGCGACAGACTGATATAGTGATCTATCAACGCACAGCCCAAACCACTGGACGGATCGGGCTGAAATTTGGCATGCAGGCAGATGTTATGACGTAGGCATCCGCTAAGAAAGGATTTTGATTAATTCTACCCTCAAGGTAATAAAATAAGGGACGAAAGTTTGTATGAAACTCTGTCAATTAAATTCCACGCGGACGAAGTCGCGGGCACAGCTAGTATTCTATATGAGCTGCTGTAGTCTATTTTCCATAACTTGGTTATACCGCCTTAAAGGAAGGAAAATAACAAAGATGTACAACTAACCTCTGTGCTCCCACACGACCAGCGATGCACGGCTGTTAAAGTCCAACGGATGTGACGTGAACTAGATTGATTCTTCAATACAGTCGAAATTGGCATAGTTCACGACGAGAACGTTTCACAACACTGCATATCAAATAAATTATAGTTAAGTAAATTGGTCTATTCACGGAATATTCTTCAAATCGAAGCACACGACAGCTTTGCTCGAGTTTCTAAAAGCAACTGGACTGGCAGCAGGCGGCGCGAGCCTCGCTAATATTTAAAACGACGGTAGTCGCACAAAAAGCGGATGGCAAACAAATACCCAAATACCCTCTATACTTTAAAATGAGCAAATATCACCTTGACAAAACATTTACATTGATATAAATTTATGATGAAGTCACGTTTTTTTTTTTACTAAAAAAAAAAATAGAAACAGATATCTATAACACGATCTGTGGTTTTTGTTTTTTGTATCGTTAATTGATATGTGTTTGTTTATTGATGTTATTTAATTTGTTAGGTACTTGTAATTAGTTCTTTAGGTAGGTAAGTACCTACCTACAATTGGAACGAAAAAAAAACATGTTTTGTGTAAAATGTTTAACAAATGTTACCATCCGTTTGTAGCAGCTTTACAAACGGATTGTAATTTTCAACTTGTTTTAGAGATAACCTTTCTATAGAAATTATGTAAATTCCATATGACAGGTACTGCTGGTCTAATTATCGAAAAACACGTAGTCTAGTGGTCTGAGTACAGACCGCTCGGTTCCCTAGATCCTGGTGGTTATTAGAAATGATATTTTCGTAAGCCTGGTTGCCACTGGGATCGCCCCCAGTCCATTCCACAGTAGGCACCAATATAACGCATTGATTAGTTTGGGACCGCACACTTGGTTGGAGTGTTAGTATTATCCCTGTTATATTAAAAAAATCTGTTCAGAGAGTTCAGAGATGAAAATGAATTAAAACTAAGTATAGTTAAAACACGCGAGTGATATCTCAAGGACAATCTTTGTTATTTATTAAAACCAAAGGTTATCAACTACCTACTTAGTCATATAATATTGTAAGTAGGTAGGTACATTTGTAAACCACGCTTAACAGTTCAGTTATTGGGACCAACATATCTTTCAGCGAACCGCGTCCCCCTAACTCCCCTGTCCCCTCGCTACGCCAACGAGAGGAGGCCTTTCTCAAGTACGCGGTTACTGTCATAGATATAGATTTACATAGATTACGCAAATGCATGTACTTCGCGTGTACGAAACCCCGACCAAGCGTCAAGGTTCGTCGCCGCTAACTTACAGTCCGCGCGACTACAGATATAAAAAATATGAGTATGAGCGAGATAATCACTCGAGAGAATCGTAGCGGGCGGAGGGGCATCGGCGGCATCGGTGTCTTTGAATCGGTTTGGATTTCCCGTCACTAATGACGTCACAGTAGGTGTTAACAATTCGGCACGCTTGGTTTCAATACAAATCGTGATACTTGCGTTATCTATGTAAATCTATATCTGTGGTTACTACCTAGTAGCAAGTAGCAACCATCGGGCCGATGGCAACTATTAAATGCAATAAAACAAAAGAATATAAAATTTTAATAATTTTATTTTGTACGGCATCTGCATTTCACAGCGCGGGCGCACCTCGCATCCTAACCTATATATACACTTTGCCAATTAGAAAATTACACTAACCAGTACTCAAGCGCGACTCAAATGTGATCTAGGTCGAAACCCAGCTGTACCCACAGACAATAAACCCCAGATTTTATAGTAAAAGCGATGTTACTCAGGTCCATTTGTCATAGGTAGTGCACCTGGGATTTTAGTGTTTAATTTATATTAATAATAATAATGCCCTTTTGACGTCCCACTCCCTGGCACGGGCCTCCCCTCAACACGAGGGGGATTCAGGCCGTAATCCACCACGCTATCCCAGTGCGGGTTGGCGGTATTCACATGTCTTTCGAAAATTGGTTAGGTTTTCTAAGACATGCAGGTTTCCTCACGATGTTTCCTTCACCGTAAGCGAGTGATAAACATAAATATTGAAATTATGATTCGCATAATGATTTCGAAAACCCCAGATATGCGAGCCGGGGTTTGAACCCAGGACCTGGTGCCCGCAAGACGAGTGCTTAACCAATCGGCTATCACTGCTGTTAATGCACGAGTTTCAATTCCAAATAAGATTATCACTCGTTGAACGGTGAAGAAGAACATCGCGAGGGAACCGGTTCGTCTTTCATAAGACATGTTATATTCTCCACCCCGCGCTGGTCCCGCGTGGTGGACTAGTCCCGAGTCCTCGCATCGAGGGGGGAGTGTGTTCGGTGTGATGGCGACAGGCTCGCCCCCTGGTACATTGGGACCGAAATACCATCGGCGACATGTGGCCGCATTGCTGACCACTTCTGCCTACACCTTCGGTGAGTACAAGCGTGGTTGTCCATACATTTATTTCACCCTGTCTGCGTTTGAGTGCTTGGCAGTAAAAGAAAAACATCTATTACAATACAATATAATATTAAATTGTGATAAAATTATTTGCGAAAAAGATACTTACTGGACTTAATTTAGATAAAATAGACCAGGGGCGGCAACCTGCGGCTCTTTAGTTCAATACGCAAATACTACTTATTTTATTAAAATGAAAAAACTTTAAAAATCGTTCTGAATCCATTAACGAGGATAAGACACTATTTCTATCTCCCAGCCACTTGTACTCGCTTTTCATAGATATTTTACTTATGAATACATAGATTAGTTTTTTTTTTATTAAAAAACTTTGTACTATTTATTGTTGGCAAGAAAAAAAATTGTGGCTATTTAAAAACTTTGCAATTTTGTAAATTGTAATGTTTAACTCTTCTGACTCAAAAGGTTGCCGACCTCTGTACTAGATCTATTGCTCACGCGCACGCATAAACAATAATTTAAATTGGAATTTGTAAGATAAAAACCATAAACTATCTTTTTTTTATTCTGTAACGTTCATTTCAAACAATGAAATAGAAATGCCGAGTCCCTAATCGCTATCCTCTTCACAAATAATTGTTTCAACTTCGTTCAACGGACGCCAGAGATGTACGGTAAGTATTAATAAATCGATCTCAAATTTGAGAACAATCTTGGAAATGTCACTCTTATGTCATACCAGTAAATTATTACCTAATTACATTTAAAAAGCGCACTCAGATTCTCTTTGGGTCCGGTATTTATTATTATATTTAGAGCCTGAGCGCGATCTTGAGTTCGCTTTTGCAATTTTATTTTGTACTAGTATTACTGTAAGAATAATCCCTTTTTTAATGATAAAATCGTCAAACAAGCGTACGGCCCGCCTGATCTTAAGCAGTAACCGTAGCCTTTAGATGCTTGCAATACCAAAGGCATTGCTCGCACGTCGCCTATCTGAAGGGGAGTGGAACAGAGGGAATCATGCGAAAAACATCTATAATAGCTACTTTAGACCGATCTTTCCTGTGAAGGTGTTACTACGAGCAAGCCCGTGTATGAGCTGTTACCACAATCACGTTCCACCATTTCCAAGACCGCTCTCAGATTTGAGAACAATTTATTATTAGCTATTAGATTCCTGGTGTTAGTACCATTAATCACATATCGGTATTAAAAGTACATTGACGACAGCTTGGCGCAGTGGTTCGAGCGGAGGCGGCTCGGTTCACTGCACATGGTGGTTGCGGGTTCGATTCCCGCCGGGGCAAATTTCGGAAATGGCCTTTTCGTAATTTGCCCTGGTCTGGGTGTCACTGGGATCGCCCCCAGTCCATTGTACGGTACCCATAGTACAAGCGTTGCTTAGTTTGGGACCATGCAGTTGGTGTGTTCGTCTGGCGATATTTATTTATTTACATCAATTTCGCTCGACCACCCATCCATTGCCGTACCTCGCTGGTGTGCGCTTAACCTCGATTCCAAGACGAAAGTGTTTACCTAAGCAATTTAGCTAAAATATTAACAATATTATATTACAATTCTCAATCGGACGTGTAATAATTTTGATTAAATATATACACTCGGTTTATATTAGTTTAAAAACTAAATTAATTATACTGCCATATTTGTCATGCTTGTAATGAAAGAGCAAGACAGCAATAAGGATATATTTTTTTATTTTTTTCTAAAAAAAAAACTAATTTGTAGCCAATAATCATAATTTATTGCTTGACGGATTTTGATATGAACAACAATTTATTAATACGGTCTCGGTACTGGTTACCGGCCTCCCCTCAAAGCAAGGGGGGTTTGACCATAGTCCCCCACGCTGTATCAGCGAGCGTTACTCAGTTTGGCTTCAATACTCCTGACGAAAATGAGCAAACACAATAATATATTGTTCTGTATACACTCGGTAGTATAAACGATGCCAGATTCCGGTCATCTATAGACAATATATTTGATAACTTTTTTTTTATCGTGTATCAAAATCCGTTCATCAATTTCGTAACACATGGACACATACAACCAAAATTATTACACGCAATCACATAAAAATCACTATAATAATTAGTATGACTAATATTTACAGATAAAATAAAATAATTAATGAACAGACACAAAAATATTGTTCCCATATTTTCGTTAAAACTCAAACATCTCTAAACCCCGCGGAGATCAGTTTGGCGGCCTCGGAGTCTTAGGAGACTAAGAAAACAAGACTAACGGAGTCTCACGAGACCGACTCCTTAATTTGTCGGATTATAACATAAACAATACATTTTCTTTCATTAAATCGACTCCTAGGCCAGCAAAATTATATTTAAATTATAATTATTAATTCTACCATATAACTATCTATGGACGACAATATGACAGGACTGTCAATTGACCTCACTGACAGTTGGTTGCTTATGCCTGCTTTACACGATTCAAGTTGACAAGCTGACAATTAACCTCAAATAAACTAACTAAGTGGTTAAAAAAATAGCCAAACCTAGACCTACCGACCATCAGTCACATAAAACTCTGTTGTTGGCAAAATCATCGACTACCTAACGATGAAAGCCATATTTTAAAAAAAGAAGAAGAAGACCTCCATTTTGGTTTTCCAAAGTGGACGGTCACCTTTTTGTATTGTATTGTTATTAAATGTGTTGATTATTGCTATTTGTTACTTGACACTGCCGAAAAACCTATTAAACTGGATGGGCCATAGTTTGAAAGAAAGAAGAGCCGCGAGTCGACCGAGCAATGTCTCTGGTATTGCAAGCATCTATAGAGTATACTGTAACATTTGCAGAATTTATTCTATAAATAAAAATAAAACACTGGCCAAGTGCGTATCGTCGCACGTACTATGTAAGGTTCCGTAGCCAATTCAATAATGAAATGATATTTTTGGCTAACTAATTTTGTCGATTATTCATAAAATTTTAAGAAGTTACGGAATTAATTACATAAATTTTGATTAAATCTTTAAAAGTTAAAACTTGTCAAGATGTCAAGCTTGTCAACGTGTGCCGTGCACCCCGGGCATAACAACAAACCATTTGAAAGCCCCATTCTCGTACCAACTTAACGACTAGAAATAAACTAATTCTTCGTTGTAGGTGTGCTGGAGACGCCCAAATTTAATAACCCAGGGTACCCCCTAAACTGGTTCGCCATGAGATCTCTATACATAGCCAATTGTCGCTGGTCTATCTGTCCGGCGACATTGTACAGAGCCATGTATGGGTCCATGAAGGACGTCATCGGCATACCTTTCTGCATGTCCATCACATTATGTGTGAGGGTGGTACTTTTGAAAGCGCTCTGTGTGGAACTAGGCGAGTTGGTGTCGCGGATCTGATAAGTCGGTATGTTTATGGGTGGCTTTTTGGGCGGGCCGTGTGTGGGGCTGTATTTGTCTTTGGGCGGCGTCGGCGTTTTGGCCGACATGAATTTGCCGTTGCTGGACCGCTTCTGGGGCGGTCGGTTTTTAACTGGTGTCTTGTTCACGAGAGTTATCTCCAAATTGGAGCCGACCACCGCTTTGCCGTCGATCAGCTGGTAATTGCTGCTCAAGTTCTGCCCCGGCAAATTGGGGGAAGGGCTGGCTGGTAGCCTGACTATTTCCACGGCAGGTTTCTGGAGGGGGGGCGAGGTGGACTTGCAGGTTAAGTCTAGTATGTCCTGGGGCACTGTGGTCGCTGGCGGGGCGCTGCGGAGGGGCTTCAGCGGCGCCCCGTGGAGTATATGTGGGGGGGGCATGAAGGGGTCTTTCGGGTTCCCGTAGACCGTTTTCTCTGGCCCAGCGGAGCCGAAGACGGAGGAACCTTGGATAACTTTTGGGGGCTGAATGCCGTTGGAATAATTTTGGGGCATAATATTGTACATTTGGAACAGCTGCGCTTGCGTCATTATTTGGTGTTGGACGGCCGGGTTCAGCATGAGGGGGGGGTTGATGATGGGCGCGAGGGGGGGCTGCCAGGCGGGGGTGGGGAGGGCGGTCACTTCCAGCCCCCTTTCTTTTAAAATATCCAGTTTTTTCTTCTTGACTGCTTGTGGGCTCTCCGGGTACTCGTCCAGGTCTATGATCTCCGGTGTTTTTGGCTTGTAAGGTACCTGGGGGATAGAAGAAACAGGGTAAGAATTATTTATTATTCATGTGAAATAGTTTGATCAACGCTTGGCGCAGTGGTTTGAACGTGGGCCACTCGGCTCACTGCACCGGGTGGTAGCAGCATCGATACCTGCCGCGGCACATTTCGGAAACTTCCTTTTGTAATTGACCCCGGTCTGGGTGTTACCAGGATCGCCCCCAGTCCATTGTACGGTACCCATAATACAAACGTTGCTTAGTTTGGGACCCATACAGTTAGTTTTATTTATTTAATTATTTATTAACCAGTGCGCTAAGCTCTGCTCTAGGTTTAATGCGAAATATGTTTTCACTAGTCGCTAAATATATTAATAAAACGTCCAGCTAACACGCGTACGGCCCGCCTAATGTTAAGCAGTTACCGAAGCCTGTGGATGCTTGCATTGCTCGCACGCTCGCACGCTCGCTCACCGTACGAAACGTATCTATAATAGTTACTTTAAGCAATTCTTTTTCGACAAGGGGGTTCGGTCGAGCCAACCCTTAACTTGGCTCAACAACTGTAATTACATAAATTGGACCTAGTTTTGCAAAATGAAACCAACCCACACACACTTCTGCAAACTAATACCAACCTAGAACCACTAAGACATGGTTGGTTTTGGTCTACCGCAGTGTATGTGGGTTGAGGCAAAAGGATATCCAATTATACCTTGAGATTAATATCAACAAAATCTATATATATAAAATTCAAAGGTGACTGACTGACATAGTGATCTATCAACGCACAGCCCAAAGCACTGGACGGATCGGGCTGAAATGTGGCATGCAGGTAGATGTTATGACGTAGACATCCGCTAAGAAAGGATTTTGATAAATTCTACCCCCAAGGGCATGAAATAGGGGATGAAAGTTTGTATGAAACTTTGTCAATTAAATTCCACGCGGACGAAGTCGCGGACACAGCTAGTAATTAAATAAAATAACTTTAAATTTGACAAAAATGCAGACGTTTCAAGTTTAGAAAATCAAGCCTCGTATTAATAAACCGCTCTCAAATTTGAGAGCGACCTTGGAAATGTCATTCTCATGTCATACCAGTACAAAATGACGCGACAAAAGCGTATTAAGACCGGTCTCATATTTGAGATCGATTTATTAATACGGCTCCAAGTATTTTTAATTGTAGAAGCATTTTACAATGAATAGTCGTAGGTATTACATTCGCTTATTTGCTTAGCTGGACAATCATTTAAAAAGCGCCTTTTTCGGTTTAATTACCTGTTCAATATTTTTTTTAAATATTCCATTTCCTCCATACATTTTCATATCATTGCTATGTAAGTGTAGCGATATTTATTTATTATAATTATTTAGCCCTTTTGACGTCCCACTGCTGGGCACGGGCCTCCCCTCAACATGAGGGGGATTCAGGCCATAATCCACCACGCTAGCCCAGTGCGGGTTGGCGGATTTCACATGTCTTTCGAAAATTGGTTAGATCTTCTAAGACATGCAGGTTTCCTCACGATGTTTTCCTTCACCGTAAGCAAGTGATAATCATATAGAAATTATGATTCGCACATAGATTTCGAAAAATCCAGAGGTGCGAGCCGGGATTTGAACCCAAGACCTGGTGCCCGCAAGACGCGTGCTTTAACCAATCGGCTATCACTGCTTATATTTATTTATTGGTGTTTAAAAATTTTAAAGTTGATAGTAGTACCACCCACGCGCAGAAGATCAGCGTAACGTTGCTATTATAGCTACGTGTCGTACAAAGGGAGCCGTAGGGATGCCCGTTACGATACGATATATCGGAATATCGAAACAGCACTATACGATATAGCGATATTTGATGCGATATTTTGACCATACGATACGCTTCGATATATCGCATTCTTATAAAAATATCGCATTACCGTATCGTATCAAACTATGTCGGTGATTAATTTGTATAATTTTAAAGTTCCTATTACATCATCACTAAACTATAATAGACAGTGCCATTGAATATATTGTTATTAGTAATAAGAGAATGATAACGTCGACAACATTGTTTATGGAACAAGAACAGCCGGCTTTTGTTTAGACTTGGAGGTAGATTTAAATATATCTTTTGACTTTGTACTATATACTCATTATATCGCATATTAATTGAAAGGCATGCGATACGGTTACGATACGATATATCGATACAAAGGAAATCGATAATATCGCGTATCGATACAACCAAGTTCGATACAGTTACGATGCGATATATCGATACAATACACTTTTTTGGGCATCCCTAGGGAGCCGGAAGACCAACTCCCCTTACCCTCCCTTTCTCTCACTCCCCTTGAGATCGCTCACGTGCGAGCAATGCCTTCGGTATTGCGATGACGACCGCTTGGCGCAGTGGTTCGAGCGTAGGCCGCTCGGCTAACTACACCGGGTGGTTGCGGGTTCGATTCCCGTCAGGGTAAATTTCGGAAATGGCCTTTTCGTAATTTGCCCTGGTCTGGGTGACACCGGGGTCGCCAGCAGTCCATTGTACGGTACCCATAGTACCAAGCGTTGCTTAATTTGGGACCGTAGAGTTGGTGTGTTCGTCTGGCGATATTTATTTATTGCAAGCATGTATAGGCTACTGCAACAGCTTAACATCAGGCGGAATTCACGCTAGTTTATCGACTTTTGTTACATAAAACAATATACAGTTAATTATACTAGGTGAAACAGAAAGGGTATACTATTTTTTTTGCAACTTAACTTTGTAAATATCAAACTATCTGCTTTGTGGGACAGTTGGAGTACTAAAGGTTTTGTAGACTTGTGAAATCTGTCAACAGCTGTATTCCTATAACACCTTTTGTTTTTCAAGTTTCCTCCAAAGCTGATAGTTTTAGAATTACAAAGTTACGTTTTATACCCTTTCTGATTCAACCGTATAGTACATAAGGTTTTATAGTATGCAATGTTCAGCTTTATATATATACTAGCTATGCCCGCGACTTCGTCCGCGTGGAATTTAATTGACAAAGTTGCATACAAACTTTCATCCCCTATTTTATCCCCTTGGAGGTAGAATTAATCAAAATCCTTTCTTAGGGGATGCCCACGTCATAACATCTACCTGCATGCCAAATTTCAGCCCGATCCGTCCAGTGGTTTGGGCTGTGCGTTGATAGATCACTATGTCAGTCAGTCAGTCACCTTTGAGTAATAGATATATAGATTTAAGTCCATAAGAACTTCTTGTAAAGACCTTTGTACACAAAACATTTCCACTGACCAAATACAGTAAAAAACATTTTGTTCTCGAGTCATATATTAGTCTGTAGTAATGTTTTAACACGCGGCCATTGACACGGTTTCCACAACACCGATAATTTCCATACATTTAACTGCATCCAGATCTCTTCTACGGCTATTGTTTGTCCAAAAATGTATAAGTACTTACACAGACAGAACAGTGCCGGCTTGAATGACCGCTATTAGTTTCAAAATATAATTGCAAAGCTATTTTTGGGATACATACTTCAACAATTTCATCGTCGCTGTGCGCGCCAGGGGTCGCCACCGGCGGGTGATGGATGCCGAAGTTGGTGAGCGGCGCCGAGGAGGAGGACGAGGAGGAGGACGGGGGCGCGGGGGGAGCGGGGGGAGGCGCCAGCGGGGGGAGCAGCGGGGGGGAGGACGACGCCGAGTCCGGCCGCAGGGGGTTGGGCGCTGGGGACCAAACGAAATTATTACTTTATCATTGTCACGTTACCGATCACGATTACGTTTCGTTACGTTACGTTACCCCCTAAGACTGACACGAATAAAACGAACTCAAATCGGGAGCGAACTTGAGTACGCTTTTGAAATGTCATCTTGCAATGGTACGACATAATAATGACATTTGCAAGATCGCACTCAGATTTGAGAACGATGCATTAATATACGGTCATTGGAATTATTCTAAGCTGTACTCACGGGTGCTCGATGGCGCGTGCTGCCGTGTCGGCTTCACTCGCACGGCGCGGAGCGAGCTCTTGCCGACCGGACGGCTGCTCTTCTGTAAACAATAACAACTACTATTATAGTTTATAATAATTATTATAGCTGTCGACCGCGGCTCCGTTCGCGCGGTTCCGTCGCGACCGTGGTACTTCGATAAAATAAAAGTAGCCTAAATTACTTCTTGTAACATCAGCTATCTGCCCGTGAAATTCCCGTCAAAATCGGTCCAGCAGTTGCGGAGATTAGCCGTAACAAACACACAGACAGACAGACAAACATTTTCTTTTTTGTTATTTATTAATTTGTATGGATTATTAGAATTTATAACAATTATTTATATCGTATGATCCAACGTAGTAGCCAACTCTGGTGTCGGAGTTTTCAGGCCACCGACACGGCTTAACGACCGTGTCAGCCGGGACTGACAGCTTAACATGCCCTCCGAAGCACGAATGGATGCGTTCAGTTGTGAATACCACTAACGGACACCCATCCAGGTGTTCACCGCTTCTAGCGATCTTGTTTAGGGAACGCGGTATGCGCTCGCACATATATTTATTTATTTTTGTGAGAAAAGTCTATGAATGCATTGGTGTATATGTGTCTCCATCTAGTTGTAACATATAAGTAAAATAATAATAATTTAGCCCTTTTGACGTCCCACTCCTGGGCACGGGACTCCCCTCAACACGAGGAGGATTCAGGCCGTAATCCACCACGCTGGCCCAGTGTGGGTTGGCGGATTTCACATGTCTTTCGAAAATTGGTTAGATCTTCTAAGACATGCAGGTTTCCTCACGATGTTTTCCTTCACCGTAAGCAAGTGATAATCATATAGAAATTATGATTCGCACATAGATTTCGAAAAATCCAGAGGTGCGAGCCGAGGTTTGAACCCAAGACCTGGTGCCCGCAGGACGCGTGCTATAAGCAATCGGCTATCACAGCTGTGTACATGTGTGCAGCAACATATAAGTTAGACATATATATTACTAGCTGTGCCCCGCGACTTCATCCGCGTAGTATTGGATTATTGGGTTAAAAAGTATCCTATATGTTAATCCCGGTTATAATCTATCTGTGTTCCAAATTTCATCCAAATCCGTTCAGTAGTTTTTGCGTGAAGGAGTAACAAACATACATACATACATACATACATACATACATACATACATACATACATACATACATCCACACTCACAAACTTTCGCATTTATAATATTAGTAGGATTTTTATGTTTCTTCTTGATTTGACGACGACAGAATTAATATAATTATCCAGATAGAACAAGCGTGGTACCGGATCATTGGTGTTGGCGTTGCCGGGAGTGTTGCTATTGATGCTGGCGGCGTGCCCGTTGAGCGGCGCGTGCGCGGCGGGCCGCGACAGGTCCTTCAGGAACGTCGTGTCCGCGGCGCCTGCACACACACACACACCATCAGTATCACCACAAACATCTGGGTCCCAAAATTTGAGAGACCCTTGTACTACGGCTACTGTCCAAACTGGGGGGTGATCCCAGATGTTAGACACCCAGATCATGGTGAAAACCGATTCCAAAAAAAGCTTTGAGCGCAAGAAGGCCACAAGTATTCCAATATCGATTACTACCTATGGGCTTTCGGCTCTCTCAATCGTAGTACGAAAGGGATCTATAATAGGTAATTTTCGCCTATCTTCTGTGGTTCTTCTGTGAAGCGTCATAGCCTAATGGTTAGAGGGGCTGTCCTCGTAACTGAGAGGCTCCGGGTTCGATCCCCATCGTGGCTATTAAACTATTGACGTGAGCCCACTCCTAACACAAGCATTAGCTTAGCTGGAAGGGTTTTTTAGTATATGTACTGCCGAAGCAAGTACTAGCTGGGTTAACGGGAATACTAGTAATGTGATGAACACACATTGCTAGTAATCTTAAAAAAAGAAGTAGTAGCCAGCCCGTATATGAGCTGTAGTCAAGTGGCTACAGCGTGGCTCTCCAATCGTAATTTAACAATCCATTTATTGGGTGTATCTTCCCAACAACCTATCGTAGATTACGTTAAATAAATATCATATAAATATCGCCAAACTGACACACCAACTGTATGGTCCCTCCCAAACTAAGCAACGCTTTTACTATGGGTACCGTACAATGGACTGGGGGCGATCCCGGTGACACCCAGACCTGGGAAAATTACGAAAAGGCAATTTCCGAAATTTGCCCCGGCGGGAATCGAACCCGCAACCACCATGAACCACTGCGCCAAGCGGTCGTCAAAAATTAAACGAAACTCAGCAAATAAATATTGGTTTTCATCTCGGATACGAGATACATTATTATTAATTTAGGTGTAGGTAAATAATTATGAAAGCAGCTATTAATAAATCGGTCTCAAATCTGAGAGCGATCTTGAATACACTTAAGACATGTCATTTTATACTGGTATGATATAACAATGACATTTCCATGATCGCTCCCAGATTTGAGATCGATTTATTAATACTTGGCATAAATGCCACATCTAGAACATAAAGCAAAAAAAATATAACATAATTTTTGATGTCGATTAACAATTCCAAAACAAACTCACCCAAACTCAGCTTCTGCGCAAGCGCACTCAAAAACAGGTTCCCTTGACACATATCTTTACTGTCATCTATCACTTTACTAGAATCACTCGTATTACGTTTAGCCACTAGGTCACTGATTAATGCACTATTATCATCGAACAGTTTCACCATATTGGGTTCAATCAACTTCTCCACGGGCTTCACCGAAATCTTCATCAACTTCTCTTCTTTGGGCAAAGAATCCAAGAACTCCTGATTCAACTGTTCCGCATTTTTGCCCATCAAATCTTCTTTATTCGTCATTTCGCCGGTTTCGTTGTCTATTTCAGGTTTTTGGGGCATAGGCGAGGGGGTTCGGAGGATCTTCTCGGGGGAGCACCCCCCCTCGTGCTGGGGGGAGTCTGTGACGTCGATGGTCGCGATTGTGTGCGGTTCGTCGATTCTGCCGTTTAGTTTGTAAGGGGGGTGACCGCGGCGCTCGTGGTTTTCGTAGGGGAGGAGAAATCTGGAAGAAAAAATATAAATATTTAATAATTACCATCCCCTATTTCACCTCTTAGAGTTTTATAATCGCGATTATAGATAGCACTAGCTGTGCCCCGCGACTCCGTCCGCGTTCTGTTGAAATTTTTCCTGAATTTTCTTTGCTATAAACCTCACGGAGCCCGAGACCTTTCCAACGAATGCAAAACCGTGGAAATCGGTTCGTGCGTTCTGGAGTTATAGCGTCAGGAAGGAAAACCCGTCTTATTTTTATATAGTAGATATGTCCTTCTCCATGGTTCAATTCTGTTATTATACCAAAATTCATCGGAATTGCTTTGGCGGTTTAAGCGCTTTTAACAAACAGACAGACAAATAGGAGTTACTACCGCATTTGGTAAAGCACGTCTATTGCGGACACAAAATCCTGGGTTAAAACTCAAGCTCGCACTTCTGGCTTTTCAAAATGATTTATAACTCGCTAACGGTGAAGGAAAACATAGCGGGGAAACCGAAAAACTAAAAAATTTTCGAAAGACATGTGAAATCCGCCAACCCGCACTGGGCCAGCGTGGTGGATTACGGCCTGAATACCCCTCGTAGTGAGCAGGAGCGGCACTTTAAAAGGGCTAAATTTTACTACGTATTAATATATCGCTCTCAAGTCTGAGAGCGCTCTTGAGTACGCATTAAACAATTCATTTTGTACTGATATGACATAAGAATGCTATATATAGATTCCAAGATCGCTCTCAGATTTGAGAACAATATATTAATACGGGCCTTGGGGGTGCCTGGCTGGCTCGCTTCGACCAATGGGTACGCGTCATTTTCCTCAGCTCATTAAAATGAAGCCATTCTATTAGTCGAAGCGAGCTGGCTAGCCAGTCCAACCAGCCCGTCCGTTTCAAGTCGACGGACACAGTTATTTTTCTATAGGACAGTCGACCTGCCTGATGTTAAGCAGTTAAACATAACCTATAGGTTGCTCGCACGTTGCCAGCCTGAAAAGGGGAGTGTGTGTGGGGGGTGTTGGGCTTCTCGGCCCTCTCACTAGAAACCCAGCTATTATGACAACGCAGATCCCCTGTGGGAGGGTGGAGCCAGCCCTTGTGTGAGTCTGTAGCCAAGTGGGTCCCGGCAGGGGGTACTCACCGCTCGTAGTGCCTGCGGGTCCTAGCTGGCTGGCGCTGCGCCAGCGCTCGCCACAGCTTGCGGCGGCACACGGCCTCGTACCCGCCGCGCGACCGCACCGCAGCATACAGCGCGCGCAGCGACACTGGTACAAACAACGCTCGTGTATACACACCACACCTGTGCCAATATACCTGCTGGGGATGCGCGGAATATTCGGCTCAATACTAAGGTATTATTCGGTTTCAATGCCGGAATTAAATTAATTTGGTTTTAAAGGGTTTCAAATGGTAACTTTTTGTATTTAAAAACTATTTATTAAAACCAAAGACGCGGCTTGGTTCCAGCGTAGGCCGCTCGGCTCACTGCACATGGTGGTTGCGGGTTTGATTCCCGCCGGGGCAAATAACGGAAATGGCCTTTACGTAATTTGCCCTGGTCTGGGTGTCACTGTGATCGCCCCCAGTCCATAGTACAAGCGTTGCTTAGTTTGGGTTGTACGGTACCCACAGTACAAGCGTTGCTTAGTTTGGGACCATGCAGTTGGTGTGGCAGTCTGGCGATATTTATTTATTAATTATTATTAAATAGTAAATCCACGAGCTGATAGTAAACGGGGGAGCGGGCCTGATAGTGGGTGTCGAATTCGAGCCCGCCGGCGACTTGCACTGAGCGGGGCATAAAGCAATTTTTACACCAAAACACGCTGAGCGCGAAACCGAATAATTATACCGAATATTCGGTTCGGTAAGACTCAAACCGAATAGTATTCGATTGTTCGGTTAAACCACTGTTCAGCGCATCACTAATACCAACTTTATCATATCTTAACCACCTTCCGCAGCTTCGCCAGCACAAATTCTCGATCAAAAAAGAAAATCATGACCATTTTTTTTATGTAGCTATACCTACAGCTCGATTTCTACCCTTAATTTACAATCGAAATACAGGCTGTCTAAAATGATAAACCCGATTGTAATCGGCTTAGCCGTTTCGCCGTGATACTCGAACAAACAGACAAGGATTTCAATAACATTAGATTCTGACTTAGACCTTGAAAATTGCCTAGCGTCTATTGTTTCCAAAATCATGTTCAATGAACAGACAGCTCGCGTACAATTTCGTAACAGTATAGATTATTTTACTAACACAAGGCCCCGAGACAATTAAACGAACGTTTGCGTATATAGGTATATACTACTACTATATATAGGTATGTCATATTATGTCCGCACAGGTGGTGTGTGCGCGACATAATAAAGGCGGATATTCACGAGCCTGCCGCAGGGGCTATCTAAGGCGGCCCGTATTAACAAATCGATCTCAAGTCTGAGAGCGATCTTGAGTACGCTTGTGACATGTCATTGTGTACTGGTATGACATAAGAATGAGATTTGCAAGATCGCTCTCAGATTTGAGATCGGTTTATTAATTGCCTTAGCTGCCTCTTTGATTGCAATATGTGTAGGCGAAATGGAGCAAGTTATGGAATTAAATAAATAATCAATAAATATCGCCAGACTGACACACCAAATTTATGGTTCCAAACTATGCAACGCTTGTACTATGGGTAGCGTACAATGGACTGGGGGCGATCCCGGTGACACCCAGACAAGAGCAAATTATGAAAAGGCCATTTCCGAATTTGCCCCCATTTTGTGTTTGGCTTAGAATAAACTCTTTTCGAATATTGTAATATAATTAAATAAATGTAATTTTATTTCTCTTTTCGGGTGTTTTGAAAATGTTGGCAACATCTTCACGGGTTCTCTACTAATCCTGCCGCAGGGGCAATCTAGGGGGTTTCTACAAACTTTCTTACTGAATGGCAAGCACGTGTGAAGAAGCCCCCTAGATTAACCCTGCGGCAGGCACGTGAGAAGGCCGCTTTATATATTGCCACGTGTCGCGCGCGCGAAGGACACAGCAGCAGCGGTGCGGCCGCCAAATGATACGATTAATGTGAAAAGTAAACAATTCTTTTGGTAATATTAAGGATGGTTCATTTGAATTTACTTCATTGTTAATAATTTAAAGTTTTATTATTCGAGAGTGTGGGTGGACCCATCGTCAAACTCAACTCAAACTCAAAATTATTTTTATTCACGTAAGCCAACAAAGCATATATGAATAGTCAGAATCTACCACCGGCTCGGAATGCCGCTCCCACTGAGCAGATCCGGCAAGAATCTTAATGGTTACTCTTTTCAATGAATAAGTGTCTGTGTGAGTCACACTTAGGATGACTTCAGCTAAGCTGAGGATATTAACCGATGCTACCTATTGGTCGAAGCGATCGTGCCTGCTTCATAGCACAGCCCAAATGGACGGTCACCCTCAGGGTATATTTGTGCTAGCTACATATAGATTGCAATCCGGCTGCTAGATTGTAGTTTGGGCGCGGTTCAGACACACCATCCGTCATTATCATAGACAATGTTATTTATGCTCTTTACACGGGATGCATATAAAATACTAAACAGTAAAACAATCTTAGAACCAAATTACTAGCATATTAACCAACAAGAATGAGTTATAATGACATTTGAATCAGTACATTGAATCAATTTGGTGAATTGAATCAATTTATCGGGTCAATTTTTTTGTCGACCTGTTGAATCAATTTGTTGACCCAATTTGTTTAAATCAGTGACTAATCAATAGGTATATCAAAGCAATATATTGATTCTATATACCTATTAAATCTATCCGTTGCATGGACTGTAAAATTGTCAATTTCCCTGTCACTAATAGTGTCGGCTGTCATACTCACAATCTTTCAGCGTGTGCGAGGGCTTGAAGATCTGGTTCCTGTCCCTGTAGAACAGCTGGAGCTGGCGCAGGAAGGCGGAGTCCTCGGGCGTGTCCTCGCGCCGGCCCTCGCCCGCCTCGTCCGAGCTGTGCCGCTCCGCGCCGCCGTTGCGCAGCGACAGCCGCCGCGGGGTCTGCGCATGAACACGAGGATGCAAACGATAAATATCGCAAGACCATCATACGCTGAATCTGGGCTGCTAAACCACAATGTGGCCCACGGACGTACTTTAAATAGCCCACGGGCCGCATTGTGGTCCACCGACGAACTTTAAATGGCCCACGGGCCGCAATGTGGCCCACGGATGTACTTTAAATGGCCCAGAGGCCGCAATGTGGCCCACGGATGTACTTAAAATGGCCCAGGGGCCACATTGTGGCCCACGGATGTACTTTAAATGGCCCACGGGCCGCAATGTGGTTCACGGATGTACTTAAAATGGCCCAGGGGCCGCAATGTCGCCCACGGACGTACTTTAAATAGCCCAGGGGCCGCAATGTGGCCCATGGATGAATTTTATGGCCCGCGCAAAATAATTAGAAAATTCCTATAAAGTTGAAAAAGTTTTGTACCGTCAGGGGCCGACCAAAAATGTCTTAATCGTTCTTAGGGCTCGACTGTTAAAAAAGTTGAGGAAACTTGCGTTAAACGCTTAGATGAGAATAATAACATAGACTGAGCGCTTAGAACTAGTGAGTGACGCCAGCGAAAGTAATACCAAAAAACACCAAAATTTACACACAATTCTTTAAGATCCAAATTCGGTGTACAATTTACACTAATTTCTAAGCCATTGGATGTGTTCTAAGGTCCGTAACTGAGAAAACATGATCGTTAGATACGTATAGTATGTCTTTCCTCGGCATCTATTTATCAACTACCTTAACATCTATAAATAAACAATAAATAAATAAATATCGCCAGAATACCACACCTACTGTATGGTCTTAAACTAAGCAACGCTTGTACTATGTGTAGCGTACACTGGACTGGGGGCAAACTCGGTGACACCCTGACAGGGGCAAATTACAAACAGGCCATTTCCGAACTTTTCCCTGACACGGGAATCGAGCCCGCCACCACCCGGTGCAGTAAGTCGAACGGGCTGCCGGTAGTAAACTCACCAGGTCCTCCTCGGTGTGGTCGGGCGCGTCGGAGGAGTCGGAGCGGGGCGGCGCGGCGTCGCGCGCGGGGTCGTGGCTGGGGTCGGCGGCGGCGCGGCGCCGGCGCCCGCGCGGCCGCCCCTTCAGCCGCGGCGCCAGGTGGCTGCACACGAACTCGTGCCCCTCCAGCTCGGGATACTCAAACGTGTCCTAGTGACGGGGAGTTGAATCAATTTGTTGACCCAATTTGTGAGTTGGTTCCAATTCTTCGATCCAATTTGATGGTTGGTTTCAATTAATTGATCCAATTTGGCGGTTGGTTGATTTGTATATTGAATATTATATTGGGGCAAAATAAACATATTTAGGTCATTGGACTGGGGTGACGTTATCTTTCACTTTATTTCTATTAGATTTCGGGTTGTGTTGAGTGTCAGCTTTGGAATATGAGTGTCTAGACTAGTGTCAGGTGTTAATTATTAAGTGTCAGTGCTTAGTCTTCAAGTGTCGTGTTGATTGTCAGTGTAAGGCCCGTATTAATAAATCGATCTCAAGTCTGAGAGCGATCTTGGAAATGTCATTCTTATGTCATACCAGTACAAAATGACATGTCAAAAGCGTACTCAAGACCGTGTTTGAGTGTCATTACGAGTGTCAGATGTCATCCCTAGAGTGTCAGGTGTCATCCCTCGAGTGTCAGGTGTCATGCCACGAGTGTCAGTAGTCAGCCCTCGAGTGTCTGGTGTCATGCCTCGAGTGTCAGGTGTCATCCCTCGAGTGTCAGGTTTCATACCTCGAGTGTCTGGTGTTATGCCTCGAGTGTCAGGTGTCATCCCCGAGTGTCAGGTGTGTCATCCCTCGAGTGTCAGGTGTCATGCGTCGAGTGTCAGTGGTCATCCCTCAAGTGTCAGTGGTCATCACTTGAGTGTCAGGTGTCATCCTTCGAGTGTCAGGTGTCATCCCTCGAGTGTCAGGTGTCATCCCTCGAGTGTCAGGTGCCATGCCACGAGTGTCAGTAGTCATCCCTCGAGTGTCTGGTGTCATGCCTCGAGTGTCAGGTGTCATCCCTTGAGTGTCAGGTTTCATCCCTCGAGTGTCTGGTGTCATGCCTCGAGTGTCAGGTGTGATCCCCCGAGTGTCAGGTGTGTCATCCTTCGAGTGTCAGGTGTCATGCCTCGAGTGTCAGTGGTCATCCCTTGCGTGTCAGGTGTCATCCCTTAAGTGTCAGGTCTCATCTCTCGAATGTCAGGGCCCGGCCACCGCACGTACCTTGCAGTACAGTATCCTGGTGTTATTGGTGGGGGCCGCGTAGCCGCCGAGCGCGGCGACCAGCGAGTCCCGGAGCCAGGCCGCCTGGATCCCGTCCAGCCGGGACAGCAGCGCGCGGTAGCGGCAGTACCGGGGGTACGAGAACACCACCACCCCTGGAGCTTCGGAGTCAACCACTGTGGAGGAAGTAGACAATCAATACCAGGGGCCCAGAACTGTTCACTGGTAGCGGTTATTTTTCTTGGAGTGACTGGTCCCGCCATACACCTCCGCCACTGTTACTCCTGTAAACTAGGATCGACAATGGTGACCAATAATGACGTCGAGGTTTGACCCTCGACGAGTCCTGGGGACAAGTTAAATTTCCAACTGTATGGTCTCAAACTAATCAATTCTTGTACAATGGACTGGGGGCGATCCCGGTGTCACCGAGACCAGGGCAAATTACGAAAAGGCCATTTCCGAAATTTAGCCCAGCGGGAATCGAGCCCGCGACCACCATGTGCAGTGAGCCGAGCGGCCTACGTTCGAACCACTGCGCCGAGTAAGCGAGCGGGAGCTCGCTCACAAGTTAGCGGCGACCAACCTTGACGCTTGGTCGGGGTTCGGACACGCGAAGTACATGCATTTGCGTCATCATCATCATCATCATCATCAGCCTATACTTGTCTACTGCTGGACATAGGCCTCCCCTAATGAGCGCCACAGCGCCCTGTCTTCAGCTTGCCGCATCCAGCATCTGCCTGCAGTCTTTCGCAGATCGTCATCCCACCTGGTCGGAGGGCGTCCTACACTACGCTTGCCGAGTCTTGCATTTGCGTAATCTATGTAAATCTATATCTCTGAACTCACCAATGGCCTTCTTCTCTTTGTCGACGTCGCTGAAGTCGAGCCGCGTGTGGTGTAGCGGCGCGGTGTGGCGCGGCTCGGCGGGGGGTGCGCACGCGCCGCGCCACACCGCGCGCAGCCCCCACCGCCACTCCCCCCCCGCACACATCCAGGTCATCAGGTCGTCCGCACGGACCACCACCTTCTCATTTATGGCTAGGACTTCGTGCTGGAAAGAGGAAAGGCATCTCGTTAGGTCATTGGTATAGTGTGTTTTTAAGCCCCGACGAAAGAAGATGGGTGTTATAAGTTTAACATGACTCGCTCATCCGGTGCAACACAGTCTCAATTGATAACAGGAAATTTTTCACGACAGGGATTTTAATTTTTTTTCATCGTTATTTACAATGAGTAAGTAGTTTATACTTATTTAAGGCTTGATTACATAATCTTACTAATCTTACTTAATATTATAATCTTACTTCTTACTTTATAATTATAATTATAATTATAATATAATATTATAAATGCGAAAGTAACTCTGTCTGTCTGTCTGTCTGTCTGTCGCTCTTTCACGCCTAAACTACTGAACCGATTCCAATGAAATTTCATACACAGATAGTCTAGAGCCTGAGAAAGGACATAGGCTACTTTTTAATGCGAAACAAAAGTTTTAAGGGGTTGAAAGGGGGGATGAAAAGTTGTATGGAAGTATCGTCATTTTTAGAGCTATAAGCTTGAAACTTATTTTTTTGGCTGTTGATTCGATATAAATAAATATGACATTCAAAGTTTGTAAGTGTGTTAACGTCAATGGTGTAAAATAACAATAGGGAATAGGGGATGAAAGTTTGTATGGAAATATAGCTCTTTGCAGTGAAGCACTGCAAATAGATCATTAAAGTATTTGTACGTATGTGTCTTATTTGTAAAAAAAATAGCCTAAATAATTAAAATGCTACCCAAAGACACTATTTCAAGCGGACGAAGTCGCGGGCATAGCTAGTGCTAAATAAAAAGATAAAGTAGAACTGATATTAAAAAAACTCATAAGAATGATGGATGACCTGCAGTTCTGTCATTGTGACACTAGTTCTAACAAAAATTATAGTCATTACGCCATAGTAAATGAACCGAATGCTAATGTTTCACGAAAATCGGTTCAGCCGTTTGAAAATTATCAGCTCTTTAGTAGTTTAAAAAGTCGTCGCATCCGGGGTCTTTTATTTTTTTCCTTTACATACGGATTTAGTAAACAATTTTAGCGTGTCTTTTTAATGTAATTCGTCCTTCGTAATTATTAAAAGACATTCTAATAATACTTTAAATATAATATTTTTATTTTATTTTAATAACATTTGTTTAACCATTTGGGAAGTAATTCTTTATTATACATAAACAGGTATTTGAAGATTAAACATTTAAAAAGGTATGCCAAGATTGTTTACTACATTCGCATCCTATGGAAAAATACACCATAATGTAGGCACGCTTTATGGCCACCCCCCTCTCGTCCCCACTCGCCCCCGGGTCGACAACGTGCAAGCAATGCCATTGGTTTGCAAGCATCTATAGGCTACAGTAACTGCTCAAGTTTAGGCGCGTATGCTTGCTTGCCGACTTCGTTATCTATATAATTAATACGTAAAGCAAAAACTTTCAACCGCTTAATACGAAAAGTACGCGGGCGGAGGAGTATGAAATTCGGCACACTTATAATTTATATAGAGAAGGAGTGCAGAATGCTAATATTTTTATATTATATTACTCAGAAATACATTAAAATCAATAAATAATTACACACACTACTATGAATTGACACACACACATTTGTAACCTCCACACCGAGTGACTGTCTGACTGACAAACATCATCATCACCTTGCCCTTATCCCACACTAGGTGGGGTCGGCGCAGCAAGTTCTCTTCTTCCATCCAAGCCTATCATCCGTCATCTCTGTACTCACTCCCTTTTCGTTCATACCCTGTCTGACTGACAAACGGTGACAGTTTTCGGAGGGCGGGACTTCCATAGTGCATTCTGCGTTTGCTGTATCAAATAGTCTTTAACAATAAAACCTTAAAGACTTCCAAAATTAAAATTTAAATGAATTATGGTCGAATTTCGACCATTATAACGGGAATACTAGTTAATATAAAATAGACTCGCAATAATACTTTTAATTGAGGGTGTTCTTTCTCGTATATCGAGCTAAAAATCGCCTATACAATTTTTTTGCTATATAACAAAATCCGCGAAAAGCTTGCTGGCGGTACAGTCACAGGCATAATGTATTGTACAATATATAAGTGAGATAAGATTTCTGCTGACTGTACACGTGACGGCTATGTGTACATAATTAAACGGAGTCCGAATAAATCGGGACGCTCGCAGAAATTACCCAGAGGGGTGGGGTGCAGGGACGGACTCAGACATGTTTGTACGAAGCGGATTCATAATACTTAGTTATTGTTGTAATAATAATAAAAAGGTACATTATATTTTGCAATGCACCTTAGATAATCCTACTAATATTATAAATGCGAAAGTTTGTGAGTGTGGATGTATGTATGTATGTATGTTTGTTACTCCTTCACGCAAAAACTACTGAACGGATTTGGATGAAATTTGGAACACACATAGATTATAACCGGGATTAACATATAGGATACTTTTTAACCCAATAATCCAATACTACGCGGACGAAGTCGGGGGGCACAGCTAATGCTAAATAAAGATGATAGTTACGGCAAAAACATAACTGATGTGAAGTTGATATTTTTATAGCAGAATATTTTTATGAAATACCTACAATTTTATTAATTGCTTGTAATCCTTTTAGTATTTATTTAGTATATTATTTTTAGAACGAATATTTAGGTATATAATTTACTAGCTGTCCCCCGCGACTTCATCCGCGTAGTATTGGATTATTGGGTTAAAAAGTATCCTATATGTTAATCCCGGTTATAATCTATCTGTGTTCCAAATTTCATCCAAATCCGTTCAGTAGTTTTTGCGCGAAGGAGTAACAAACATACATACATACAAACATACATACATACATCCACACTCACAAACACTCGCATTTATAATATTAGTAGGATTATTATTATTTAGTCTTATAAGCACAACTTACTTTGTTAAATTATTTGAGGTATTATCCTTTTTTTATAGTTACATTGTAACAAATAAGAAAATAATAATTATAAAAAAACAATTTTTCGTTTCTCCGAATCCGTCCCTGTGCGGATCTAACTGAAGGGTGGGGGTGGGGGGTTTGAACTAAAATTGCTTTCAAATAAGTAACAGAGCCGCGGGGTTATTCCGTACGGTTGTGGCGATGCCGTTTCTATATCGTTTCGATGTCGACACATCTATATTATATAAAAAAACGGTTTTATTCCAAAAAAAAACGTTAAACAGGTGATGAATGCGTGTCTTGACAAATTTCACAAGGGAAACTTACTAACTATTTTCTAACTTTTATTTAATACATTTTCAAAGTTTGCACGTAACGAGTATCTGAATTTTGATAATCGAAAAATTATATTATTTGAATACAAAGTATCCATACATCATACTATAATCACACTAATATTATAAAGAGGAAAACTTTGTTTGTTTGATTGTAATGAATAGGCTCCGAAACTACTGAACCGATTTGAAAAAATCTTTCACTATTGGGAAGCTACACTATGACATAGGCTATAATATATTATCAAAAAAATTTGGGATCCTTACTAAAACTCGAATAATGTAACCGCAATGTACCCGTGCGAAGCCGGGGCGGGCCGCTAGTTTTGTTATAATTTCAATGTACCCAGCACCAGAATACTGAGAAAATGTATCTTAAATATTTAGCTCGCTCGTTTAGTTTCGTTTTAGCTTCAGTACGGAACCCTCAAAATAATTTAACTCTTGATGGATTATTATTATAAATTCATTTGCTTTTGTATCTAAGTATTCATGACAGATATGTTTTGTCTTTTTGTTCACATTATTATTATTTCTATTCAAAATTCTTTATACATATATAAATTTCCGTTCCCGTTAATTATTCTCCTCCTGAACGGCTCGACAGATTTTAATGAAATTTTATATTTATTTTGTACTGATGAGGTTTCCTTAGTTAGGATCTTAGCTACAGCTGGATCCGATAGATCCGATATTTTCGACATCCAGAAACTAAAATTTAAAGCAAAGCCGCAGCCAAAAGCTATTGTTAATAATAAATAAAATATTAATGCGACAAGTAAATGGAAACGACTCGTTTTCCATAAGGCGACCACGGTACCCTAAGCTGTAGAGAACCATGCGGTTTACGTTTACAATTAAATTTAACATAAATGTGTTCACGCGACCGCGTGAGTGTGCGTGCGGTGCGGATGTGTGTGCGCGCGCTGTGCATGAATCGTATATGAATGTGTGTATGTTTGCGTGTGGACGAACAAGGTGATGCTGTACAGGTTGATGTTATTATTAATATTTTTTTATCAACATTTATTTATGTATATAAAAAAAGTGATTGTTTTTAGAAGACTATAGTAGCATTAGGTTGGAAAAGAAAATAAACAATTATATTGCCACCATTTTGTGTGCACTTCTCCCTAGGTGCTCGATAATAAAGAATTAATCTATACCTAAGGCCTGCCTTCAATACGAGGGGTATTCAGGCCATAATCCACCACGGTAGCCCGGTACAGGTTCTTTCGAAAATTCCGCAAGCAAGTGATAATCATATTGAAATTAAGTATGATTCGCACATACACTTCGGAAAACGCAGAGGTGTGGGCCGGGGTTTGAACCCAGGTCTTCCTACCCGCAAGACGTGCGCTTAACCAATCAGCTACCACTGCATTCAATTTTTTTATTCAAAAATAGATTACGTTGCTAATGTGAGTTTATCTCATTACTATTCCCGTTAGCCCCTCCAGCTAAGCTAATGCTCGTTTTAGGAGTGGGTTCATGTCAATAGTTTAATGGCCAGGATGGGGATCGAACCCGGAACCTATCAGCTACGAGGGCGGCCCCTCTAACCGCTAGGCTATTGTAACCTTCAAAAATGGAAAAGTTGCCTTGATAATATTTTTTTTATGTAAAAATAACACACTGTATAAGCTCACATGTGACACGCACACACCGGCGACGCACACTCCGGCACAGAATTGATAGCGCTCGTCGGATCTATCGGTGCAACGCCCCGGTTAGGGGCGCGACGCACTGGATTACGATTTGAAATTTTGAATTTCAAACTTGTGTCGCCATTACTGCGGCGGTTAGTATTAATAAATTTAAATTTCGAAAATTTGACTTCACTTCTTTGGTGTCTCATAAATACAGACCAGAGCCGAATTTGGAATTAAAAAAACAAAATTATGCAAATATTCTAAAAAATTGCAAACTTTAATTTTTTACAAAAAATAACGTCTGCAATTTTTTAAAGCCACGTGCATGTGACAAAAACAGCGAGATTTTTAAACAAAATAAGGACTATATTTACGAATTGTTCACATATTATCACAAAAGTAATAATCCTATAGGTCTACCAGAATCTCATGGCAAATGGGGAAATAAAAATTTGTTGTGTGCAATACTGGGGAAATTGGATTAAACGATCTTGATACTGTTTAATTTTTATTTATATATTTAGTCATTAATTAACATAAAGTATACTAGGTATGTGTATGAAATTGTTGTTATGCATCGGGTTCTTAACATAGGAAAATATGACAAAAAAAATAAATCCAATCATATATTACTTTATGTACTAATTTATTATAATGTTACGTACACGTACAGGGGTAGGTACAATTAATGCCGTTAAACGTGTAAAAAGGGTTTATTTCGCTCTCCACAAACTCGACAAATACACAGTACTAGTTCACTACTAGTACACTAGTTCACTAAGACTAGTTACACACAACAAGCACCGTTCCGAATCACTTAGCAGACTCGCAGTATTCCAATATTATCGCTCAGGTCACTGGTATAATTGCTTTTCGTTCGCTTACTTGAGTTCCGTACACAAAATGATCAAAATGATCCTTTTTGATTGGCATTTAAAATATTCAAAACCTGTCTCCTTAAGTATAAGTCTGTAAAAAATAATAAAATTTATCATGTTACTGAAACGATAGCTTAGTCAATCATCAACATCAACATCAGTCTAAATACTCGTACGTCCCACTGCAGGGCACAGGCCTCGTCTTACGAGTGAGAAGGATTATTACTTAATATTTTTCTTACCTCAGAGATTCTCTCCCTCCGTTGAAATCAATTTCTTGTCGAAGAATTTTTAACAGTTTTATTTCTGTTGGAATTTCCTTCCGAACTGTATAAAATTCATTTACTTTATTCCTTATCAACTGTAAATCGAAACTGTCCAAGTTGATTTTCTTCTTCCCCGCTCTCCTCTTTTTACCAGGCGTGGAAAATACACCATCGTTCGATGTGCACTCACCTATGATTCGCCGTATAGTAGTACTGAAAACCCCTATAAAGAAGCTATAATTAAGTAAGATAAATATAAAATAAACTAAAAGTATCAAAACAACTCAGTCCAACTTACCGGTCAACTCTACGACGCGCTTTAAAATCAAAGATTGAGTTTGATTTACGCCTTCTTCTTCCCTTATTTTACGATACACATTGAAAACAATATTTCTCGCTTGAGATCGAAGTGGCTTTTTCGACATTTTCACAAAAACAATAAATTGCCAAGAAGATATCACAAAATCTCAACAGCGGTTGACAAACCTTGTACTTTGATTTGGCAGGTGACAATTGACATTGCCATATGAAAATCACATTTTTTTATATTTTTTTAATGCCATGAGATTCTGGTAGACCTATACTAATATTATAAATGCGAAATTTTGTGAGTGTGGATGTTTGTTACTCCTTCAGGCAAAAACTACTGAACGGATTTGGATGAAATTTGGAACACAGATAGATTATAACCTGGATTAACACAATATAATACTTTACTAAGTCTACGCGGACGAAGTCGCGGGCATAAACTAGTATAGATATAAAATAAGGATCTAATTTTTAATAGCTGGATAAACAAGTAAGTCTTATTACCTGTAGGGTCTAAGTATTTTTTTAGACTACGAGTACATACGGTGTTAAAAGTCAAGAACGCCAATAAAAAGGTTAATTATATGCAAATTAGATAAATATGCGTTTGTTTAGTGTTGGAGGTATATTTAATAACCGATAAAATATATATCATAGAATGTATTTATTTAAATTTAATAATTATTGGCAGGGCATAGATTTGTCTAATTTAAATAAAATCAAATACCTATAAGTATAATATATTTTTTATGAGAAATAGGTGTTGTGAGGAATACAAATAAATATCGAAATTGAACGGTATATAAATGATACTAGAATTGGATATAGCTTCGGATAATGAAACCAACCCACACATAACTACGTCTACAGGTCAAAACCGACCCTAGTTCATGTGGTTGTAGGTTGGTTTCAGTTTGCAGAAGTATGGATAATTGGGTCCATTCTGCAAATATTAAATTATCAAACATTATTCTAGCTTTAGCCTCATACCTAATCATTTCTACTCCTATTTTTTCTTTTGTCAGAAATAGGTACTATTTTAAGTGGGTACCTGTATTCAAGAACGTGCAAAAATATTTTTAGTAACGCGGTGTGCGCCGAGCCTTATCGACATAAATTCTCAATAACACGAAATGGCGGCGCGGGGTCGCAGTGCGCGGGGAGGGGCACAGGGACGCACTCGGCACTTAGTGAATTAAATTAATTGAATCATTACCGTGTTACTACTTGCTACTAAATAGTTTAAACATGTTGTTTTACTGGGTAAAATTTTACATAACTTGTTTTTAGTTTTTAACTAATTATACATAATAACACAGTTAGTGTTTTAACTGACGATGCTTAAGCTATACTGATACTGAAGCCGGCATTATAATTTATTTAATTAAACAATAATCGAGAAGATATTTTTTTCAGTCAACCATCAAGCCCTATTCTACTAAAGAGCGCTTAAGAGTCGACCTATTTCCGATGTTATTCTTGTCCTAAACGATTTGACCGATTTTGAATTGTTTTTTAGATACTTTTGGTGTAACCTGGATAGTTCTTAGACATGGTTGTACCCGGAAGGTGGTGCTGATGTCGATATCCGAAAGGCAGAGTGGCTAGCGAAGCTGTGGGCAAAAATAGTCGGGGTATGATTTATAAAGGACATAAAGTAATTGACGAATCAATTTGAGATAAAAAGATGAACACGCTCCGACCTTTTGCAAATTTTACGACTCCGTCGAGCGTCGCGAATGTTTAATTAATCCGACGGTTACTACTATGGTTCAAAAAACCATGTATACACAGGCAGTTTTCTTTATTTGACTTCACGTATCATTTTGATAGTTCTACACAGTAAAAAAAAAAAAAAATTGCCCTTTTGACGTCCCACTCTTGGGCACGGGCCTCCCCTCAACACGAGGGGGATTCGGGCAATAATCCACCACGCTGGCCCAGTGCGGGTTGGCGGATTTCACATGTCTTTCGAAAATTGGTTAAATCTTCTAAGACATGCAGGTTTCATCACGATGTTTTCCTTCACCGTAAGCAAGTGATAATCATATATAAATTATGATTCGCACATAGATTACGAAAAATCCAGAGGTGCGAGCCGGGGTTTGAACCCGAGACCTGGTAGCCCGCAAGACGCGTGCTTAACCAATCGGCTATCACTGTTCTACACAGTGACTCCGTGAAATGTATACTTAGTTAATATAATTTACTAAATCATAACGATCCCTTCACATTTACGTGCGTGAATTAATAGTATTTTTAAATCACAATATGACTTATAAAAAAATAAAAATATGAACGTAATTACTACAGGTGCATACAGGAAATAAAACCAGATCCAACCTACAAAAAAATTAGTTTCTCAATGTTGAAATAACGAATTTCGTTTTGTTTTTCATATCTAATTAAATTTCATAGTTTTCAAATTATTTAACGTTGAATAAATTAATGTATTAACAATACCTCTCTTAGCCAGACCAAAGAAAAACGTAATTTATCAGTTGAGCAAACATCGGTCGTGTATTATTTACATAAACACATATAAAGCTATATACATGTTATACGAGGTGTGTTCAAAAAGTAAGGTGACTTTTTGAATTTCGCGGGCAAAGTACATTTGATTTTCGATTTTTTTATTTTGTTGCATTGGTACACATGTCCTGAGCATATGTTGCAATTTTCAAGTGTATAGCATCTTTAGTTTATTTTGGACAGTTATAAATGTCTGACATATTTTGGTGTGCTCGGCGATTTTCATCTATCAAAAAAAAATGATCAAAGAGTTTGCAAAAAATTTTGTGTAAAAAATGGAATTAAGTGCTCCAAAACAAGTTGAAATGTTGACAGTGGCATACGGTGAGTCTACTCTTAGTAAAAAAAACGTTTATAAGTGGTACAAGCCCTTCCAAGATGGCCGAGAAGATGCCAATGACCAACCTCGCTCTGGACGCCCCAGCACGTCAATGTGAAGGTTTTGCTTACAGTTTTCTTTGACTGTAGGGGCATGGTGCATCATGAGTTATTGCAACAAGGTCGTACGGTTAATACGGAGTATTACCTTGAAGTTATGCGCCGTTTGCGAGAAGCAATACGAAAGAAACGTCCCGAATCGTGGGTAAACATTTCATGGCGTTTGCATCACGATAATGCACCTGCTCACTCATCGTTGCTTGTGAGAAGTTTTTTGACCAAAAACGGCACTACAATCATGCTTCAGCCACCATATTCACCGGATATGGCCCCATGCGACTTTTTCCTGTTCCCAAAACTGAAGAGACATATGAAAGGACGAAGATTTCCAACAATTGAGGAGATAAAAACTGCATCGCTGGAAGAGCTGAAGGCTATACCAGAAAGTGATTATCAGAAGTGCTTTGAGAATTGGAAAAAGCGTTGGCACAAGTGTATTATATCTAAGGGGGATTGCTTTGAAGGGAACAACATAAATATTGATGAATAAATAAATAGTTTTTCATAAAAATATAAAGTCACCTTACTTTTTGAACACACCTCGTATGTATACACTGTTGTTAAACACAGCATGAAAAAATATCATAGAAGTTAAAAGCGACTAGAAACGACACTTTTATAATTATTTACTTTCAGAAGGAATATCATCTAGCGCCAAAGGTCTATCCGCACAAAAAGAGACACACACAGATATTGTGTGGGACAGTTTTTAAAAACAAATATTAGACGTTTTATTAAATATAGACTTCACGTTATGTAGATAATTTTATTTAAGATATGACCTTATCTATGCGCTGCGATAGCAAGATGTAGCCGGGGGTAGTAAGTATTTTTTTTGTAACCGCAACAAATATCACAAACAAAAGCACACGAGAGTCACGTCTACTAGGCATTCATTATTCGTATGATCGTGAAACACACTTATTACGTAAATAACAACCGTTGACATTGAAACTTTAAAACGAACTAACGGCCGTAAAAGTTGCTATAAAACATGAATAAAAAAACACTTTCATTTTAGTTATTATTGTGACATTTCGTGATTAAGATACTTACTAAAATTTATTTCATAAAAACTACTAAAATCTTTCGAGCGCCTAATTAGTGTACAATATCATTGTTAAGGGCAATTTATTCTGCCTACGATTGGGAGGTTCGGTGGAAAACGTACATCACACAATAACGAATGCGAAAGCACAAGCGCAAAAAAAAAAAACCAGGAAACAACAACATACTAAGGAAACACACAACTTCTCCCAGAGCAGCATTTTAATAACTTCGCTTTTTCCGTTACAAATTAGGTAGCACAAATTAAACTACAAAAAAAAACCGGTAATAAAAGAAAAAAAAACTAAATATCACTTCGAGTACGTCCCCTGCGGAATACAGTGAAAGATGAGAGTTGGGTCGGATACTACGATCAGACAGTTTTGATACTGCAACATGAACACTTACGTCAGTGTGTTGACAATGCATTTTATAAATTATTGTTGTTAAACAAAACGTTGCAATGATCTCAATCGCAATCGTGAAGATTTTGAACGTTCACTTTCAACCGAAACCGGATTTAAGTGTGTTCCCACGCTCTACAGGATGGAAAAAAGTCGGAGATTTAAGGGAAAGTATCTTAAATAATAGTGACAGCAAGGTACATTATTAACATTGTGATAAATATATATATCTTTCACTGTTTTTAATATACCGTACCGTAATCAATATTATCTAGACTAACATTCGGATATTGAACGACAAACCCTGTTCTCGCAGTGTATCGATTATGAATGCGACAAGTCTCGATTATAGTTCGATGTCGCATCACTAATCAAGTTGCCAGTTTCAAATTTAAAAATGTCAAACACTAGAATCAGAAAATATGGCCCGTATTAATCAATCAATCTCCAGTCTGAGAGTAGTTTTGAGTAAGCTTTTGACGTTTCATACTGTACTGGAATGACATATAAGAATGAGTGACTCCATTTTGGTTTTTCCAAAATGGACGGTCACATTTTTGTATTGTACTGTTATTAATTGTGTTTGTTATTGCAATTCGGTACTCGACATTGGCAGAATCATATTGGGATTGACCCAATTGTAAGAGGCCAATAATATATAAAAAAAGACATAAGAATAACATTTCCAAGATCGCTCTCAGACTTGAGATCGATTTATTAATACGGGGGTAAAACACGTAATTGCGTGAGTAACATTTCCTCATTGCTATCTGTGCTCTAGAATCTGTTTTGTGTTGATACAAAAAATAATAACAAGTATCAAAACCAAACAATCGCTGTAAACAAATGCTCACGAAGTTTCGACGGCGCCGTAAACGCGAAAGGGTATAAGTACGTAATCGCACGTTTTCGATGGAGCCGCTTTGAACCGTATAAAACAGGCTATAGAGTCGAAATTCCTTGTGCTATTTGTCTAACTTATTAATATAACCTAGCTCGTACAGAATTTGAAGATTAGGAAACCATGTTTTTTTTCGTTTTTTTGTGCCGTCCTGTTTTTATTTTCGCCTATTTTGTGTACTTATCTAGAAGCGGCGATAGTGCGGCGGTTCACCAGGTCGTCTGACTCGCTCAGAGGTCACGGGTTCGACTCCTGATGGTAACTTTAACTATTAGACCTGCTGTCTTTAATTTAGCATCCTGTGTTCCTCTCAGCCTAGGGACTACCTAGCTAAGAAGGGTTCTGGGCATTCGCAGGCGGGGAAACAGCTGCTTTCAAAATTTACTTAAATACGGTTACTGCAAAAATGTCGGCGAACCAAAGATTAAGATTAAAAATGCCTCCACATACAAGTTTCAGGGGGATTTTTAGTTTTTTTTTGTTAAGATAAGATAACTAAATAAAAAAAGATAATAACTGCTGATAACTATGTGCGAAACTTTGTTAAATAGATTGTCATGCCTAAGTACACCTCAGCGGGTATTCACACGGTTGACCTGGCACGGCACCGATAATCTCTATACATTGTCTTCTATTGTGTCTAAATTTCAAACAATTTTATCTATGAAAAATGTGTATAGACCGAAGAGTGGCTTCTTCGTGTGAATTATCAACACTCAACAAATTCGGCAAACAGCCATGCGATCCGCGTGATATTAAGCAGCTACCGTAAGCTATAGATGCTTGCAATACCAAAGGCATAAGCTCGCACGTTGCCTACCTTAAGGGGAGTCATACTGAGGGAAAGGAAGGGAAGGGATTCCCCCGAATTAAACTTCCGGCTCTCTCACAGGAGTTCGCTCGCCATATCAATAACACAGGTGAAATATGCTAGCACTATGCTTTGTTATCTCATATATTTGGGCCAAACACACAACCCCTCCACTCCAAAGTCGGTTAACCCACCTCACAACAGATGTAGGTACGTACACTGTCACATTTGACTCTGTTATCGATTGAGTACTAATAATAGAACCGTATTGGGGTTAGGAATAAGTCATGAGCGGAGCGGGTTGGTAATAATAAAGTCGAAAGACAGACCAGGGTAAATTACGAAAAGGGCATTTCCGAAATTTACCCCCATGGGAATCGAACCCGTAACCACCCGGTGGAGTAATCTGAGCGGCCTACGCTCGAACCACTAGCCAAGCGGTCGTAATTATGAATCAACTTATTTGGTTTATAAGAAAAGAAAGAAAGAAATATATTTATTGGTACCATGGCAGAGCTATACAAAACTAACTAACTATACATACACAGCTTAGGAATATAAATGGACACATATAGCTAGATCAACAAGTATCATCATATAACTTTGAAGATCGACAAGCTAATGGTGATTGGTCGGTCTTTCTCCCGAATCGTTATACCTACTTGAAAATCGCTCAAATCTCGTAATCTGCGCCGTTAATCTGTACACAGAGCCGGCGTTAACCGGCCAGAGCCGGATTCGACCGGCGCGAGGTGGATATTACCGGATAGAACCGCGTGTAACCTCTGCATATGCGACGCGTTGCGGCGTTAGTAGGGGTGCCAACTTTTTTTGAATCTGAACATAGTTGTTTCACGCCTATACCGCAAAAAATATTACAGTACATTATCAATGTATGTATCGTGCGTTTGTTTGTCAATTTTATTTTACTAACTAGCTGAGTCCGCGACTTCGTCCGCGTGGAATTGAACTTAACAAAAAAGCCCGCTCCAGCATTCTGAGCCCGCGCGACAGGACCCATTTTTTTTGTTTTTCTAAAATAAAAGTAGCCTAAGTTACTGCTTATAACATCAGCTATCTGCCAGTGAAAGTCCCGTCAAAATCGATCGAGCCGTTTCGGAGATTACACGGAACAAACACACAGACAGACAGACAGACAGACAGACAAAACATTTTTAAATCGCGTTTTTGCTATAGGTGTCGTATGTACTTTCATAATATGCATTTAGTGAAAAGGTGTTATTTTAATATTACAAACAGACACTCCAATTTTATTTATTTGTATAGATTAATAAAAATAATCGCGCCGGAGTCAACAACTGCCACAGCGGTCTTATATCTGATCTAATAAATTTGGTTGAAAAGTGTGTGTTCAGCGAAAATATGGTGTTCCAAATCTGTTGTTGTTCGTGGGTCGTAAGCAAGTAAGGCCCGTATCTCAAGTTTGAAAACGATCTTGGAAATGTCATTCTTATGTCATTCCAGTACAAGTCCTGTCAAAAGCATACTCAAGACCGCTCTCAGACTTGAGATCGATTTGTTAATACGGGTCTAAGATACGTAAGTACCCCCCGGCTCGCACCTCTGGATTTTTCGAAATCTATGTGCGAATCATAATTCCTATATGATTATCACTTGCTTACGGTGAAGGAAAACATCGTGAGGAAACCTGTGTGTCTTAGAAAATCTACCCATTTTCGAAAGACATGTGAAATCCGCCAACCCGCACTGGGCCAGCGTGGTGGATTATGGCCTGATTCCCCCTCGTGTTGAGGGGAGGCCCGTGCCCAGGAGTGGGACGTCAAAAGGGCTATATTATTATTATTTTAAGATACGTAAGTAATACATTATCATTTAAATATGTTTCTTTGTTTTTTTTCCTTTTCGTACACAGCAAGGTTATAGGAAAATGATATTCTCGTTGAAGCGAACGAAATAAGAATAAAGAATATGTTAACTCATTTTCATATAGTCGGTCAAAGTGAATTGGGTAATTTCAAAAATTAAATAGTTAAATCATTCTAGAAAAATAAAAAAAACAACTTCAAATGTTAATCAAAAACTACAAATGGCGTTTTCATAATTTGCCCTGATCTGGGTGTCGCTGTGTTCGCCCCCAGTCCATTGTACGGTACCAATAGGACAAGCGTTGCTTAGTTTCGGACCATACAGTTGGTGTATCAGTCTGGCGATATTTTATATTTAAATAAACAAACCTAGTTATTTTAGTTTTTATTGAATTTCTGATTAATATTGATATATTATGAAATATTTTCTGGAACGGTTATTAACCACTAAACATAACTAGATATACATACTTAGAAATACCTAAAAACCAAATAAGGTTTGTTGTCAAAGATTCTATATCGATTTTGGGTTAATTTTAGTTTCCACCTGTGTTTCGATTTTCATGTACATCGATCGAGAAAGTATTCTATTTTCGAAATTTTCATAGAAATTAATTTCGAATTTAATTATTATAAGCTTTAATAAATTTATGGAATTATATAGATATTTCTGCGAAGGAAAATTAAGGTTTCCACTTATTAGGAATGAAATAGGACTGTGCCTTTCACTGTTACCGATAAAATAATATTATTTCCGAGAAAATAAAACCTTCGCCAATTACAACAACTAGAATTCATGGATTTCTACACATACACAGGAGCGCGCACTTGATTTTTAGATTCACGTGATATTGTACTTTATATAACCACGTTAAAGCATATAATACCTTTAACACATCTGTAGACAGAGAAACAAGTCGAGGGAGATATTGCCTGATGGGACTGTGTCCTTCTCGCTCCAAGGCCCGTGTTGATATAACGATCTCAAGTCTGTGAGCGATCTTGAGTACTCTTAAAAAGTAATTTTCTTGAATGACATATGAATCTCAAGATCGCTTTCAGACTTGAAATCGATTTATTTATAGTGTCCTAGTGTGCGTGCCTAAATACCCCTAACACCCCCGTCTCTCGTTACCGTCTTCCGTGGTCACCCTATTAGAAAGGGACACAGTCTTTTTTTTTTTTTTTTAATCTTTATTTATTAGGGATTTTTATCCGAAAGGATATGTCAACCCCATCGTAACCTTACACTAGTTGAACACAAATAAAATCTTACAAACATAGGTAGAAAGTAACAAGACAAACAAAAATAACTTATAGAGCCTAAAAGTAAACATATAAAACTAAATAAAAATAAAAAAATTGCAGTCTTAAGCCGAACTAAAAAAAAAAAACACTTCAATACACAATTAAAATAACAAACAAAATAGGAATTACATCCGAGCCTGACACAGTCTTAATAGGAGCCTCTCGCTCGGTTCGTTTTTGGTGCAGCAGTAATTCCTCTTGTTTAATATAAAACTTCAGGCTAATACATAATCCGATCCGGTTGTAGATATAAAATTAACAATTTGTAAGTGCCCCCGTAGGCCTAAACAAAATAAACGATTTCAATTTGAAAAATATCGAAGTTCGATTCCCCTCATGGCAAACTTCGGAAACGGCCTCTCCTTGATCTAGCCTTGTCTGGGTGCAACTGGGATCGCACCTAGTCCACCTAGTACACGCGTTGCTTAGTTTTGGATTATACTGTTAGTATCTATATCCTACTAATATTATAAATGCGAGAGTTTGTGAGTGTGGAAGTATGTATGTATGTATGTATGTATGTTTGTTACTCCTTCACGCAAAAACTACTGAACGGATTTGGATGAAATTTGGAACACAGATAGATTATAACCGGGATTAACATATAGGATACTTTTTAACCCAATAATCCAATACTACGCGGATGAAGTCGCGGGGCACAGCTAGTATATTAATATTTTATTAATTAATTATTTCAAGTATCAAAATCGTTGCGGTCGCCGTATACCGGACGGAATGTGACGTCGCGCGTCGCTTACGAAATGTTATGGCGGCGCTCGCGGATAATCGCGGGGATGCACTTTTTAGAACACGTATTGCTTTCGTTAACATTAATCGTGTCTAAGGGCCGTATTAAGAAATTAATCTCAAGTCTGAGAGCGATCTTGAGTACGCTTTTGACACGTAATTTTTTACAGCTCTCAGACTTGAAATCAATATATTCATACGGGGCTATATCAGACAAAATCGAAGACTATTTTTATTTAAAATAATTAGTTTACATTTACATTGAGTTATTGATTTCCTTATATTCAATAGTGTATATGGACTAAACGCACATAAATGCTATATTGAATATCATAATCATATTGAATATTAGTTTATGAATCAATGCTTATGGACGCACTACACTCTACATCTACATATATATATCCCGTCCAAGAATTAACAGGCGCGATCGCGCATTATAATATAATATATAATAATAATATTCAACACTTTGTTTCAATTTCAAAAAAGAAAAAAAAAACTATCCTACTAATATTATAAATGCGAAAGTTTGTGAGTGTGGATGTATGTATGTATGTTTGTTACTCCTTCACGCAAAAACTACTGAACGGATTTGGATGAAATTTGGAACACAGATAGATTATAACCGGGATTAACATATAGGATACTTTTTAACCCAATAATCCACTACTACGCGGATGAAGTCGCGGGGCACAGCTAGTTTCAAATAAAATACATTACAAGGAATATAATTTAAAAAATGTATATCAGAGAATAGCATGGTGCCCTGGTAGCAATGTGCGTTAGCGCGGTTATGCGGCTAGCACGGTTTAAGTAAAGCAAGCAAACGAAGCAAACTCGAGGGCACAGGGTTGTCAACAATGGCATTAACAATAAAATAATTATTTTAACATTGAGAAATTAGACTGGGCATATTATTTATTGTGTGTGCCCCCGTAGGCCTTAACATTTGTAAGTACAACATAGCGTAGGCGGAAATAAAATAATTGATTTGATATTTACGGCAATAACGAAGCATCTGCCTGCGCTCTCATAAGAATAATTTTAGTTTGAATAAGGAAAAGGAATTCTGTGTAAATTTGTTTTATCAGTCTAATATGCAAAATATAAGTTAATAACGTAACGTTAATAATTTGACAACCGCTTGGCGCAGTGGTTCGAGCGTAGGCCGCTCGGCTCACTGCATCGGGTAGTTGCGGGTTCAATTCCCGTTAGGGTAAATTTCGGAAATGGCCTTTTCGTAATTTTCCCTGGTCTGGGTGTCACCGGGATCGCCCCCAGTCCATTGTACGGTATCCATAGTACAAGCGTTGCTTAGTTTGGGACCATACAGTTGGTGTGTTCGTCTGGCGATATTTTATTTATTTATAATGAAAACAATTCTGTCTTCAAATTACACGTAGTACCACCCTCTCACGGAAGACCGTCGTAATATAGCTATTATAGCTGCGTTTCGTACGATAAGTGAGAGAGCTGAAAGCACAACCCCCTTCCCTCTACCCCGCTCCCCTCAGATCGGCAACGTGCGAACAATCCCATTGGTATTGCAAACATGTATAGGTCACGGTGACTGCTTAACATCGGACGAGTCATACGCTTGTTTACCGACTTTGATAAATAAAAAAAACATACGTCATTATTGGTCACCATTGTCGATACTGGTTTACAGGAGTTACAGTGGTGGGAGCGTGTGGCGGGACCAGTCCCATTTAAAAAAAACCACATAGAAGTACGTACCACGGGAGGGATGATAATACCCATAGGTTTATTAAATTAAACGCCATTGTCTTTATTATAGCATGACATCATGTCTCGATTATCGTAATTATTATTAACGTAACTATTTGTTACCCGCTGCTCCGCCCGCGTGGTATACCAATAAAATACAACTAGCCTAAATCACTCCTAATAACGGCAGCTATCTCCGAGTGAATGTTCCGTCAAAATCGGCCCAGCCGTTTCGGAGATCTGCCGGTACACACAGACCGTCACACAAAATATTTCAAAATATTTTTTGTTTTTAGTACCTTATATTTTATTTATACTTCATATGTGTCTAGTAAAACGCTTTTATTTTGATATTACAAACAGACACTTTAATTTTATTTATTTATTTGTTATCGCGTTTTAAGATTTGTATGACATATTATTATCACTAGACAGCTTATAATTTTTATCGCCGTCTCTGATAAGTTATTTGATTCATACGTTTAGGGCTTTTCACTTTGAAATATATATATTTTTTTTAACTGGTTTATCCCATTGAAATGTGGGTCGATTTCAGAACCTCCTCCTTCGTCGCAGTCTGTTAAAATACAAAAGGAAAAGGTGTAGCGAGTATTGCGAGTAAAAACTAAATAAAACCTCGTTACAGTTGCGGTGGACACACTCACTTATCAATTAATAACATAACAAAAGTAATTTGTAAAATAAAAATAATTTCGCACATACAAAACTATTAAATCTTCTATATAAATGAATCACAATTTCCTTGGTCATCGCATCACGCGTGAACGGATGGAACGATTTCGCTAATTCTTTTTTGTTGTGTTTATTGTTGTCAGGAGAAGGTTCTTATGCAAGAAAAAAATAAGAAAGTTGAGCGGAACAATTCGAACTCAATATTCACAGTTAAGACAGGACAACGTATGTCGGGTCAGCTAGTGATTTAATAAAAAACAAATGCATTATAATTATAAAATCTAAAGTAATAACAATAACAACGTCCGCGCGACAGCCCTGAGCACACCGCGGTGAGCACACCGCGGTGAGTATGCGCCGGCCGATATTTTTTCACTGTTCGAACATGGGAGCCGTGGAGTCGTATTGATACTATAAAAATAATTATATTTTATATTGTTTTATTTTATTTCAATACTGTAAATATTGCCACAATTTCAGTATTGATATAATGTACCGATCAATAATCGTTGTTATTTATAAAATGTTTTATTATTTATTTAAATCGTAATCGTAAATCTTTACATTACATCTCAATTTCCAGAATGTTATATACATACTTTTTGTTTATTGCATTAATACAACATAAGTTCTCGTCATAAAGTGGATAATCCTTGTTTTTCATAATAAATTTACATTAAGACAGTAACAATCCAAAGGCCAATGCCAAATGTAGTCCGCAGGATTTTATAACAAACTCATCTAACACCAACCATCTGACAACATTCAAATTCAAGCCTAGCAACAAATCAAAATAATATTATAAGAAATCGCGACTCCACTGCACCACAATAACTACAGAACATCTTCCGTCCCGCTCGCACGGTATTCCCCTCTCCCCGCCGCGGCGCCCCCTCCCCCCTACCCGCAGGAAGGGTTTTTAAGTAGCATTTATGTAAGTAGTCACGATACTATTGTCTTATAATGATATATTGATTAATAATGTCAACTTTTTTTATTGACTATAGCTTATTATCGATTAATAGTGGGCCGCTCGGATGACTGCACCGGGTGGTAGCGGGTTCGATTCCCGCCGGGGCACGTTTCGGAAACGGCCTTTTTTTGTAATTCGCCCCGGTCTGGGTGTCACCGGGACCGCCCCCAGTCCATTGTACGGTACCCATTTTATAAACAAGCTATACTAAGGCCCGTA
Source organism: Notodonta dromedarius (assembly GCA_905147325.1). NCBI lineage: Eukaryota > Metazoa > Arthropoda > Insecta > Lepidoptera > Notodontidae > Notodonta > Notodonta dromedarius. The sequence continues at coordinate 794,086 of LR990188.1, forward strand.
GCATTAGATAATAAATCTATGTCAACTCTGAGAGCGATCTTAGAAATGTCATTCCTATATTTTCAATGTCATTCCAGTGCAAAATGACATGACATTCACAATTTTTTTTTATTTCAATTAAAAAAAAACTTTTTTACCTACAAAAGAGCTGATAATTTTCAAACAGCTGATCCAATTTTAATGAAACATAGCACAGAATACTTTCCTAACAAAAAAAAACAAAATTAAAATCGGTTCATCCGCTTGGGCGCTACGATGCCACAGACAGACACACACACATGTTAAACTTATAACACACCTTTTTTTTCGTCGGGGATTAAAAAGCGCGCTCAAGACCGCTCTCATACTTGAGATCGATTTATTAAATAAACTGTGTTTGTTTGACGACCGCTTGGCGCAGTGGTTCGAGCGTAGGCCGCTCGGCTCACTGCATCGGGTGATTGCGGGTTCGATTCCCGTCAGGGTAAATTTCGGAAATGGCCTTTTCGTAATTTTCCCTGGTCTGGGTGTCACTGGGATCGCCCCCAGTCCATTGTGCGGTACCCATAATACAAGCGTTGCTTAGTTTGGGACCATACAGTTAGTGTGTTCGTCTGGCGTTATTTATTTGTTAAAGAGATATTTATTTTTCTCAGCTGATATGTCTGGCTAGAACATCCCCCCGCCCAGTCCCCCTACGGGTATTGCAGCGGCTAAAAGAACCGCCATGCATTGTTTAATTTTAGCTGTTATTGCAACTAGTTAAGATTCATTTCGGAGCGTCTGTAGTCGCCGCTCTAGTATTAATGAGGTTAAGGTTTAATTGCTGTTAACTGACCATATAGCACAAGGATTGAGCTTAGCTGGAACGACTAAAGGTACTGCTAAACATGAAATTTAATCATATTGATAGTATTTTTTTAATAAATAACTAAACTTGAAAATTATGAACACCTTCGATGCGACGACTTTTTAAACTACAAAAGACCTGATAATTTTCAAACGGCTGAACCGATTTTCATGTACCATATAGCTAAAAACACTCTCGATCAGAATACCGATCTAACAAAAAAAACAACATTGAAATCGGTTCATCCGCTTGGGCGCTACGATGCCACAGACAGACACACAAATACACAGATACAGAACTACTCGTACTTATAACACCCCTCTTTTTTATCGGGGGTTAAAAAGGAGGGAAAGGTAGGGTGAGCTGAGCATCCGGCTCTGTCAATAATCGCACGAATCGCAGGTAATTGTAACTATTGAGTTACTTGACGCCGATGTTCTGTCAGAGAGTCGTACTGCTTAGTTAATCAACTACAACTCGTCTCTGCCACCGTTAAAATATGTATAATTGGCTCAAAAAAAATATATTTTGTGATATTGAATCGACCTTCATACAAAGATTAAAATATGAATACATGAGACACATATAGGGTGTTTCCATAATGTAAAATAATTAAGGTCTGGTTATAATCTATCTGTGTTCCAAATTTCATCCAAATCCGTTCAGTAGTTTTTGCGTAAAGGAGTAACAAACATACATACATACATACATCCACACTCACAAACTTTCGCATTTATAATATTAGTAGGATGTTTAGAATTTAAATATACAATTCATATCCACTATTGATGAATGTAACTCTGTACCAAATTTCATCTACTTCCATCCAGAAGAATGGGACACTGTGGGGGACAAGCTCGGACGGACGGACGGACGGTCGGACTGGATGATCTCATAGGGGTTTCTCATAGCGACTATGGAAGCCTAAAAAAAGCGCAAACCCAAAAATACGCGGGTGGAAAACAGAAATCTCCGTGTTTGTTTACTATAATAATATTAAACTATCCCTTCTTTACGTTCCACTCCTGGGCACGGGCCTCCCCTCAACACGAGGGGGATTCAGGCCATAATCTACCACGTTAGCTTTGTAAAATTTTCTAAGAGTAATTTGTAATTTTGTGAGGTTTGTAACAATATTTTTGTTAAGTCAATCAAAAATATTATATCAAATTCTGATACAGCCTGTATATAATAATGCCATGCATAAAAACACTAACAACATATATATATATAATATATTCTGTACATCTTACCCGGCTTCAAGGATGCACACCAAAGATAAACTTACTCAAGTATGTATATATACGAGTATACCTGATATTATTTATACTAGGTGATACAAAATGGGTATACTATTTTTTTTGCAACTTAACTTTGTAAATCTTAAACTATCAGCTTTGTGGGACAGTTGAAGTACTAAAGGTTTTGTAGACTTGTGAAATCGGTCAACAGCTGTATTCCTATAACACCTTTTGTTTTTCAAGTTCCCTCCAAAGCTGATGGTTTTAGAATTACAAAGTTAAGTTTTGAAAAAAAAAGTATACCCATTATGTGTCACCTTGTATAAAATAAATATACATAATACTTATATAATAGCAGTGATAGCCGATTGGTTAAGCACGCGTCTTGCGGGCAACAGGTCCTGGATTAAACCCTGACTCACACATCTGGGTTTTTCGAAATCTATGTGCGAATCATAATTTCATTATAATTAATATATATCACTTGCTTACGGTGAAATAAACATTGTGAGGAAACCTGCAAAAAATTAGAAAATCGTAAAAATGTTCGGCAGACATGTGAAATCCGCCAACCCGCACCGGGCCAGCGAGGTGGATTACGGCCTGAATCCCCCTCGTAGTGAGGGGGGCCCCGTACCCAGGGGTGGGACGTCAAAAGGGCAAAATTATTTTTAATACCTATATAAAAAAGTATTGTTTTTAAAAGGGACTAGTCCCGCCACACACACTCACCACTGTAACTCCTGTAAACCAGGATCGACAATGGTGACCAATAATGACGTCGAGGTTTGACCCTCGACGAGTCCCGGGGACAAGCTAAATCGTCTCGGAACCCGCACGAGTTTAATCCAAAGAAATAATAGGAGAAGTTGGAAGAAAATTATCCATCTAAATATATATAACTCAAAGGTGACTGACTGACTGACTGACATAGTGATCTATCAACGCACAGCCCAAACCACTGGACGGATCGGGCTGAAATTTGGTATGCAGGTATATGTTATGACATAGGTATCCGCTAAGAAAGGATTTTGATTAATTCTACCCCCAAGGGGATAAAATAGGGGATGAAAGTTTGTATGAAACTTTGTCAATTCATCATTTGTCATATAGTTTCCCCGATAAAAAGTCTTATTTTAACTACTTGTACGGTGATAGAGGCAAACTGTTTCCAATTGTCTTCGACACCGGGTTGTACCACCGTCTCACAGAAGATCGGTTTAAAGTACTTTTTAAAGCTGCGTTCACCCACGCTTGGGCGCTACGATGCCACAGACAGACACACGGATACACAGACACATTTAAAACTTATAACATCCCTCTTTTTTCGTCGGGGGTTTCAACCACTGTCTTAAAACAGGCATACCCTGAAGTAACGGCCTAGTATTTGCTTACCAACGAATGAACATAAACTCTTATCAATGAGGCTAACTGAAACTAGTACAGCTTGGGGCGATAACACACTACAAGCTATACACGGCGAAAAATATAAGGATATACTATTTCGACCACTTGTCGACCGCTTGGCGCAGTGGTTCGAGCGTAGGCCGCTTGGCTCACTGCACGTGGTGGTTGCGGGTTCGATTCCCGCTGGGGTAAATTTCGGAAATGGCCGGTCGTAATTTGCCCTGGTCTGGTTGTCACTGGGATCGCCCCCAGTCCATTGTACGCCATCCATAGTACAAGCTTTGCTTAGTTTGGGACCATACAGTTGGTGTGTCAGTCTGGCGATATTTATTTATTCATTTTAAGGGTTCCGTACGAGGAAACCTTATTAGATCATCTACCTAGTCATAACTAAAGAATAGATCTCACTTTCAAAAATATAAAAAGTAGCAAAATTCCTTTTTTTTAGGACTTCCCCGAACATGGAAAGAGGGTATATATTTATAATATGTTTTTTTTTAGTTACCCCATCAATATTGAATTACTTTATTCTACTTTTATTCAATATTTACTATTTTAGAAATAAACTGTAATTTAAATTAAGACGAAATACGCTCCAGCGCGCCATTTCAAGCTAAAAACAATTTTACCAAGCTACAAAAAAATAGCATAACTCATAAAAATATCGACGGATCATTCCAACTCTGTGGGGTCCAGAATCATGAGTTGAATCCATGGTATCAGTTTTCGTTACGATGCCCCTTACACACTGCATTTTATATTTATAGTATAGCTCTATCGCACTGGAGTACAAACTGAACGTTTACACTATTAAACTTTATCAATACGACGCGAAAGAAAGGGAAAGCAATCACACTTAACGTTCCTCGCGAATTCAGTTTTATATGTATTTATCCAGTGAACAAATTTGCTTACTAAAAACTACCATATACAAGCTATCACCATGCGAAGTTACATCAAAATCGAATCAGTTGTTCCCGCGTGACGCGTGCACAAACAGACACATAACCATCCCATGGATCTCTACATTACGGAACTGAATGGCGTGCTTAATTAATATGATATTGTGAACTTTATTGGACTAAGTTTAGATGTATTTTACTTTAACACGTCTGTAGACAGAGAAACCAGCCGAGGGAGATGGCTCTGATGGTAGAGTGTCTCTCTCACTCAGAGCTGGCATGTCAAAATACACCTATCACTCATCACCTATCGCATCTTAATGGAAAATAACACATTTTCGTCAGAAGCCTTTCGCTCGGCCATGCTGTTGGATAAAAAGTCACAGGAAGGCAAATAACGCAATTTCGTTTACTTGAATGATGTATTTTTTCCAGTTATTTTGATTTGAATGCCAAACTGCTGAACCGATTTTGATGAAATTTTTATGGGACCAATCTGCAAGGACATCCTTTCAAATGCAAAAATAATTTTTCAAATCGGTTTATAAATGACGGAGTTCTGAGGTAACAAACATTAAAAAAAAATTACACACGAATTGATAACCTCCTCCTTTTTGAAGTCGGTTGATAAAACTCCATAGGCTATCCAGGTTTAATAAAAAACGGCCATAGACAACCGCAGCGAACAAATAAAAGTACTTACTTTAACTTTTTTCAAAAATACAGACAAACAAATATTAAAATAATTCAAATAGCGCGAGCGAACCCTGGAGTTCAAAGCATAGCTTATTAGAAAATTACCTTCATGTACATTGATATTTACGCGGCAGAGAGCCGTAGCGATGCAACTCGGAAATAACTTTAATCTTTATTGCTTGACGACCGCTTAGCGCCTGGTTTAGTGGTTCGTAGGTCGTTTGGCTCATTGCACTGGGTTGTTGCCGGTTCGATTCCCATCGGGGTAAATTTCGGAATGGCCTTTTCGTATTTTACCCTGGGTACCTATCTAAAAACCCTTACCAAACGTATTAATATATTTATCCCAAGACTGAAAGCGATCTTAACTACGCGTTTGACAAGTCATTTTGTACTGGTATGACATAAAAATGACATTTCCAAGATCGTTCTCAGACTTGAGATCGATTTATTAATACGGCCGTTAGTCACTTCGTCCCTGCCGAAGGTTCTTTACCGACGCCACCAATAAAAGTGGATACATTTTCTTAGCAAGAAATTGTTAATTTTCTTATCATTACCCTTTTTATTATTTGTTTGTTATTTTTTATATAACAAAGTCGGCAAACAATCGTACGATCCGTCTGATGTTAAGCAGTTACGATAGCCTATAGATGCTTGCTATACCAAGACATAGCTCGCACGTTGCCCGAACTGAAGGGGATTGAGATAAAGGGAGAGGTAGGGAAGGACTCACTAATAGTACGAAACACAGCCATAAGTACTTAATAGCTATTTTACGCCGATCTTATGTGGGAGGGTGGTACAACCCAGTCGAGCCTGCCCGTATATGAGCTACTAGCTGTGCCCGCGACTTCGTCCGCGTGGAATTTAATTGACAAAGTTTCATACAAACTTTCATCCCCATTTTATCCCCTAGGGGGTAGAATTTATCAAAATCCTTTATTAGCGGATGCCTACGTCATAACATCTACCTGCATGCCAAATTTCAGCCCGATCGGTCCAGTGGTTTGGGCTGTGCGTTGATAGATCACTATGTCAGTCAGTCAGTCAGTCAGTCAGTCACCTTTGAGTTATATATATTTAGATGGTCAATTGGCAACAGCTGGGTTCTCTAACCCACCGTATTTCTTACATATTATGTATCAAATAATAATATGGAATGGTTTGGGCACGTGATGAGAAGGGATGAGATGCATGTGACTAAAAGAGTGATGAATATGAATGTGGATGGATATAGTGCGAGAGGAAGGCCCAAGAAAAGATGGATGGATTGTATCAAGAGTGATATGGTCGAGGTTGGAGTGGATGTGAGTATGACGGGAAAGCGCGATGTATGGAAGGAAAAGACATACTGCGCCGACCACAGATAATGGGAAAAGGTAAGACAGACGATGATGATGTATTAAATAATAAGTAAATTGAATATGCTTTCTAGGAATCAACTTAATTCCTAGAACGCATCAATATTACAAGGAAAAAAATTAAGCTGCATATTGACGTCATGTCCAACTACTTGTGACGTAAATTTATAGAACAAAACAAATAAAACAAATAGAGTTACAACGCATCACCACTCAACATCACTGTTTAATATACGCACACATGCACATCTAATTTTACAGCCGCAACCACATCGAAAGTTGCGATTAAAGGAATTGATACTCTATCCGTATGGGGTTACAGTCGAAAATGGATCGTGTCAAGCTATGGTTACGTCACAATGTTTTCGATACGGGATTAGGGTTGCCAAGCTGTAGTTTATATGAAAGGACATGACAAGAATACTAAAGATTTTTTTATTGACTAAAAGTAAGTGTGGAACGAGACAGACATGTCGGCCTTCTCTGTCTAACCTGCAAGGGATGTAGCGTGAAGAAATAATAGTTACAAATACTTAAATAATTGAAAATAACATATCTACAAATATGAGGGATATAACTATTGTCTAAGTAAAATAAATATATGTTTATATGTGACTAGCTGTGCCCCGCGACTTCATCCGCGTAGTATTGGATTATTGGGTTAAAAAGTATCCTATATGTTAATCCCGGTTATAATCTATCTGTGTTCCAAATTTCATCCAAATCCGTTCAGTAGTTTTTGCGTGAAGGAGTAACAAACATACATACATACATACATACATCCACACTCACAAACTTTCGCATTTATAATATTAGTAGGATTCATTTGTGCAAGTGTCGCCCCGAAACCGCTAAATATAATTCAAGGAATCTTGCAATAACGATAGCTGAAATCCCGGATGTAAATAACACTTTCAACCCGAGAAAAATAACTTTTTTCTCTAAATTTACCAGCATATAGATTACTAGCTGAGCCCGCGACATCGTCCGCGTGGAATTTAACTTAACAAAAAAGCCCGCTCCCGCGTTCTGAGCTCGCGCGACAGGACCCATTTCTTTAAATTTTGTTTTTCTAAAATAAAAGTAGCTTAAGTTACTGCTTATAACATCAGCTATCTACCAGTGAAAGTCCCGTCAAAATCGGTCCAGCCGTTTCGGAGATTACCCGGAACAAACACACAGACAGACAGACAGACAGACAGACAAAAATTGTTTAAATCGCGTTTTTGTTATAGGTGTCGCATGTACTTTCATATGCATTTAGTGAAAAGGTGTTATTTTGATATTACAAACAGACACTCCAATTTTATTTATTTGTATAGAAAAATAGAGTAGCTTAATGTTGATTTCAGGGTGGGAATCGAGCCCTGAACCTCTTTCGCTATGAAGAGGACCCCTCTAACCACTAGGCTCTTGTCAAAAGCCAAAGAACACGCAAGTAAAATAATATTCCGAAATAACAATTTATGTTATCTGAGCAGCCCCTACTGCAATGCTAAGAACGGTCAAATCGTGAAACGAATCGACCCAATCCGAATTACTTAAATACAACTTTAAGACACACAAGATAAGGTTCAAAGTACATTATCACACACCTTGCTATTGTATTATCAACTTTCATCTCACAGAATAAAGTTGAATTCGGTTTGGAACGGAAACCTGTGACATGGCCAATTACTTTTATTTATTATTTATTTGAGTATATCATTTTTAATAATAATTATTTTTATTTGATAACTAGCTTTAAATCCTGACTTCGCTTATGCTATGAAAAGTACGCTTGAAAGCCCTAGGTGTGTACTTTCAGATTTCATTTGCGAAACTCAATGAAAATGTTGAACAAAAATATCGTGATATGTATCCCCCGAATAGGCGAAGATGGTCAGCAGTGCGGCCACATGTCACCGATGGTTGATCTTCTCAGTCGAGGTCGCGTTCCGATCCGGTGGTAGATTTACCCTCGCCACCTCTACTGGCAGCGGCCCAAGCCGAGGTCGTGTCCCTTGTGGCGCCCTTGAGCTAGCTGCCCCCCTGCCCCTCTGGCTGAGCCCTCTGTCCGGGTGAAGTTGTTATGGCCACTCTGGCCAACAACATATAGTCAATTCAAAAAAAACATTTTTCATCATTCAACCATTCATCATTCACCGATGGTATGTCAGTCCCAATGTAACCGGGGGCGAGCCTGCCGCCATCACACCGGACACACTCCCCCCTCGATGCGAGGACTCGGGACTAGTCCACCACGCTGAACCAGTGGAAGGTGGAGCAGGTATCCTTATCCGTTCAACGACAATAAAAGGCAAGATTCTCTGTTCACTTGTATGTGGTAAACAAGCGTACGTTTCGCCATTATTAAGTTGTTACCGAAGCCTATAGTTGCTTGCAATACCAAAGGCATTGCTCGCACGTTGGCGACTTGATTAGGACTCGGACATAGGGAATAGTGGGTAGGACTCCATCCATCGTACGAAAAGCAGCTATAATAGCTACTTAACACCAATCTTCTGTGAGATAATAAAACAAATATCGCCACACTGACACACCAACTGTACGGTCCAAAACTAAGCAACGCTTGTAGTTGTACCGTTAATGGTCTGGGGGCGATCCCGGTGACAGACCGGGGCAAATTACGAAAACGCCATTTCCGAAAATACACCAACCAGAATCGAACCCGCAACCACCATGTGCACTGCGCCAAGCGATCGACAAATGTTCACAAAACGAATGATTTTTTGCTCATAAATCGATAAAAAACAACAATCATAGATAATAATAATAATAATTTAGCCCTTTTGACGTCCCACTCCTGGGCACGGGCCTCCCCTCAACACGAGGGGGATTCAGGCCATAATCCACCACGCTGGCCCAGTGCGGGTTGGCGGATTTCACATATCTATCGAAAATTGTTTAGATCTTCTAAGACATGCAGATTTCCTCACGATGTTTTCCTTCACCGTAAGCAAGTGATAATCATATAGAAATTATGATTCGCACATAGATTTCGAAAAATCCAGAGGTGCGAGCCGGGATTCGAACCCAAGACCTGGTGCCCGCAAGACGCGTGCTTTAACCAATCGGCTATCACTGCTTATTCAACAACATAGATTAAATATTATTCCAGTAGCTTCAAACAAACAGTTTCGATTTTAATACATATTCAGTAGGTAGGTAGCAGTGAATCCAGGCCAAGGACAATCTCGAACATCGTCGTGGTGACGACTTAAAAAAAAAACATAATGTCTCCTGTACTGATAGCAAGTCGAGGATAATTATGGAAACAACACTTTTGGTATTGTATACAGGGTGTAAGGGGCATTGTAACGAAAACTGATACCATGGATTCAACTCATGATTCTGGACCCCCCAGAGTTGGAGTTTTCCGTCGATATTTTCATCACTACATAGTATAAAACAAAGTCGCTTCCCGCTGTCTGTCTGTCCCTATGTATACTTAGATCTTTGTGGAGCGGGTCACCCTCTTCCCTCTATTATGGTTGAGGAGAGTGATGCCGCTTTTCAAGTCATGCTCGTGCGCGGGCGCTGCTTGCGGGGATTGGTTCACTCACTTTCCTCTTAACAACATTGTCGTTAAATACTATTTATTTACTTAGCATGGAAGGCATCACACCAAAGCAATTATCATATTATCCACCCCTGTTTTACCAATTATTATTTTGGTTCGTAAACGTTTCATTTGATGTAAGTATGAGTAGGTATGCACATCACACTAAACTAGCATTCTCATTTTATTTACATTATTACATATATGATTATTATTTACTATTAGCTATTTAGTGGCAATGGTGTTGCCTGCTCATATTATTTTTTTATGCTGTTCCTGAGAATGTACACCATCTTTCATTCATTGAAAAGAGTAACCATTGAGTTTCTTGCCGGCTCTTCTCAGTGGAAGCAGCATTCCGAACCGGTGGTAGATTCTGACTATTCATAAATGCTTTGTTGGCTTACGAGAATAAAAACAATTTTAAGTTCTAAAACATCCTCTTTTTCAGGCACAAAAACATGCGACATTATGATTTGAAATGAAAGTGTAGAACTCCCGTGTGTCAATTTCAAGTCATTTGCGAGAAGAAATGCAATTTTTTTTGCCTAATTTAGTTGCATTTCAAAACTATAAAATCCTATTCCAATAGTCAGTCTCAAGTTTTGATTAGGTATGTTATTTTGTACTGACATAAGAATGACATTCCCAAGATCGCTCTCAGATTTGAGACCGATTTATTAATTAATACGGGCCAAGTCAAACCGTTTATTTTGTTTACACCTACGAGGGCACTTCCAAATTGAATATAACTAATCCAAATATCCTGGACTCACAGAATAACTCATGTAAGTAGGTTGGTATACCTGCTACGGAACCCTTCATTGTGCATGGCCTGACAAGCACTTGGCCAATTTTTTTTAACATCAAGTCTACAACCGTATCGGACAGCAGCCTCGACTGAAAAGATCCGGCAAGAAATTTCGCTAGGGTTCCTTTCTTCTACTATATGACATATACAAAGTAAGGTGGCGACATCGGAAGCTTTTGGGCATCCTGAAAACTTCAGCACCAGAGTTAACCTGAACAACATACAAGCAAACAAGCACACAAACGAATCGATATAAAACTGAAAACACTGGCTAGTGAGCGAGCCGATTTCGTCCTACTTAGGGCCTGTGCACACCACGTATTTTAAACTCGAACTCAAACTTAAAATTGTTTTTATTCTCGTAAGCCAACAAAGCATTTATGAATAGTCAGAATCTACCACCGGCTCGGAATGCCGCTTCCACTGAGAAGAGCCGGCAAGAAACTCAATGGTTACTCTTTTCAATGAATTAAAGATGGTGTACATTCTCAGGAACAGCATAAAAAAATGAGGAGGCAACACCATTGTCACTAAATAAGTAATAGTAAATAATAATCAAATCTCACTCAGATTTAGGTATTTAAATAAAATATAAGCTAGTTTAGTGAGGTGTGTATACCTACTCATACTTACATCAAATTAAACGTTTACAAACCGAAATAATCTATCTACATATCTATCTAAATATATATAACTCAAAGGTGACTGACTGACTGACTGACATAGTGATCTATCAACGCACAGCCCAAACCACTGGACGGATCGGGCTGCAATTTGGCATGCAGGTAGATGTTATGACGTAGGCATCCGCTAAGAAAGGATTTTGATTAATTCTACCCCCAAGGGGATAAAATAGAGGATGATTGTTACGTTACATTCCACGCGGACGAAGTCGCGGGCACAGCTAGTAATTAATAAAACAGAGGTGGATAATAAGATAATTGCTTTGGTGTGATGCCTTCCATGCTAAGTAAATGAATAGTATTTAACGACAACACGCCGTCAACCCAGTTTTTGAAACGTGCGTCGACGTCGCGCTTTTATCCTACAAGGTCTACAGGCTGCGTCTGACTCGCGTGCGTATAGCGTCTGTATAGCTACAAACGCGCGACGACGGCGCGTTTAAAACACGTGGTGTGCACAGGCCCTTAAACTGATTCCAATATTCCTAGGAGCGTGGGAGAGACGCGTGGTAGCATCAGCAAAAATAGCATAAAATATACCATCATACATAAATGTATTATCTTCAATAGTCTTTGATACACCCACGTCTTATTGACGGTATTAGTTCCAAATGTGGCGGGCTTAATCGGGAATATTTTTAGATTATTTTCCTAATCTCTAAACTATACAAATAATTGGAGTGTCTGTTTGTAATATCAAAATACCACCTTTTCACTAAATGCATATGAAAATACATACGACACCTATAGCAAAAACGCGATTTAAAATTTTTTTGTCTGTCTGTCTGTCCGTCTGTGTGTTTGTTCCGGGTAATCTCCGAAACGGCTGGACCGATTTTGACGGGACTTTGATTGGCAGATAGCTGATGTTATAGGGAGTAACTTAGGATACTTAGGCTTTTATTTTAGAAAAACAAAAAGTGGGCGCTGTTGCGCGGGCTCAGAACGCGGGAGCGGGCTTTTTTGTTAAGTTAATTTCCACGCGGACGAAGTCGCGGGCTCAGCTAGTCTCTAAATAAAGAGAGGTCTAACTCTGTAAAACGCTGTCATCGCGATCGACTCGTTCTCGACTCGCAATACGTCAAACTGACGTGTCATAAGTACCGACTGCTTGATAAAGTGGTAACAACCGTTTACCGCTTGGACGGTCCGTTAGTGTGTTGATGAACCCGGTCCTGAATTCTGTGCACGCAGGTCACCTATATCGTTATCATCAAACGTGAAACAAGAAGGGTGTTTTAAGTTTAACATGTGAATCTGTGTGTGTCTGTGGCATCGTAGCGCCCAAGCGGATGAACCGATTTTAATTTTGTTATTTTTGTTAGAAAGGTATTCTGATCGAGATTGTTCTTAGATATGTTTCATGAAAATCGGTTCAGACGTTTGAAAATTATCAGCTCTTTTGTAGTTTAAAAAGACGTCGCTTCGGAGGTTTTTTAAATTAACAATTTAGAGTTATATTAATAACACCGGACAAAATTATTATAAAGAGGTAAATTTATATATGTAAGTACGTTTGTAGAATGTTATCTCGGGAACTACTGAACCGATTCTGAAAATTATTTCACTGGTAGAAAGCTACACTATCCCTCAGTTATATACGGCTATGTTTTGTAGTACCACGCGGGCGGAACCGCGGGGTAGAGCCATTTGATAACTATAACCCATCACTACATACATTAGTATTCAGTAAGTTAAAAGTAACTTGAAAAAGGAAAATTCACTGCAGTTCACCTCTGTCCACCCCAACCAGAGGATATGGCGGTGATATACAAAAAATAGATTAAAATACCCTATCGAACTAAAAAAAAAAAATCTTAATCGGTTCAAAATTGGCGAAAATATCTATGAACATCATACTATAATCATACTAATATTATAAAGAGGAAAACTTTGTTTGTTTGATTGTAATGAATAGGCTCCGAAACTACTGAACCGATTTGAAAAATTATTTCACTGTTGGGAAGCTACACTATCCCCGGGTGACATAGGCTATAATATATTTTCAAAAAAATTTGGGATCCTTACTAAAACTCGAATAATGTAACCGCAATGTACCCACCCGTGCGAAGCCGGGGCGGGCCGCTAGTACACAATAAAATACATACAGACGAACACAGAACCTCCTCCTTTTTTGGGAGTCGGTTAAACAGCAAGCGAACCCACGGGTCACAACTACATCGCAGTATATTATTCAAATGTTGGCATCATTAAAAAATATAATCTGTACGGTTGGCAGCCCTGGCGGCACTGGAGCGCCGCGTCACTGGTAAATAATTGCTTAACTGGAGAGCTATGGAGTCGATTGTGCTTAAATATTTTATATTTTTGTTTATCTAGCTGTGATAGCCGATTGGTTAAAGTGCGCGTCTTGCGGGCACCAGGTCTTGGGTTCAAACCCCGGCTCGCACCTTTGGATTTTTTTCGAAATCTATGTGCGAATCATAATTTCTATATGATTATCACTTGCTTACGGTGAAGGAAAACATCGTGAGGAAACCTGCATGTCTTAGAAGATGTAACCAATTTTCGAAAGACAAGTGAAATCCGCCAACTCGCCCTGGACCAGCATGGTGGATTATGGCCTGAATATCCCTCGTGTTGAGGGGAGGCCCGTGCCCAGGAGTGGGACGTCAAAAGGGCTAAATTATTAATTATTTATATCGAATTGCTTATTTGCCCTGTTCCGTGTGATACTGGGATCGCTGAGTCAATAGAACAAGCGTTGCTTATTATGAAATATTGTTGATATTTTTGAAGCAAATCTTCTAAACGGACGCGTCCGTACGTCCGGACGTCGGGGCGCTCCCCACGCGGCCACTCTATCCGTGCTAAGCGTCAGTAGCGTCACACGACATATATATAGGTATACAGGCCATCGCCGCAGCTGTTTTTAACGCCCAGTTCCTACGCTTTATGCTATAGCTTCGCTTCTTTCGGGAGTCCCTAGACGGCACTTTTTTTTTATTTACCTATCGCTATTTACTCTGTCTGTGTGTCACTGGGATAGCCCCTAACCCACTGGCGGCTCCCATAGTACAGGCGTTGCTTAGACCCGTAATTATAAATCGATCTCAAGTCTGAGAGCGATCTTAAGTACACTTTAGACCTGTTGTTTTGTACTGGTACAATATTAGAACGAAATATCAAAAACCGCTCACAGACTTGAGATTGATTTATTAATACGGGCCTATGTATGACTGTACGATCGATTTTTGTCTAGAGATATTAAACCTCTGTTATCGATAAGAGTATTTTTAGGACTCTGCCCACTCTTAGCTCCCACCACTGTTGCGAAAATACTAAACCGAATGGAATATAATATGAACTTAAAATACGAATACCATAAATGCGAAAGTGTTTGTTTGTGGTTTGACTTAGCAGTTTAATAATCATAATGAAATACAACATAAACACTTTAAATAAATTAAATTAGAATGTTGTTGGGATTTAAAAAACTATGGGATCTCTGATTAGACTTTTAGGTACAACATTAAGTCTAGATTCACCTTTCGATATACTTACAATCAATCTACGGAACTAATACAAGGATAGCACATGAGGCGCCATATAAAAAACAAGATAAACAAGTTTCAAGATCGATATGATAAAAATATTTAAAATGTAATCGAATTCCCTTCACGTATATCCTACTAATATTATAAATGCGAAAGTTTGTGAGTGTGGATGTATGTATGTATGTATGCATGTATGTTTGTTACTCCTTCACGCAAAAACTACTGAACGGATTTGAATGAAATTTGGAACACAGACAGATTATAACCGGGATTAACATATAGGATACTTTTTAACCCAATAATCCAATACTACGCGGATGAAGTCGCGGGGCACAGCTAGTATACCTATTTATGTTTGGTATTTGAAATATGGTATTTGTTATATTATGTAGTTAATTTGTAAAAATCCTTTTTTAGTATAACGCACACCAATCTTAAAGGCCACTCTACATTGGCTCAACCGACTTTGTAACACACGCATTGTGCTTAATTTGTAGTTGGTTAGTTGCCCTTGGAACCAACTTCAGGGCGGCCATTGAAATTGTCGAGTACTGTAAATAGTGATAGTCTTAGTAGAAGCAAACTAGTCAACATAATAACGATGGTGAGTAAAAGTAAATTATTTAAAATCTATCACAAATATTACGATACTAATGAATATCAAATATTTTTAAAAGATAACCACTTCAAATAAAATAATAATATGTAATAATCATAATGCGTATTATAAACGGAAACATAAATAACTTTAGTTTGACCAAAAACTAAAAAACTTTGAGAAACGCAACTCAATACGTTCGGTTATCTGAATGTACACTCGAAAGAAGAAGTTTATTCATTTGACCGTTACAAAAAATATAGCACTGCGATTATCATGAGTACAGTTGAATGCAGAATATAATCGATAAGATGGAACAACATTCGAAACATATTACGTACTAGCTGAGCCCGCGACTTCGTCCGCGTGGAATTTAACTAAACAAAAAAGCCCGCTCCCGCGTTCTGAGCCCGCGCGGCAGGACCCATTTTTTTAAATTTTGTTTTTCTAAAATAAAAATAGCTATCTACCAGTGAAAATCCCGTCAAAATCGGTCCAGCCGTTTCGGAGTTACTCTTTGATTTCATGTGTTTTTATTTTTTTACGCGGAACCCTTATTGTTTTTCTAAAATTAAAGTAGCCTAAGTTACTCCTTAAAACATCAGCTATCTGCCTGTGAAAGTCCCGTCAAAATCGGTCCAGCCGTTTCGGAGATTACCCGGAACAAACACACAGACAGACAGACAGACAGACAGATAGACAGACAGACAAAAAAAAATTAAATCGCGTTTTTGTTATAGGTATCGTGTGTACTTTCATATGCATTTAGTGAAAAGGTGTTATTTTGATATTACAAACAGACACTCCAATTTTATTTATTTGTATAGATACCGGACCTCTTGAAAAAAAACAGGAACGAATTTTAATGTGTGCTCTTCCAACAGACCGGCACTAAATGTTATTTTACTTAATATCCAAATAATAATGCAAAAAAAACCCTTGAATCACAAACATCCGACAATCCGACGTCAATTATTAAATATCATTTTAATTTATCGATACCACAAAATAAGTTGTTTTATATGAATATACAGTAATTAAAATCAAAATAGCAAACCAAGCTCACCATTATCAATTGTTAAACAAAACACATCGAAAAAAAAACTCATAAACATACCACACAAACGAAACAATGCGTCGTTTTTCACTCGCCTGTACCGCGCCGGCTGTGTTATCAGTTATTTACACAAAGAATGAACTCAGAGATTAGATAACGTATATACCTAGCGACATACGAAACCTACGATTATAATTTTTAAACTGTGTCGAAAAACTGACGTTCCCTTCAAATTGAATAAAAATACAATATCTAAAACATCGGAGTCCGGATTTTTATAAAACCGACATTGATTTTAAAACAACTACATATTATTTGGATTTTTTTTTAAATATGATTTTATAACGATTGCCTTTAAAAGGCATGGTATTTAAATACATAAAATGCATTCTAAAGAAAATTAGGTAGGACCTTATCTTTATATATAAAATTCCAGCGTGAGTGTGTTTGTAAGTCTTATCCTCCTAAACGACTTCACCGAATTTGGTGTCATTTTTCTACTTAAGGATCACCTGTATAATTATTAACCCCACTTAGACCCAGTAGGTGTTGCTTTTGTTAACATCAAGTAAAGATAATTTACGCCAGCGAAGCTGCGTTCAAAAGCTAGTCCTCTATAGAAACTATTATTATCCATTCCAGATTATTGTAATACAGACACTTACGAAAATGTTGTTTTTATCAAATTTGACACAGCAAAATATCTTGCTGTCTCGCTCATACATTGCGATCATGACCAGGATGGCAATAGAGATTGTGTATCAAAACCAATATAACTTAGGTTACCTTACCTCCCACTAATGTCACAGCAAATAGTAATACAATAAATCGCAATTAAAAACGAACAAGAATAAATAAAATTAAAAAAAAACATTTAATGCTAATTCGACTCCATCGCGCGCTGTTCCAAAGTCGTCACATGGCGCGTCGCAGCTAGTGTATTGTGTACGGCGCTTACCTGTCTTGATACTTGCTTTATTATTATTATTACTTAGTTTTTATTTTATTTTATTGCTCATTGATCTAAGTACTTCGTTTAGTATAAATCTTTATTTTAAAGTTAGCTTTGATAGACTTTATAGATATGCGTATTCAAAATTTATGACATCGACATAAAATATACCTATCCTTCTTATGAATATGAAAGTCTGTTTGTTTGTAGTTTGATTGAGCACAACGCAAAAACGGCTGAACGGATTTGCTACCGAGGTTCGTTTTGTGCTTTATAATAACATAATAGACTACTTTAATCCTCGAAATCCGTATGGCCGTGACCGCGAATAAATGCTAGAAAATTATAAATTAACTAGCTGTGCCCGCGACTTCGTCCGCGTGGAATTTAATTGACAAACTTTCATACAACCTTTCATCCCCTATTTTATCCCCTTGGGGGTATAATTAATCAAAATCCTTTCTTAGCGGAAGCCTACGTCATAACATCTACCTGCATGCCAAATTTCAGCCCGATCCGTCCAGTGGTTTGGGCTGTGCGTTGATAGATCACTATGTCAGTCAGTCAGTCAGTCACCTTTGAGTTATATATATAGAAGACCGACTTACTTTTTGGTAAACAAATAGTTTTCTGATGCTAACATTCATGTAAAATGATCCGACGTACAACATACAATTTTACCGGCAGGAATATCATATAAAGAATTAAAATAATTCAATAACAAAACTGCAAAGAAACTAAATATAAACATTATAATTCAAATATCAAAACTTCTCGATCGCCGTACAAAAATCCCCATACCGTACTACAAAATTACTCTATACACGTGCAAGCGAATCTCACGGTTATGTCTAACAGATAGGGCCCATTTTCGCTTGCGGTGTAGAAAGCAATAGCTATTGTTGTTTGGTACAAGTGCAAACAAATAATATTATTTTTCTTTGTTCATAGTTTTAAGTATACAAACAAACATATTGTTACGTTATTTGATCATAATGAGCCTGAATTAACCGTCAATAGCCTAGTGGTTAGAAGGGTCTACATCGTAAACGAGATGTTCTTGGTCCGATGCCAATTCTGGCCATTAAACAATTGATGTGAGCCTACTTTAGCATAAGCATTTGGCATAGTATATAATGAAAACTTAAATAAATTAATGAAATAATACTATATTGAGTACGCTTTTCACAGACATGTCAAATGGTATAATATTTCGAAGTTTGCAATTAGACTTATATCAAAAGGTAAGGTTTTTCAAAAACAAAACGAAAAATAAAACAAAAACATTTTAAATCAGATTTGAGATCGATTTGACATGACCTTCGAATAATGACACAACTATTTCCAGTGTAGTGGTTAGAATGTATGGGGGCGAGGTTTTCTTACGTCATTACCGAAGAAAAGACGAAGGGCAATAAAATCAAAGTATTTATTACTGATATTATCGCATACTCTATTAATAAAGTTCGAGTTGTTAATATTAATCGATTTATTTACACCATGCTTAAATATTACTAAAATCGCTCCCGCTACCTCTTGTGCCACGCCCCAGCCCCGAACAGTAATTTCATCCATGAAATAGTTGGTGTTACCAAATAGGGATTAGAGTGGGACGGCGATGCGCGCCGGCGCGGGTGCGAGCGAGAGGCAACACCGGCTCTGTTCGCAGAAGCACGCTCCCGATCTCCGAGGTTTACGTACATTTTAAATGTATCTTTTAGGGTTAAGCGGTTTGAGATGATGGTTCCGTAGGTTCTGTATAAGACAAATTTCTATTCCGGTTAATCTATCCTACTAATATTATAAACACGAAAGTTTGTGAGTGTGGATGTATGTTTGTTACTCTTTCACGCAAAAACTACTGAACGGATTTGGATGAAATTTGGCACACAGATAGTTTATAACCTGGATTAACGCATAGAATACTTTACTTAAGTCTACGTGGACGAAGGCGCGGGCAGAAACTAGTATAAATAAAAAAATGAATCTCTATTTACTTGGTCATCGCACCACGCGTGAACGGATAGAACGATTTCGCTAATTCTTTTTCTGTTGTGTTTATTATTGTCAGGAGAAGGTTCTTATGAAAGAAAAAAATCAGAAAGTTGAGCGGAACAATTCGAATTCAATATTCAAAGTTAAGACAGGACAACGTCTGTCGGGTCAGCTAGTCATTCATAATTTTTTTTTTTGGTCACAGTGTCGGCAAACAAGCGCACCTACGACCCGCGTAATATTAAGCAGTTACCGTAGCCTATAGATGCTTGTAATACGAATGGCGATGCTCGTACGTTGCTGCCCTATTTTTTTTTTTTTTTTTTAATTTACTATATGTTGTTGGCCAGAGTGGTCATAACAACTTCACCCGGACAGAGGGTGAGCGCAAGTGCGCTCCAGCCAGAGGGGCAGGGGGGCAGCTAGCTCAAGGGCGCCACAAGGGACACGACCTCGGCTTGGGCCGCTGCCAGGAGAGGTGGCGAGGGTAAATCTACCACCGGATCGGAACGCGACCTCGACTGAGAAGATCCGGCAAGAAACTCAGCAGGCTTGTCGGGTGCCAAGGTGCGTCTAGGTAAGTAGACGCACCTTCTAGCGGAAGCGGGGGTTCGTCGACCTCGCCGGCGAGGTCGATGTCTGGTGGGGTAACGTTGCTGCCCTAAAGGGAGTGGGATATATAGATACAATCTTGGATTGCTGCATATCGTTCGATCGGTATAATCCCCGCGAGATATGATGACGCTAACTGAAGCGAACTAGATTAGGTTATTGGCAAGGTACATCTAACAAATTGATACTTATATCAACGTGAGATAAAGAACATTGGATCAGGATTGATTATTAATTTTGGGCGTTAATAACTTACGAATAAGGTTGACGATCGCCTGTTTCATTGGAAGCGTGGCGCGCTCGGCAAAAAATCCTACTAATATTATAAACTAGCTGTGCCCCGCGACTTCATCCGCGTAGTATTGGATTATTGGGTTAAAAAGTATCCTATATGTTAATCCCGGTTATATTCTATCTGTGTTCCAAATTTCATCCAAATCCGTTCAGTAGTTTTTGCGTGAAGGAGTAACAAACATACATACATACATACATTCATACATACATCCACACTCACAAACTTTCGCATCCTACTAATATTATAAATGCGAAAGTTTGTGAGTGTGGATGTATGTATGTATGTATGTATGTATGTATGTATGTATGTATGTATGTATGTTTGTTACTCCTTCACGCAAAAACTGCTGAACGGATTTGGATGAAATTTGGAACACAGATAGATTATAACCGGGATTAACATATAGGATACTTTTTAACCCAATAATCCAATACTACGCGGATGAAGTCGCGGGGCACAGCTAGTTTATAATATTAGTAGGATGCGAAAGTTTGTGAGTGTGGATGTTTGTTACTCTTTCAGGCAAAAACTACTGAACGGATTTGGATGAAATTTGGACAACAGATAGTTTATAACCGGGATTAACACATAGGATATTTTTTATCCCGATAATCAAGAAAATTTTGTTAAGTTAAATACTACGCGGACGAAGTCGCGGGCACAGCTAGTAGATAATTAAGTATACAAAAACAGTATCGATAGGTCGTGAAATTTCTTGAAACTTTGTTGTTTTAAACGGTTTTAACGACTAGAAAAATATACATAACAAATTCGGCTAACATTTCATTTTTTGTAAATATTTTGGTTATTTTTTCGTAATGTAATGGCTATTATTCAAGTTTTAGCCAAAACTCCTCGGGTAATGTAAAGGAGCTCGTGGTGCCGACTTGGCCTAACCTAGACCTATGACGTCACAGTCTCAGAGTACACAGCCGACGCAAGAATGGTATATCTCGAAAACGACATATCGAATTGGAAATAACTTTTAAATACAATATTTTTTAATTCTCAAAGTACTGTACGGCGTATGGTATAGCGGGCGAATTGTTACAAACCAAATCATCTCTTTCTGTCATCAATAATTTGACATTCGAAAGTCGAGGACAAAGCGTGGTGTAACTATACAACCGCTACACCACGTTTACTAATATAGGGGCTAAGAGAAGATATCCCTTTCAAAAACATAAAACGTTCATCACTTTTTTTTTTACTGCAATTAAATGATGAAATGGTAGTCTCACCTCTCCATGCTGGTTCCTGCCGTCAGGGGTGTTCTCAGGCAGGAAGTACAGGCGCAGGCTGACCAGGGTCTGGTCGGAGACGCGATCCGTCCACAGCAGCTGGAGTTCACCTGATGAGGAAACATGAGTATGACGACAGGCCATCCCGGAAGAATTTTCTTCCAACTCCTATTATTTTTAACTGACTTGGAACAAGGAGGTGTTCCGTACCTCAAAAAAATAGGCACCCTTATAGGATCACTTCGTTGTCCGTCTGTCTGTCTGTCCAGACCCTTTTTCACAGAAACGGCTAGAGTTATTTTATAATTGTATGTATGTTCACCGATTTCTGCGTCAATTCTGGACCGATTTTTGTTTGAAAGGTTATACTCTCTAGATGGTCCTGTGCGGGTTTCAAGACAATTGAGCTTGTCCCCGGGACTCGTCGAGGGTCACACCTCGGCGTTATCACTGGTCACCATTGTCGATCCTGGCTTACAGGAGTTACAGTGGTGGAGTGTATGGGAGGACTAGACCAATTCACATTGTCCTCAGAACTCACTGAAAGCCAAAGCTCCGCGTGTCGTAAGGAAAGCGACAAATGTTTGCTTTGTCCGTTTCAGTCGCTGAGGAGTGCTACCTTAAAGCGACAACTTTGTGGCCTATATCAACGGGCAGCGACAACTTTCTCCGTCGCCTGTTCCTATAGCGGCGAAAAGCTACAAAATTGAAACTAAATAGCAGCCCGCCCCGGCTTCGCACGGGTATTTTTACACCTTGGGTTACATTATTGGAGTTTTAGTAAGGATCCCTAATTTTTTGGAAAACATAATATAGTCTATGTCACCCGGGGATAGTGTAGCTTCCCAACAGTGAAAGCATTTTTCAAATCGGTTCAGTAGTTTAAGAGCCTATTCAATGCAAACAAAGAAACAATCAAATCTTTCATCTTTATAAATTATAGTATCTATGGATAATAAAAATCTCTTACAAAAGTAGGATTCTAAACTAGGGTCTGACCTATGGATGGACCCTGTAATTCGTTAAACAGCGACACCTATGTCAGTCACCTGTTTCTGTCGCTTCCAACTGCGACATTAAAGCAAAGAGTTTATGGTCAATTGCAATATAATGGTAGCAAGAAGACCTCACCTATGGAGACCAGCTCGGAGTCCTGCCATATTCTGACGAAGAAGAAGTCTCCGATGGCTACGATCCTCTCTTTCTGTCCTATGATGCGCAGAGCCTTGTAGAAGGTGTACTGGCCGTGCTGACCGCATGGAGAACCCACCAACTGGAACAAGGAGAAAAAAATGTTGATATGTGTAAGACTTGATCTTTAAGGCTAAAGCGCCCATCTAGCCCGCGAAGTTCAAATTTTTTGAGTTCTCTTAGAAAATTTTCAAAATCTGAGAATAATAAAAGACAAATTTTGTAATTCGCGAAAAAGACCGTGTGCAGTGCATTTATTAATATATCCAACTTACTCTAAAACATTTCAAGAACGACAGCTATCCAGATAATCTGGCAATTTTTGTATATTTAGTCATTTACTAGTATCATATCCACCGTGATAATATTTAGAGTAAAATAAATGTATTAATAAACGCACTGCATACTGTGTTTTTCGCAAATCACAAAATGTTGTCTTAAATGTTTTCAGATTTTGGATAAACTATAAAAATACTCGAAAATTTAGAATTTCGCGGGCTAGACGGGCGCCTTCACCTTAATAAACTTCGACGACCGCTTGGCGCAGTGGTTCGAGCGTAGGCTGCTCGGCTCACTGCACATGGTGGTTGCGGGTTCAATTCCCGCCGGGGCAAATTTCGGAAATGGCCTTTTAGTAATTTGCCCAGGTCTGGGTGTCACTGGGATCGCTCCCAGTCCATTGTACAGTACCCATAGTACAAGTGTTGCTTAGTTTAGGACCATACAGTTGGTGTGTCAGTCTGGCGATATTTATTATTATTAATCATCATCATCATCATCTGCCTAAGTCTGTTCCCCTCATTCATCGCGCTTTCCCGTCATACTCACAACCACCAACTTCGTTCAACTGACGAAAGACTTCTTAATCCTACTAATAATTATAAATGCGAAAGTTTGTGAGTGTAGATGTATGTTTGTTACTCTTTCACGCAAAAACTACTGAACGGATTTGGATGAAATTTGAAACACAGATAGTTTATAAGCTGGATTAACACATATAATACTTAACTTAAGTCTACGCGGACGAAGTCGCGGGCAGACACTAGTAATAATATAATTAGTATTTCAGTATTTTTTTGTAAGATTGTTGAAAAAGAAACGCGGAATTTATATTTGTATAATAATTAAATTACAAACCCCAGTTACGAATAAATTTCTTAACTGAGTATCATAAGTGAATAAAATACGAATAGAAGCAAGTATAGATACAGAAATGATTAAAAAAAATCTTATCACGGTATAATGAGACCACGTTAGTTACCGAACGCGCATATTGCTGTAACAATACACGCGGCGGATGTGAACTGTTTACGGGGTACCGTCAGCGTACACAGTGTATAATATATTATGTATAATATTTATTTTGACATGCTTGTATAATAACATATACTGAATGAAATAAGTTTGAGTTTGAAATTATGATTCGCACATAGATTTCGAAAAACCA
Organism: Notodonta dromedarius; assembly: GCA_905147325.1. NCBI lineage: Eukaryota > Metazoa > Arthropoda > Insecta > Lepidoptera > Notodontidae > Notodonta > Notodonta dromedarius. The sequence goes on from LR990188.1 coordinate 818,487, forward strand.
GGATGTCAGCTATATCAGAGGTCATATACTTAATCCTTACTAATATTATAAGGCGAAAGTAACTCTGTCTGTCTGTCTGTCGCTCTTTCACGCCAAAACTACTGAACAAATTTGATACACAGATAGTCTAGAGCCTGAGAAAGGACATAGGCTACTTTTTAATGCGAAAAAAGAGTTTTAAGGGGTTGAAAGGGGGGATGAAGATTTGTATGGAAGTATCGTCATTTTTAGAGCTAGAAGCTTGAAACTTATTTTTTGGCTGTTGTTTCGATATAAATATGAGATATAAATAAATATGACATTCAAAGTTTGTAAATGGGTTAACCTCAAGGGTATAAAATAACAATAGGGAATAGGGGATGAAAGTTTGTATGGAAATATAGCTCTTTGCAGTGAAACACTGCAAATAGCTAATTAAAGTATTTATACGCATGTCTTATTTGTAAAAAAAATAGCATAAATAATTCAAAATGCTACCCAAAGACACTATTCCACGCGGACGAAGTCGCGGGCATAGCTAGTATGAAATAAATTAAAAAATCGCCAGGCTGCCACACCAACAGCTGTATGTTCCCAAACTAAACAACGCTGGTACTAGGGTACCGTACAATGGACTGGGGGCGATCCCAGTGACACCAGTAAATAAAAAAAAACAATATATCTGTCTCTCAAAATATGTAGATACTTAGTTTAATTTACGTCTATGGAGTACGTATAATTTTATATATTTTACATCTTTCAGATTTATACAAAATTGTGACCTTGTAACTTGGGATCCGGCAAGAAACTCGGCTTCGTATTTTTCACATTATTTATGTTTTAAGCACCATTATACATATAGTTATTTTATTATAAATTGAATATGCATATGTGAAGCACATGAAAAAAATGTAGGTATTTAGATTGCTAGATAGGGACAGTTAGTTAAATTATGTTAAAAAAAGTACTTTATTCACAGATTATCATATTCCCACCCACAAGTTACTTATAAAAACAATTAATAATACATACCTAACTAATTACTTATGATAGCGCGGTAATTATACAGAAACTCATAATAATTACGTAATTATACAAGTTTATACCTACTAATTTAAATTTTAAATTATAAAATATATATAATTAATTAAATGTCCATTCGCTTATTGTTTTTATTAGACTAATAATCGCAATAGTTTCCTTACGATTAAACTTTTTTTTTTAATGTGGGTTTGGAATCTTTAAAATAAAATCTCTTTGTCTTCTTGTTTTATTTTATATATTTAAATCTTCTTTATTCATCTATCTCCCTCATCCTCCCTCTCACTCACTCCTGTCATGTTGGCGCGTTCGAAATTAATTCGACATAAAATGTAATGATGCGTTCATAGATAATAAAATAACAAGAAATATATAGTCCCACATAAATATAGCTACCGATTTTTTTTTTAATTAACGTCATTACATTCTATAAGTATTACCAAGGGTATTACTTAAAATACCATGTTTAGTTTATACTAACTCAACAAAAAGGTAAAAAATTGAAAATTTAGAAAACCCCCGATGCGACGACTTTTTAGACTACAAAAGAGCTGATAACTTTCAAACGGCTGAACCGATTTTCATGAAACATAGCTAAGAACACTCTCGATCAGAATACCTATCTAACAAAAACACAAAATTGAAATCAGTTCATCCGCTTGGGCGCTACGATGCCACAGACAGACACACAGATACACAAATACACATGTTTAACTTATAACACCCCTCTTTTTTTGTCGAGGGTCTAAAAATACAAACAAAATAATTATATAAAAAAATCACCACAAGCAATCAATTTGACAATTTAAAATCAATTGCAAGCGTTAAAAAAACGATAATAAAAAATAAAAATGTAGTATCTCTAACATGCTAACGGTACATACAACGACCTCTGAATCAATAAGTATAAAATTGAAACGACGGACGAGAGGGACGGGTGTATACGTGCGAGCGAGACAGACGTATTGGCTTGTTTCACCTGCCAAAATTAAGGCGATTATTATTGTTAAAAGTGACAATTTATTTAAGAGTGTGGAAATGTGTATGCTGAGCAACGCTTCTACACTGGGTACTGTAAAATGGATTGGGGCCATTGGGGGCGGACCCAGTAACACCCAGATTGGGGCAAATGATAAAAATACATTTTTGGCCCCCGCACGGGAATCAAACCCAATACAAGCAGCCCACTCTCAATGTACTAACTGCAGACTTTATGGTTTTTTCATTCCGGATTTTTTTGATAACCCGAACACGATGTCGTGTTCTAACTCTTTACAGGCGTATCTACCGGGGTAGTACCGTCCCCTCACAGAAGATCGGCGTAAAGTAGCTATTATAACAGCGTTTCGTACAAAAAGTGGAAGAAATGGACGCCCGAATCACCCTTTTCTTTCCTCTGCCCCATTCCCAGAATCTACCGCCGGCTTGGAATGCCGCTTCCACTGAGAAGAGCCGCCGAGAAACTCAATGGTCACTCTTTTCAATGAATAAAACATGGTGTACATTCTCAGGACAGCAACAGAATGTGAGCAGGCGACAACATTATGATTATTTACACAATATTAAATCGGAACGCGAGCTTGAAGCAAACAGTTTACAAAAAACTTTCTTTTTTTAACCAGCTCTCCGACTCTATGACATTTTGGTTCAAGATGTTACGTCACTCGCGTAGCAAGAGCGCTCTTAATGTGGCATCAAATTAAATAAATACAACCAAAGTAGTTACTAATATAAAAAAAAGTAAATAAATATCGCCGCAGACTTACACACCGACTGTCCCAAACTAAGCAACGCTTGTACTATGGGCACCGTACAATGGACTGGGGGCGATCCCGGTGACACCCAGACAGGGGCCCTAACTGAAATGTACCCTAACAGGAATCGAATCTGTAACCACCCGATGCAATGACCTTACGCTCCAAAACAATCCAGTAGTCGGTTTTTTTTTAAACTTAGTACATACTAGCTGAGCCCGCGACTTCGTCCGCGTGGAATTTAACTTAACAAAAAAGCCCGGTCCCGCGTTCTGAGCCCGCGCGACAGGACCCATTTTTTGTTTTTCTAAAATAAAAGTAGCCTTAGTTACTGCTTATAACATCAGCTATCTACCAGTGAAAGTCCCGTGAAAATCGGTCCAGCCGTTTTGGAGATACTCTTTGATTTCATGTGTTTTAATTTTTTTACGCGGAACCCTAATTGTTTTTCTGAAATTAAAGTAGCCTAAGTTACTCCTTATAACATCAGCTAGCTGCCAGTGAAAGTCCCTTCAAAATTGGTCCAGCCGTTTCGAAGATTACCCGGAACAAACATACAGACAGACAGACAGACAGACAAAAAATTATTAAATCGCATTTTTGCTAAAGGTGTCGTATGTACTTTCATATGCATTTAGTGAAAAGGTGTAATTTTGATATTACAAACAGACACTCCCAATTTTATTTATTTGTATAGATATAGATGTATAGATTGTCAATGAATTTCACGAAGACGCATGAATTATTGCAAATTTACCCATATGCTCATAAGAGTCATGACACGCGTCTTCCTGGAATAAACGAACTATACTTTGTTTGTTTAGTTCCATGGGTAACTGGGTCCACTGGATAGTAAGACAGAGACAGAAATCTACAAAATTACAATAATCATTTCAACGAATGATGACAAAGCGATCCTATGAGGTTTCGATTTTGAGTTACGGAACCTAAAAAATATGTGATTTGGAGTCATAAGAAATCACAACACAACCTTTTTAGGGTTTCGTAGTCAAACTAGAAACCCTTACCCGCTTATGAATAAAGGTGAATTAGCGGGCGAATGGTTACACGCCGAACTATCTCTTTGTGTCATAAGTAATTTGACATTCGAAAGAAAAAGAATACAGGGGGTTATAGTTTTGCTATGTCCGTCTATTCAGAACCGGACGGACGTCGGAGGTGACAGTCATTTTAAACAGAAACTATTTAGGGCTAGAAGGCTACAAATTGTCACAATAATATCATTTTGGTATCATTACATAACCGTGTATTAAAAGCAAATTTGTTCTAAGGTATCTCCCGTACGTGGGAAGGGGGGAGAAAAAAACGTTTACTAACCCCCTCGAGTGGGGTATCGTTGAATAGGTATATTAAAATCATTTTGAGGTTTCTTTGTCAGTTTTTCAAATTAAATCCTGTGATCAAAATATTGAGCTCCAGAGTGACTTTTTTTACATGAGGTGTAAAACACACAAATACACTTGTGCGTATACCATAACCTAGAAACCTAGCTAGCCAAAAATAAAATTTAGTTATTGAAATGTCTACGGAACCATACATTGTGCGTAACCCGACATGGACTTGGCCGGTTTTATTATGTAAGTAAGTATTTTTTTTCTAAATACCCTTCACCGTTATCGGTCCAATGCGTAACGTTCCTGTGCAGACTTAAATAAAAAAAAATGAAATAAAATGGCTCATAATGCCAACGAATGGCCCCGAGTTGGGATGCGATGCGACACTGTCGACAGTGTGATGTCGATAATATTATTGTAGAGACTATGACTACGGATTTACGTTGAAGTAAAAATAAATAGGCTAAAATTATTGCAAGTTTAGGAAAAAATGTATTTGTTAGTTTATGAAGTCCCATGTTTTATTTTATTTTTATTACTTGCTAGCTGTTCCCCGCGACTTCATCCGCGTAGTATTGGATTATTGGGTTAAAAAGTAACCTATATGTTAATCCCAGTTATAATCTATCTGTGTTCCAAATTTCATCCAAATCCGTTCAGTAGTTTTTGCGTGAAGGAGTAACAAACATACATACATACATCCACACTCACAAACTTTCGCATTTATAATATTAGTAGGATTGTGTTTGTATCGTTATCGAAACAAGTGAAATCTACCTTCCATCATTAAGCTCAAAAACATTTTGATGTTATGTTGTAACTTTAAATTTAACTTGTTATATTTAATAAAAAAATGCACTAAGATATTTCCTAAAGAATGTAAAATAAAACCCATTAATTATCATTAAGAAACCAGATAATCAATTACTTTTAGATTAGATAACTAATTTTTATCGGAAATAATGATAATTCAAAACTTGTTCAGTGTAATGATTTGAAAACTATTAAGTGTTATTGTTTGTTTATATCCATTTTCAGTAATTACAATATAATATAATAATATGATGGTAAAATATTTAAATACGCTATTTGTAAACTATATTATTCACGTTTTAATATAAAACACAACCACCTTTGTCTTGTCTAAAATAAAAATAAACATAATGTTAATTACCATAATTTAAAATCATATTATTTTAATGTGCCAGTGCATGGGCCTCCCCTTAAAACAAGAGGGATTTGGGCCGCCATTAATCAGCCAGTGGCTTGATAATTATAAAAAATACTGAAATAAAACTATTTTTCGGATTTTATCGCGTTTATTAACTTTATGTTCCCGACGTTTCGGTTGCTTTACAGCAGCCATGTTCTGCGGCAAAAATAGTTTTATTTCAATGTGTAGTATTCGCGTAAATATAAGAAAACAATATATAAAAAATACTACTACAAATAATAATATTTAAGATTCTAATAATAAAATGGAGCTAGGTAATGTTAAACTAAAGTAATACAAAAACCGCAGGTACTAAATGTTAAAAGGAAACAAACAGACCCATAAAACCTACACACATGGCCCAATTTAGAGAAAAACTACAATGCTCCAAATGATTGAGGCTACTCAAACTCAACAGTGCATTTTAACTAAACAATGATGCTATAAATTTAACTGAACGTTCATAAAACAGTCCTAGAGTGAGACACACGAGGTGCATTTTATAAATAGACGTTCTAATTTAGGTTTTATGGGTCGCCGATTACCAAGGTATTTACGCGTGCCATGGTTAAATGCTTTTGGAAATGGACAATATTTCACTGTTTAATTTTATTTATGTTGTCGAACTATTTAAACACGATTAATCAGTTCTTCTTTTTATAACAAAAACCTCAGAGTAAATAACTAGTTTACGAACTGGAATTATTATAAGATAAGAAGCGGAGATATTGCGTTTATTATTATGAATTAATTATGTATCATATATTACATGCTCAACCGGCGAAACATGGATTTCAATGACTTGATACTTCTATACAAATAAATAAAATTGGAGTGTCTGTTTGTAATATCAAAATAACACCTTTTCACTAAATGCATATGAAAGTACATACGACACCTATAGCAAAAACGCGATTTAAAAAAAAATTGTCTGTCTGTCTGTGTGTTTGTTCCGGGTAATCTCCGAAACGGCTCGACCGATTTTGACGGGACTTTCACTGGCAGATAGCTGATGTAATAGGGAGTAACTTAGGCTACTTTAATTTTTGAAAAACAATTAGGATTCCGCGTAAAAAAAAAACCACATGAAATCAAAGAGTATCTCCGAAACGGGTGGACCGATTTTAACGGGACTTTCACCGGTAGATAGCTGATGTTATAAGCAGTAACTTAGAATACTTTTATTTTAGAAAAACAAAATTTAAAAAATATATAAAATGGGTACTGTCGTGCGGGTTCAGAACGCGGGAGTGGGCTTTTTTGTTAAGTTAAATTCCACGCGGACGAAGTCGCGGGCTCAGCTAGTTATAAATATAGCAGATAAATCTTAGTCTGTGGATGGATAAATAGTAATAATAAACGGCTAGTTATAAAACAATATAAATACATTGCGAATGTTTAATCCACAGTGGCAATTCCTAACACTGTTTTAACATTTGCATATTTATGTATCCACTAATTGTAGCTACTAATTATAGACGGAACCCATTCTGATGTAACGTATACTGAAGGTATTCTAAAAGGGGGAAGGAAAAAGGATATGGAAAAAGTATCACCTCAGGTGACGTGGCGGGAAAAATAAGTAGGTACCAAGCGATACTTAAACAAATGTCCTTAATCACGTAATTGTATGCCATTTACCAGTAATTCATTGTTGTACTTATAACATTAAAATTTTAGATTCAATATTATTCAAATTTTATTGAATCAAGTGTATCCATTAATTTTAAATACCATAATCCAAATTAGATTCACAACTTGTTAAATAAAATAAAAAAAATATGACGTATCCAATTATTAATCTATAAAAATGAGGAAACACTGACCAAAGCAGCTAACGCCTATATTGTTAATTCAATCAAAGAATAATCGCCCATAAAACCTATTAAATGAAATCAAAACTTAAATAAAATTAACGAGAAATGTTGAAATGATTAAAAGTTACCAAATGTCGATGTCGATAGTTCTGAAATTGCGCCACATCACTAGCACTTGCTGATATGGCGGACAGAGGGTTGGCGACTACTAATAATAACATCTTTACTTTTAAATCCTTACAGCCATTATAGCTTATTTGGCTATCCAATTTATAAATGTAAACAAATATAACGATTAAGAAGAGTATTCTACTAGATTTTAATCCAATATTTTTTGTCGAAACCAATAAAATGGAAATAAAAACAGCGAACTGTGAGACGACTTCCTATGAATTATCAAGACAATGGATGACGTCACGCGTTTACCGAAGTATTTCAAGTGCCAATTATTCATTTATCACTTCAAATGGATCGATTTACATTTTGATCTGTATTTATTAAATATAAAACTACTTTTCGCAATGACTTACTAATTTAAAAATAAATAGAAATGAATGTTTGTAAAATCAGTAAGAGTATCGACCATTTTTTTTCATTTTAAAATTAAAATCGTTGGCGAAGGAATAAAATGCAATATGCCTACCTTGAAAGAGGGTTTATCCATTTTTTTCGAATCCGACACACAAAGAATAATCCATAGGCTCACAGCTTACACACACACATCCATTGCGCGGACAAAACTATTTTAAAACAATGCCAATAAATGCATTCTTATTTCTCAGCGTAGACACTGTACTAAAATTACAATCTTAGTATGCATACAGTTATTTTTCAATGTTTTATTTTTAGACGCAACACTCGGTTAGGGTTCACAGATACACAAAACGAAAAAACCAAAACAGTCAATATTCAGACACGACACGTCCGCTTCGAATCGTGATAATGAGATTATTTCAATTTTTTTTCAAGATTAATGACTTATCGTATTCGTAATCGATGTCACATCACTCACTAGCGATCGTATTGCAAGCACTATTTAAAAAAAATGAGTTTATAAATTGTAAAATTTATAAATAATCGTCAACAATGAAGCAATATGGCGTATTTTGATAGGGGTAAATGAAAACACGAGCGCGCGTAACGTGGGCGACGGACGCGGCCATTTCTGAGCGCAGCCCGTCAGTGTCTGTGGTTGTGTGTATTCTTGCCTGCTCCGTATTCTCTGGCCCGCTCACACGCGGAGACCGTAGGGCTGCCGAAATCTGTAGTAGAAACTAAATTTTAATTATTTTTCACTGTCATGATTCGCGGCATTGCCTGTGATCGCTTGCGTATTTTTGAACTATATCCGTGTCACTACAATAAAGTTAAACATAAGTTATGTATAATTTTACAATCTCAAATTTGATATATTAACTCCTGTGTATCAGGTAGTGTATTTTTTTTGTTTTAATTACCAAATTTTTAGTACGATGTTTACATACACATTTTTACTCATAGAAATTGGATCCTTATAGTTGAACTGTGGGTTAATACTATATTTACAGTTTTATTATGGTTTTATTTTGGAATTAATGTCCGTTCAGTTCACGAGACTGCGGCAATTATTCCCACCTTCTGCAAGCGAGAATATTTAAAAATAACACTTAAGGACAGGACAAGGCTAATACTTTGCCCCTCCAGCAAGCAGAGTCACGTGCATAAAGGAGTCATATTTCGAAAAAAATATTTAAAGAAATCGTCGGTGACGGCCCTAGCACTAACACATAGCAATACGCACACACTCAAAGCGAAGTATCTATACATATTTTTTACGTAAATAAAGATTGGCATAGTACTATTCAACAAAAGAGATAAAAATAGAAAAATATTTTATTTATTGAAACAAAATATTATAAATACGTTTGTATGCATTAAATTGTGCAACATTACCTTATTGATTGCACATTTGAATATTATAAATTAATTACAAACATAACTATTTTATATTGTGTAAACTTAGCTTAAATTTCGAATAATTTGTGTTAGTAACATATATTTAATATTTTAATTAATTGGTTTCACATTGTTGTATAAAGGTAAATGGGATAGAATTTCCTACATACAATTTGAAATAAATAGTAATTTTATTAAAATAATATTTATGTAATTATTCTTAAAATATTCAGTAACACTGCAAATTAAGCAGAATCCAGAACTATTGATAGGTGAGTGAATTCTTAGTTAATACTTAGTTATCTTTTATTATTATAAGTTTTTCTGCTTACAGTATTTTATAATACATAAACTATTTTCAATGTGTCACCTATTTAAATAATAATATCGCCAGACAATTCAACTGTATGGTCCCAAACTATGCAACGCTTGTACTATGGGTACCGACTACCGTACAATGGACTGGGGGCGATCCCAGTTACACCCAGACCGGGGCAAATTACGAAAAGGGCATTTCCGAATTTTGTATATTCCTTTGAATATATACACGTGATTCAAGTGACTGTTTATTTAAGAGATGGCTGTGGTGTTGGTTACAATGAAAAAATATAAACAAAATAATCTTAACATTTCTCATATACTACATTCTCATATAGCTTGTCCGGTATTTTAGTTAATTTATTTTTAGCTTAGCGCATAGATTTCCGCAAAAACCGAATGAAATACACACAACCAGCGATTTCTAATCATTCCGTTATCGATCCAACCGTTAAATCGATAAAAGAAATCGAATATAGATTCTTGGGGATAAGTTTGAAAAAAGAACAATAAAAATATCAAATTATTTTGTATCTGTCAAATTGAATTAGGCGGGTAATTTTTTTTTATGTGTCTAAAGATGAATTATAGATTTAAATATTTTATTGACTCGTATTTTCGCCAATTAGGCTTACTCATCAGCAATCGATTGCGCTACAATCTACAGAGCGTCGAGATTAGCAGTTCACTAAGTTTGTGTTCATTTCAATGTAATTTTAGTTCCAACTCGACCCACCGGAACAGATGAATTGGTGGCGCTGCAATAGCTTAGCCCCGCGTAGGTACCTTCTACATAAAGGTGACTTACGTTACGTGTTATTCTGTATAACACTTGTATAAATAATTAATAATTTAATATTGTATTGTCATAAAGACGCCTTTGATCGTTTAATTTAACTTCAATTTTTAAAAGTGCTATATTTGACTGGAGAATATTATCAACCATAGACACCAGTAAATCTCAAGGCCTAATGTCTCATCTCTATTACTTACTCAACTCAATTTATTTTTTACTGTATCTAACCATTGTATTAAATCATTTAATAACTAATAACTTTGGCAACATATTAAGCTAATTTTACCACTAGTGACATCTAATTAAGAAATTGAAATGAATTACTTACTTCTAACGCATTTTCCAAATATTTTACCAAAATCATTACTTTGTATTTAAATAAGTTATGATCATAAAATATACACTATTATAATCTGGAACATTTAAACTACATGTTGATAAAAGTTATACGGGTATCGGTTAAGTTGTTTTTGAGAAAAAATGTAACAAACTTGTGTCCGAGTGGCGGACTGCAGGGACCTGAGTTAGACCATCTGTCAGGGCTCATCAAGGCTTCTGATTATCCATAATGAGTATCATGGAGAACCACAATTAATTTATAACTTTGTTCTCATAATTAGAATTAAATATTTATTATTCATAATGTCTGCATAGTGTGTACGTTGTTCGTATACATTCATTTGCCGAGGCAAGCGGCGTGCGGGTCAGTGCGAACACACGGGGTGAAATATTATTTAGTTTGTTTACCTATTATCGTTTTTATTATCGATCATTTGTTATAATATGTGACTACTGAAGTACTACTTCAGCTGTGACCAGTCTTATATACACCTGGGTGTATATTGAGTGTGTTTGTTGTAATTTTGGATGACTCAATTCTGATTTGATGCGAAAACTTGAGCGATCAATTGTTTAGAGGGAGAGTATCTATGTCACCTTGAAAATAAAACACTATTTTATTATTTCATTCCGTTTGAAGCGAATAAAGTAATATTTATTTTGAATTACAAAACAGAAATCTTATTAAAATTACTTATCATAAATTAGTACACCTATTGCAACGATCGAACCAAAATCCATGAATATAGCTGTTTTATATATTTTACTATTATCTATTAAAAAAAGGATAACCAAAAACAATAATGTAATAATAATAATAATGCCAATATATCGCATAGTGTGACCGCACCGCGTGTCGTATCCATTTGGCTGAAATTGCTGTTTAGTTCTTGTACACACTGGGACACTTAATTTTTAATTTATTTTTTGAACTTTTTCGTGAATTCTAGTATTACTTATTGTTAAACCGTCAAGGTATACAGGTTATATTGTAAGTCATTTTATAAATAACTTTTGTTTTAAATTTTATCTAGATCAAGCTACTCGTTGAGGAGAAAAAGATAAAAAATACTGTTATTGAAGAATTGTTATTACTATGTCAGAGAAGGAGGGAACTATAGGAGTTAGCATTGAGTTTCGCACATTCACACAAAACATATTGTTGTCTCTGTTCTTTGACAGCAAAAAATAGGGACGGCATCATAATCCAATGTATGTATCTTCTGCCAGTGCAACTAGGGGCCACAAACAAGTTTTTATTTTATTTTACCATTATAAAATATAATAATACCTATAACCAAACCTACCCTTACTTTTTAAATATTTGTTTTAAGCTCGCTATTAGAGGTTAATTACCTATGTATTATTGTAAGAAGATTATATTGATAAATCCTCGTAGCTACCTACATACCTATCTACATTACCTACCTATATTTTACAAGGCAATTTTCCTTGTATGGAAAGCCTGAGTATTTATAAAATACAATGTAAGTATTCATTATTTAATTATCCTTCAGTAATAATAATGACATAGTATACATAATTTGTGTGTCCTCTACATTTTTAATTGTCTATTCTTTGATTGCTTTACGATAAACTGCACTAGAATCGAACCAACGACTTATCAGCCCTGTGAGTCGGGCGGCTGAGTCCGATAAACAATGTTTAAACTATTATAAGTACACCATTATAATTATTATTTATCGATACAATAGTAAGTCCTACTAATATTATAAATGCGAAAGTTTGTGAGTGTGGATGTATGTATGTTTGTTACTCTTCCACGCAAAAACTACTGAACGGATTTGGATGAAATTTGGAACACAGATAGATTATAACCGGGATTAACATATAGGATACTTTTGAACCGGATAATCCCGAAATTTTTGCTAAGTTAAAATACTACGCGGATGAAGTCGCGGGGCACAGCTAGTAATTCATAACGCAAAAATAATTAAGTATAGTACCTGTATGTCACAGATGGATTATAAAATTAGATGTTTTACAAAATACAAAACAATTTTCGAAAGCCATGTGATATCCGCCAACCGCACTTGGACAGCGTGGTGGATTATGGCCTGATTCCCCCTCGTAGTGAGGGGAGGCCCGTGCCCAGTCATAAAAGGGCTAAATTATTCTTAATTTTGTTATCCATTCAATTAAATAACAAACAACTATAATAATTTAACACAAACCTACATATTATAACATTTAAAAAAATATATTTTATAAAAAATAAACTCATCATCACACTGTCCGCAGTCGGCTAAGGAGGGTATAAACGGAACTCATCGAAATATATTCCCGTAAAAACTGGACAGCAAAACTGTGGAGTCGCGATTTAATATTATTATTGCAAAATAATAAGATGTCCGTTTATTTATTGATCAAAATGCCCTGTCCTGTCAATAATAATGGTAGGTACTTAGGTTAAATTTTAGTTAACTAGTACTATTTAAAAAAATGATTTTTTTTTATAAGTCACACCCAAAAAAGTTTTTTTTTATACAAAAATCCAGTATTATAAAATATAAAGATAACTAATTACAAGATTTAATAAGATACTTGCAGCTCAGACTGGATAATAATTAATAAAACACAATAAAAGAAATACTTCCAATTGAATAAATTGGTAATTATGTCCATAACGATTTTTCTATAGATGTCCAAAAGCGGACTAAATGTATTAACATCTAAGGCGTATGTGTTACATACCTATGCGATTGATTATATCTAATTATTTTTATTAATATTTTTTCGTGTTTCAGAGGGCTCGTTAAGCTGCCAGTCCCGGCTTTCGTTGTTAAGCCATGTCGGAGGCCTTCGGGCGGCTTAAACTTCGACACAAGTTGACCACTGGTTCATAAGAAGATATACAATTGTAATGGCAGTGGATATTTATTATATTATTATTTTTACACCTCACGACGTCTCCACATATTTCTCTGCTCAACCCAACCATACCCTCGGAAGGCTCTGCGACAAAACTTTTAATTATATACCCGTCTTGCTCGCACGCCTTTGTCTGCCTATCGCGGTCTCGCTCCCACACCGACAGTAGCTCCCACTCGCACATTTTGCATACAAAAACATGTGGCGAGTTATTTTTTTACCGCGACTATGTCTGTTGTGGTCTTTTATAATATACTTAAAACTGATTTTAAAAGGCCTTTAGACGATTGGATCAGTCATCCAACAGAAAGAGACGGAACTATATTTTAGCTGCATCGCTATTGGCAGTTTTAATCGAATAAGTGTCACATAAAGGTCTCATTGTGTATCGAATTCAAACTCATATGGTAGTTTGTTAAGGCCTCCAGGGGCAATTACAAATTGTCATTTTTTTCTTATATCTACAACCGAATCGGAACGCGACGTCGACGGAGAAGATACGGCAAGAAACTCCGCGGGCTTGTCTTTTTTAACATTGATTCTCAGATATTGTTTTATAGTCTAAACATTGATTAGCTTTAGTTTTAATCGCCAGTTGTCATCATGTTTTATAAGTACAGGAATCTAAAAATAATAAAAAAGTGTGTAAGTGAGTATTTGAAATTAGATTAGAAATTTACTGAAATATGATTCGTCTTCGGAGCCTATTCGCGTTTGCGTTCATTCACACAAAGAAGCACCGTTCTGACACCGTTCTGACATATTTTTTACTTATTTGACATGGATATAGGATAAATAAATTTATATAAATTTTCGGTGCTGGGTTAACCGTGTGAATGACCGCTTACCCTAACAACATTTCTTCAGCGTTATAGGTACACACAATATACTTTTTATTTCATAGTTTTTAGATTGATATGGATAGTACAATATTGGTTTCCTAGAACCGCGGGGGTTTGGACTGCCAGCTTTCACACTCATCACACGGCACGAAGATATAATCGACTAGCGGCCCGCCCCGGCTTCGCACGGGTACATTACGGTTACATTATTGGAGTTTTAGTAAGGATCCCTAATTTTTTTTAAAATATATTATAGCCTATGTCACCCGGGGATAGTGTAGCTTCCCAACAGTGAAAGAATTTTTCAAATCGGTTCAGTAGTTTCGGAGCCTATTCATTACAATCAAACAAACAAAGTTTTCCTCTTTATAATATTAGTATGATACTGAAGGTTCGCCAATCGAAGCGTCGATAGCCTAGTAGTTAGAGGGTCCGTCCTCGTAGCTGAGAGGTTCCGGGTTCGATCCCCATCCTGGCCATTAAACTATTGACGTGAGCCCGCTCCTAGCACAAGCATTAGCTTAGTTGGAGGGGCTAAAGTGAATACTAATAATGTGATAAACACACATTGCTAGGAATCTTTAAAAAACTGTGAGGTACCTCGGTCGAGGCAGCCCATATATGAGCTACAGCCAACTGGCTAATTGATTTACTTAATTAGTGACAACGGTGTCGCCTGCTCACATTCTGCTGCTGTTCCTGAGAATGAACACCATCTTTTATTCATTGAAAAGAGTGACCATTGTGTTTCTCGCCGGCTCTTCTCAGTGGAAGCGGCATTCCGAGCCGGTGGTAGATTCTGACTGTTCATAAATGCTTTGTTGGCTTACATGATTAAATACAATTTTGAGTTTGACTTTATTTATTTATTTAATCTGTCCTATACCGATTACCGTGAGTCAATAAAGAATAATAGATATTGTTTATAACAGGCGGACTCAGGGCTCATATCTAGTGGTGTTTTATCAAGTATTTAATTAAGTGATTAATAATTATTAAGATGTATTACCACTATCGGGAGGCGCCCATATTTTGTTGGTTTTATCTGTGTTCGTATACACGTAGTACGTTTGTGTGTGTGCCTTTAGTGTTCTGTGCATAGAGTCGAAACGTGGATAGATAGCGCTTTTATTTTGTATAAGTAGTACCTTCTTAAGTATTAACAAGAACATCATAGTCAATAGGAGTAAATTTAACTATACTACACATACATACTCATATCCACTCCAACCTCGTTCATATCACTCTTGATACAATCCATCCATCTTTTCTTGGGCCTTCCTCTCGCACTGTATCCATCCACATTCATATTCATCACTCGTTTAGTCACATGCATCTCATCCCTTCTCATCACGTGTCCAAACCATTCCAGCCTCCTACCTCTTACTTTATCTGTTATTGTCTTTATCTTTGTCTTTATCTTTATCTACTATACCACTGAGATATATTATTAATATATAAAACTCCATATATAAAATTCCAGTGTGCGGTACAGATTTATATGAATTTTTTTTTTTATACCTGAATGCCCGTAATAAAAATCGATCTCAAGTCTGCGAACGACTTTCTCTGCGTCAGTGTTTCTCTACTATATTATGCATGTATTATACGTATAAACCTTCATCTTGAATCACTCTATCTATTAAAAAAAACCGCATCAAAATCCGTTGCGTAGTTTTCAAGATACATAGGGACAGACAGACAGCGGGAAGCGACTTTGTTTTATACTATGTAGTGATAGTGAATTAGGTATGTATACAATAAAATGAGACACATTACCTACGAGCTACTTATTTTAAAACAGATTTATTTTGTTGCATATTTCTTTGCTTCTCTTTTCTATAACTCTGTCACTCTCTGTCATCGGTTCTCGTCTCGCATTTATATGTTCATGGTTATTCTAAACGTTTTGAAGTCTGTTCAGAGCGACTGAATGACGTGCTCGAAGTTAAAGAAAAAAAAACAGTGATTATATGTTAAATGTTGACTCGAAACGAATCTTGGAAAACGTTGTTCAGTAAATGTCACTGTTTTGACTCGGTTTTGTTGGAACTGTAATAGATAATGAAGCAATAATTATAAATGACTAGTTGCTGCCCGCGACTTCGTCCGCGTAGACTTAAGTAAAGTATTAAGTATATGTGTTAATGCAGGTTATAAACTATCTGTTGTCCAAATTTCATCCAAATCCGTTCAGTAGTTTTTGCCTGAAAGAGTAACAAACATACATCCACACTCACAAACTTTCGCATTTATAATATTAGTAGGATCAATTATTTTGACGGTGGAAGGGCCAGCTGTAGACCACAGCTCATATACGGGCTGGTTCAACCAGGCAGTACTGTCCTCTCACGAAAGATTTGGTGTAGAGTACCTATTAAGTTTAGCTAAGTTTCGTGCGATTAGTGGGAGAGCCAGAAGCCCAACCCCATCTGCTCTTCAGGTCAGCATAGTGCGAGCAATGACTTTGGTATTGCAAGCATCTATAGGCTACGGTGACTGCTTAACATCAGGCGGGTCGTTTGCTTGCTTGCCAAGTTTTTAGGGTTCCGTAGACCCTACGATACCCATATAAGTTCATCCAGTCCGTGCGTCCTAGTCTGTCACAGTACCATAACTTCTCCAGTCTATCGGACGAAATTTGGTACAGATATACCTGAAGAAGAGATCTCACTTTAAAAAATATAAAATGTAGCAAAATTGTTTTTTTCGAGGTATCTCCCCGAACATGGAAAGAGGGGATATTTTTATCAGTAACTAAAAAAACGTTGAAAAGTTTGTTTCAAATGAAATTGTGTTTTCATACAACATTTTATTATCAGAAACTAGCTGTGCCCCGCGACTCCGTCCGCGTTCTGTTGAAATTTTTCCTGAATTTTCTTAGCTATAAACCTCACGGAGCCCGAGACCTTTCCAACGAATGCAAAACCGTGGAAATCGGTTCGTGCGTTCTGGAGTTATATCGTCAGGAAGGAAAACCCGACTTATTTTTATATAGTAGATTTGATTAGTTTCCGCGAGATGTTTAAGTTTAAAAGATTTAATCAAATAATTACGTTATGAATTCCGACACTTTTATGAATAATCAACATAACTAGTCAGCTTAAAATATCATTTTATTATGATATTAAATGGCTACGGAACACTACATTGCGCGTAACACGACACGCACTTGGCCAGTTTTTTCGTGTAATCTTGTGAAATAAAAAATCGTCGCAGGTAACAATCTTAAAATCATGTTTAAAATCAAGTTTAAACTCATATTCTTGGTCAGTATTAGGTTATATTTTACACTAATTCATAAACCAAATCGCAGGAAAAACTAGTTAAATACACGCTTTAAGCCACAAACAGTGTGTGCTAGGGTTTATCGTTACTCTGCTAATAATAATATGTGAGTACTTTTAGTACACAATAGAGGTGTACCACATAACATCGATAAATTGTATTCCTCCACGCAAATTGAATTAGTTTATTTATTTATTTCAAATAACTACGAAGCATAATTTAAAAATACCAATAAGAAAATAATTAACTTAAGTAATAGGTAAAGTAGCCAAGAACTGTGCCAGAAAGATTTTTTTTAATTTAATTTAATTATATTAATAGATCATCTTTGTTATCTATACATCTATACATAAATATAAATAAAATTGGAGTGTCTGTTTGTTTTGTAATATCAAATTAACACCTTTTCACTAAATGCATATGAAAGTACATATGACACCAATAACAAAAACGCGATTTAAAAAATTGTTGTCTGTCTGTCTGTGTCTGTGTCTGTGTGTTTGTTTCGTGTCATCTACGAAACGGCTGGACCGATTTTGACGGGACTTTCACTGGTAGATAGCTGTTGTTATAAGCAATAACTTATGCTACTTTTATTTTAGAAAAACAAAATTAAAAAAATGGGTCCTGTCGCGCGGGTGCAGAACGCGGGAGCGGGCTTTTTTGTTAAGTTAAATTCCACGCGGACGAAGACGCGGGCTCAGCTAGTCGCATTATAAAAAAAAACTACTGTGCTAAGTTTGTCGCAGCAATGCCGCATGAAAAGGGCAGTGTAATCTGTTCAAATAAAAGCCCCATTCAATTACTCAAACATATAAAATTAAAATATTTACAGAAATATTTTCAAATTAATGCAAAATGCATATAAAACCTTTTACGCGTGTGATGTGTAACAACTTACAATCTTATTAACAAAAATAGCAGACCAGTACGTTTCCAAATAGACTATTAAAAATAATTATTTAATATTTTTTATCGATATCTCTTCTTGAATATTGGCACCCCTTCTCACCGTATCCATTTAGTTTGACAAGCGTTCGGTTTCATACGGCCGTGCGCGTGTGTGCGTGTGTCCGTATACTATGCGTCTGTGTGCGCGCGCACAGGGCTGCGGATTATTATAATTGATGTTAATAATGTCACATTAAAGATGATGTTGTGTTTTACAAACTAGGGTCTTGATACATGCGACATTAATGTATGTCCACTTATGTAACTTTAGATTATTCTGCCTCCATCTTGCTTGGATTGGTGGTGATACGCGGTTTCATAACGTCAATATTATTTCCGTTTCTTTTTGATGTGTAACATTTATTGGTGGACTTGGCAGTAAAATCAACCAGTTTGCCGTCACGGCATGACGCTCTTACATGCCGTCATGCCCCCTCTACGCCACCGCTCTTGATTACTACACATATATATATATATATTTCATACACATATAAGTATTTCACATCTGCCGGGCGTCTAGTGACGGAAACCTTTCTACTTGTTTATGGTATGAGCTAGTGGCCAACTCTAGAATCTTAAGGCTTCCAACATGACTTAACGACAGTGATAGTGAGGACCGATAGCTTAACGTATCCTCTGAAACACGAACGGAAGCGCTTAGTTGTGAATGTCACTAGCGGTCATCCATCTAATAAAGTTTTAGCCGGGTCTGATTTGAACCGGGATTTGGATTTTTGTGCTTTCGGAACTCAAGTCGGACATCTTGAGTACACTTTTGACGCGTCATTTTGCACTGAGTTTCTCGCAGGATCTCCTCAGTCGAGGTCGCGTTCCGATCCGGTTTTTGATGTAAGATAAATGTGTAAAAATCACAATTTCTAATAAATCTAAATCCGCAGGCCTTAACAAAATAAACGCTTTGACTTTGATTTTACATAAGAATGACATTTCCAAAATCCAAAATCGCTCTCAGACTTGATATCGATTTATTAATATACAGGCCTCAGAACTTACATCTGTCCGGAAAAATAAACTCATTCGTAAAAATGAATTAATAATAATATGTTAACGCCTTTATTATTCCACGCGACAGCCCTACCTTTTGAGATCAACAAATTACGTTTGTGTGTGTGGGCGGGCGTGTGTACACGCGCAAACAACGACACACACACACACAAAGGAAAAGTCCACGTAAAAAGATAATATTTTTACTGACAAGTGACAAATTTTTCAATTAATATCGATTTGATGACCGCTTCGTCTATTGATATAAGTATAGGCTCGGCTCACTGCACCGGGTGGTTGCGGGTTCGATTCCCGTCGCTGCACATTTCAGAAATGGCATGTTCACAATTGACCCAAGTCTAGGTGTCACTGGGATCGCTCCCAGTCCATTGTAGGGTACCCATAGTACACGCGTTGCTTAGTTCGGAGCCAGACAGTTGGTGAGTTAGGTCCGTGTTAACAAATCTATCTCAAGTCTGAGAGCGAACTTGAGTGCGCTTTTGACAAGTAATTTTATACTGGTAAGACATAGGAATGACATTTACAAGATAGATAGATGACAGTCATATTTACAAGATAGATATTATCCTACTAATATTATAAATTTGTGAGTGTGGATTTATGTATGTATGTTTGTTACTCCTTCACGCAAAAACTACTGAACGGATTTGGATGAAATTTGGAACACAGATAGATTATAACCGGGATTAACATATAGGATACTTTTTAACCCGATAATCCCGAAATCTTTGCTAAGTTAAAATACTACGCGGATGAAGTCGCGGGGCACAGCTAGTACCTACATAAAATAGATGCTTGCAATACCAAAGGCAATGCTCGCACCTTGCCGACCTGAAGAGGATTGGGTTAGACCGACTTTCACACTCGTACGAAAGAGAGCTATAATAGCTACTCCAGGCCGAACTTCTGTGAGAGCGTGGTACTACACCGGTTCAGCCAGCACTTAAGTATATGAGCTATATATTATACTAGCTGTCCCCGCGACTTCGTCCGCGTGAATTTAACTTAACAATCATCCCCTATTTTATCCCCTTGGGGGTAGAATTAATCAAAATCCTTTCTTACCGGATGCCTATGTCATAACATCTACCTGCATGCCAAATTTCAGCCCGATCCGTCCAGTGGTTTGGGCTGTGCGTTGATAGATCACTATGTCAGTCAGTCAGTCAGTCCGTCACCTTTGAGTTAAATATATTAAGATTGGCTACAGCTAGGTTCTACCAAAACGTTCGAGTTCGATTCCCCATTTCAATTTAATAAGCTGATAATTTTATAATTTCAGTACAGGTGAAATTCTTCTCAGATTTCGATTCGGAGAAAGTTGAGTACTTATCAATCAATCTTTTCCGGTATTTTAAAGTTACAAAAGTCGCAAAGCATTAATGAAATATATTTATAAATGTTATTATGTGTGTTTTTCGTATTAAAATATCGTCTAAACAACGTGAAGTCCCAACGTAAGGACACCTAGCATGTGATAAAAAACGAGCGAGCACTGGCACGAGAAACGGCCTAAGTTCAAAATTTGGTTTTTTATAATTCAACCATTATTTTTATTTTTTTCCCGTTATTACTTACTAGTTATTGGCAAATAAAAGTTATTATGGTCTCAGTAACTCCTCAAAACTACTTGATTGTGGTCCGAGTTAATAGGATTATAATAACTAAACTAAGCTCGGATTTGGTTAGGTATCAAAGCAAAGACCTCTCGGCAGACGACTCCGCCTAGTGTTACATATAAATAATAATAGGCACCTCTTGTAAGGATAACCTGTGTTACAGTCCCAGCGTTCTCTTATAATTACTAAATCGCAACAAATAAATCAAATCAATTCTAGTTAGCTTTTTACGTGCGTTTAAACTAATATTATTTTTAAATACTTTAATTCCGCAAAATGTATTTACCTAAACGTGAATCAACTAGAAATACCCAAAAAAATAACGAATAAGATCAATTCATAAATACGAAAAATCAAAATTATTTTACTTATACCGCTTGACATCGAGTGCCGAATAGAGCCGACCCTAATTCGTTACTTGCGAGTGTGTGCGCGCGTCCGGACATCCCTGCGCAGGTGTGCGCGCTGATATAAGCGCAGGGCTGCCACTGCGGATTATATTTTTAATTTTTAAAAAGGCCTATTAACTCAAATAGGTTGTATTGTTACCATTCATAGACCATTACATCGTTATTGTTTTATTTTGATTCAAATTAGAACAAAACTTCGTACTTATTGTTAATTAACGAGATAAAGATTTTAGTTTTGACATTCATTTCAACGAAGTCCAACTCACTTCCCCTCCCACTGCCCCACTCCTCGTTAAGCTGGCAACGTGCGAGCAAAGCCTTTGGTACATGCAAGTATCTACTTGTTACTGAGTTAACGAGTATTGACGGACATACAAACTTATCCTATAAAGTAAAGTTTTATTTCAATATATTATGTTCGGTACGGAAACCTATTTTTGTCTTTATTTGTTACTAGCTGTGCCCCGTGACTTCATCCGCGTAGTATTAGATTATTGGGTTAAAAAGTATCCTATATGTTAATCCCGGTTATAATCTATCTGTGTTCCAAATTTCATCCAAATCCGTTCAGTAGTTTTTGCGTGAAGGAGTAACAAACATACATACATACATACATCCACACTCACAAACTTTCGCATTTATAATATTAGTAGGATTTAAATTATCACAAATACCTGTTTATTTTATCTCAGTCGCCTTAGGAGCGAGAGGTCATGTGTTTAGTGTAAGTATTAATTAGCATAGAATATAATAACCTCCTAATCCGAAGTCGTATCAGTTAATACCTATTTCAACCTACCCACTTTACATTTTATGTGGTCGATTAAAAAATACTAAATGAAAACAATTTATTTTTTATCAATACGTCATAATAATATTTAAACCGAAATATTAAAAAAAACAATGTTATTTTACATTTATTCCCACTGAATATACAATATCTTATTTTAAGTATAAAAATATAAGAAAACCGTAACTAGATGATTTATCTTTAAGGTGAAGGCGCCTGTATAGCCCGCGAAATTCAAAATTTTCGAGTATTAAACATGTAGACTTCGAGATAAATTGATAATTAAATTATATAGAGATTCAAATATCCAATATCTGAAAACATTTTAGACAACATTTTGTGATTTGCGAAAAACACAGAATGCAGTGCGTTTATTAATACATTTATTTTACTCTAAATATTATCACGGTGGATATGATACTAGTAAATCACTAAATATACAAAAATTGCCAGATTATCTGGATAGCTGTCGTTCTTGAAATGTTTTAGAGTAAGTTGGATATATTAATAAATGCACTGCACACGGTCTTTTTCGCGAATTACAAAATGTGCCTTTTATTATTGTCAGATTTTGAAAAATTTCTAAATAACCTCAAAAATTTTGAACTTCGCGTGCTAGATAGGCGCTTTAGCCTTAAATTACATAAATATAAAATTCAGGTGAGTGTGTTTGTACGTAATTATTCCCCTCTTAAACGACTTAACCGATTTTGATGATATTTTTGTACTCGTAAAGTCACCTGGATTCGGTGCACTTTTGTCGACAGACAGAAAATAAAATGTAGCTGGTATCTAGCAAAGTTGCGTGCAAAAGCTAGGATTCAAATACTTAAATAAAAAATAATAGGTTACTAATCGATCGGTTATTTATGTATTTCTGTAATAAAAAGTAATAATAATAATAACCCGGCCGGGTGTGAACCCTGAACGGTTTAGTTTGCATTCCGCTCGCCGACACGCGCGCCACAATCAAGTACAATACCCGAGCGGCGGGACAGAATAGTGTGGACATACCTTTATAATTCGTTTATCTATATAAATATAAATATCTATTACCTTGGTCATCGCATCACGCGTCGGATGGAACGATTCCACTAATTATTTTTTTGTTTTGTTTATTATTGTCTGGAGAAGGGTCTTATTTAAGAAAAAAATAAGAAAGTTGAGCGGAACAATTGGAATTCAATATTCAATATTCAAGTTAACATCGTCTGTCGGTTCAGCTGTTCAGTTATAATTTTTATGTTAATAAATAATATGTGAAAGTAAAATGGTATATTTAGTTTCCGCTTACGGTTTACATCTTTTTCTTAAACTTACGAGATTAACCGGATTGTAACGCGACCTCGACTGAGGAGATCCGGCAAGAAACTTAGCGGGCTTGGCTTTTACATACTTTTTAGTACCTAATTAAAGATTTTACAAATCATATCGACACTCCTAACATAAAAAATCTAAACTTATTATTCGATTTTAAGCTGAAAAAGCCTCTTATTTTTTTCTCGTAACGTAACGTTACTGTATTGGTACTTTATTCTCATTTCTTCTCTTTATTGACGACAAAACTTGCACGTGGAATGCGTTACCAATTTTTTTTTTTAAAAAAGGCCTTTTTGTGTCTTACTTTTGGGCACGGCCTCCCTTCAATGCGAGGGAGATTCAAACGGTCAGTGTGTAGCCTTAGGGCCGCTATAACTTAGGTTAGGTTAAAACAGTGAAGAAACAGAAAAAAAATCTCGAATATTCGTCTAAGTCCTGGCTCCATAGCCCCCCTAACTGGGAACTAACATAACCTAATCACACATTCGGATTCTGGCGCTTCGCCGGCCACTGCCGCGGCACGCTCGATTTATTTATAATTATAACCAAAGCTATATTAATTAATTTAAAAAATAACACAAATTAATAATATAATCATGAAAATGTGTCCACACTATTCGAACTAATACTCACACTGCTACACAGATAACGCACACACCCGCACGTATTATATACACGTACGGCTTATGTATTATGTAAACGATTATGCACACATAAATATTTCCTCACACACACACACACAAAGAACTTTTAGTTTTTAATTTTAAAATCGTAGAGAACGCTAAGTAGCCAATTGTTGCTACAAATCGTAAGGAGGTTGCATTTAACCGACTGTTCTGAGTTAAATGGCGTGTTATAAGTTTTCAACATAAGTTAGTAGCTACAACAGAGTAAAAATTGAAATGGCTCTAGTGAGACTAGCTTTTGCACGCAAGTTCACAAATCTAAATCTTATTTTCTAGATGTAGACAACAGCGCCGCCTATCGGGTCCAACTAGCTAAGCACAATCCCCATAAGTACAAAAATAAATTTCATCAAAATCCGTCAAGGCGTTTAGGAGAAAAATAACAAAAACACGAAACCAAACATTTTGATATCGTCATTTGCAAACAATTTTAGGTAGCTCCAATGGATTTAAAATGATATTACACATGTAAAGCTAATATTATACATGAATTGGAATTATTATTATCTGTTGTTCTGTGTTATTATGGCATACTAGATATGAGGAATAGGTATATATAAATAAATAAAATGTTGTACTTAGGTAACTCTGTCTGTTATTGAAGTATCTCAAAATTACGACGACAAAATTAAATTTGAAAAAAACTACAAATATTGCTGTTTTGTTTTAAATAAGCCATGGCTTATTCAGAAAAATGTCGAGAATAGATCGTGTAATTGGTATTCATACGAAATTATAACGCTCCCTCTAAAAAATGATTATATTAGATACTAGCTGAGCCCGCGACTTCGTCCGCGTGGATTTTAACTTAACAAAAAAGCCCGCTCCCGCGCTCTGAGCCCGCGCGACAGGACCCATTTTTTTTAAATTTTTCTTTTCTAAAATAAAAGTAGTCTAAGTTACTGCTTATAACATCAGCTATCTACCAGTGAAAGTCCCGTCAAAATCGGTCCAGCCGTTTCGGAGATTACCCGGAACAAACAGACAGACAGGCAGACAGACTGACAAACAAAAAATTTTTAAATCGCGTTTTTGCTATGGGTGTCGTATGTACTTTCATATGCATTTAGTGAAAAGATGTTATTTTGATATTACAAACAGACACTCCAATTTTATTTATTTGTATAGATGTATATCAGTTGTTAGTGTATTCCATATTATCAAATCTTATTTCCATCAATTTTAGGGAGTCAGTCGTAAACATTATCGTATTAGTAAAACTAATGTCTATGGTATTATGTATACAATTTGACTGCTGTCAACGCGATGACGTTATTCGACGTCCGGTCAAAACATCATACATTATTGAATTTGAGTTTTTTTTTGTTTTTTTAGTCAGCCCACGACCGAAACAACACTATGGCTATACTCTCTGGACTGTTTGTCAGAGATATTCCACACAGTTGAATAGATTTGGAAAGGGCACGTGACTTTTTGTACCTACTATGTCGAGACATTACGACCTACCCTGAAGGTGAGAAGCGGAAAATGCGGAAATACACACACTCCTATAATGATGATAAGTTATCAATTTAACTTCTTGTTAATTTAATATTTCTACTTTAGTTTATAAAATGAACTGTTCTATCAATCAATGAGTTGTCGATGTGATTTAACTACATTATGTTGTTTTATTTTCATATTGATATAGGTAGTCACTTCAATTTTAAAAGGTCAATCAAGTTCTGGGTTTACAGTGACACCTATTGAGTAAATAAGGTACCTATGAATTGTTTTCAAGTATTTAACAGGATTCTAGATGTCGCCACTCAAATATAAACACTATTATGTAACCAAAATAAGGTGTTTCGATCCGTGTTGAATACACAATTTCCTGGATGCCTTTTTAATTTGGTTAGATAGCAATTATGTTGAAGTTCCTTATATATTTTTCTTGAAATTAACTTCTGAGCAATTCAACGAATCTATTTATCATTAAATAGCTTTTTATATTCAACAGTATGCAAAACAAATTAATTTAATAGTATTTTTTTTGTACTAATCTTGATAATTTTGATTATTAACCTACCAAATTAAACGAACCGTATATAAATTGTTTGTGTGGTTCAAATTCCTAAGATGAGAAGTCATTTTCAAAGAAGCTATAAAAACGTATTTTAATAGTATAGAACTTGTGCATCAATCTTCCATACTATATCAAAATTTTAAATTTGAAATTAAGTCTAATATGTTTTAAATCGCGGCGTATACAAATATTTATTTTGTAACGTTTTATTTTTTTATCTTTACAATTATATGAAGTTCTCTATGGTTTTAGATCACAGAGTACTTTGTATATATATGAAATAGAGGTATATGTTCGTTTCATAATGAGAAACGATGATAGTGCTGCCTCTGGACACGAGATCGGGAACTACTATCAAAATATATATATAACTAGCAAAAGTAGTTACAGCTGGTGTATAGTAGTTGTAGCTACTGTTGCTAGTTATAAATAGGTACTTATAATCAATATAAGTACCTATTTATAACTAGCAACAGTAGTTCAGAAACATACCTATATATAGGGATGTATGTATATGGACCTATACCACCGTCACGTCACTGAAATAGTGAATAAGGTAGGATCTTTTTCGTTAGCATGCTTGAAAATCAAAGCTTGCTGGCAAAAAAGTACCTACCTTATTCATTATAATAATATTAAATGTAGATAAGATCGCTGAATTTGAGAAAAATAAGAAATAACTCGAAGTGTAAGTTTAAGGGTATGATTAAATAAAAATAAACACAACTAAATTCCTTTTAGTATGTATATTTGTACGTACAGATTTTTATGTATGTATCGTATAGTAACCATTTTCACTGTTTGAACATCGCAGGGACACAACATTTTCTGTTCGACATGATGGTAAATAAACACTGACCAACACAATCACAAAATGAGTTCTAAGTTCTTTAAATCCAACCGCACAAAAGCACAAACACAACTGGAGGAGCGAAATTTTACCCAACAGACTTTAGGGGGAAAAAAGGACTATTTAACAATATAAAATAAAAACAAGATAAAATAGCAACGAGCTTGCTCGCATGGAGTACCGGCGGCCATATTTTATTTATTCGCAAATTTTGTTTATGGTCATAAGGTGCAGTGTTGCCAGATCCAAAAGTTGTAGTAATCGTAAATCACCGTTAGAATTATCGTTTTTCAATAAAATTATCGTACAGCGTCATATTTTGGTTTCTCAACTCCAGACAGCACCCCCAGAATAAATTAAATTTAGGAAACAATATTCATTACGATAAATGTAATTGAGAAAATGTTTCGCTGTTCTGCAAACAGTACACTTTTGGCAAATACTAACATGAACCATAACTATAAGAGCTCATAGTTGAGACTGGAAGCAGTCTATTTAAAGGTTTTTTTTTGGCTGCCAAACAAATGTCCATGCGTATGCATATGAGAGAGGGACGCAAAGAGAGACTTGTTGTTGTTTCATTTTTCCAGTTGACAAAATATGTTTTGCTTAGGCGTTGCTCAAAATTATCATACTTTTTACATAATTTAGCTACCCGCTATCGTAATACCGTACGTTTTAAATATTAATTCATTATGTAACGTACGATAATTTTGAGCAACGCCTAAGCAAAACATATTTTTAAATCTGGAAAAATTAAACAACAACAAGTCTATCTTTGTGCCCCTCACTCATATGCATAAGTACACATGGACGTTTGTTTGGCAGCCAAAAAACCTTAAAACAGACTAGAAGTCATAGTTTTGATTTATGTCCGTATTTGCCAGAAGTATACTGTTTGCAGAACGGTGAAACATTTTCTCAATTTCATATTTCTTACCTAATATTTTTTCTAAAATTTCATTTATCCTGGGGGGTACTGTCTGGAGTTGAGAAGCCAAAATTTGACGCAGCACTATAATTCTAACGGTGACTTACGATTATTACAACTTCTGGGTCTGGTGACACTGCAACCTAATAACCATAAACAAAACGCCTCCCATAATCATCGTACGGTGTGGCAACTCTGTTAGAAAATAAAAAAGCACCATCTTACGTTTTATAAGATAACTATATTCTGACCAAGTTCACAAGTAATTCAACATTGCCATCTCCCAACTTAATCGGAACATACATGATTATAAGAATACAAAATTATAAAACGCTTGACACTATGAAAAGGCTATCTGTTTAATGTGCTTCTTAATTTATTACACTTATACGAAGCCTATTTCCCCATGTGCGGAACTAAGATTGTAAGCCCTGTTTTAGATGTTTCGAACGCAACTCGATGCCCCATTTTCAAATTGTCAAGTTCTCCCGGCCATTGATGAAAATAGTAAAATTCGCGAAATATTTTCGCGATATTATTGTTTTTGGAGCAAAAACGTTGTGTTGAATTAAACCGATACACAACTTATAGTGTTTCCAGCTAATCAACCAGCCGCCGTGGATCCAAATATAAGTGGTAATTACGTAAATGTTTTGTTATTGTTTTCGTGACCGTAATCAATTATAGTAATTTTCAATTCGTTTTAATCAGTAATTACGTGTTAGAATACTAGTCATTGCTGATAAAACACCACTGGCAACAAATTAACGTATCTACATGCGATTGTTTTTCTCGGGACATTGTATCTTTTTGTTTCGGCATAGAGGCATTTTGTTTTAATTGGTTGTAATACCTACGTAATTACCATGGTATAGTGGAGATGTGTACTCCGGACGCGTGGCGCGGTGGCGGGGTGGCGCGGTCGCCGTCCCATGAGTCCGTCACCACGGAGCTCTCACTCTTCAGCGTCTCCTCGGCCGCCTCCGACGCCAGGGTGCTCCGGCTGCTGGCCTGCAAGGTACACTTCCTACTAATATTATAAATGCGAAAGTTTGTGAGTGTTGATGTATGTATGTATGCATGTATGTATGTATGTATGTATGTATGTTTGTTACTCCTTCACGCAAAAACTACTGAACGGATTTGGATGAAATTTGGAACACAGATAGATTATAACCGGGATTAACATATAGGATACTTTTTAACCCAATAATCCAATACTACGCGGATGAAGTCGCGGGGCACAGCTAGTTAATATTATAAAACAATATTGCCAGACTGACTAACTGTATGTTCCTAAACTAAGCAACGCCGGTACTATGAGTGCTGTACAATGGACTAGGGGCAATCTCGGTGACTCCTAGACCTGGGTAAATTACAAAATGGCCATTCCCGAAATTTTACTTGACAGGAATCGAACCCACAACCACCCGGTGCATTGAGCCTATGCTCAAACCACTGCACCAAGCCATTGTTGATTATTGACATCCCGTTACTGACTCTAAAGAGGCCTATATACAGTGAGATTGATCTGAAGAAAATCTTGATCATAATTTTTTCACACTTACAATGTTTTCCAGCACTGTGTAGTGTAGCAAGTGATTATATTTACATTAATATCTACTACCTTTTGTAATTATTAATAACTAGCTGTGCCCCGCGACTTCATCCGCGTAGTATTGGGTTAAAAAGTATCCTATATGTTAATCCCGGTTATAATCTATCTGTGTTCCAAATGTCATCCAAATCCGTTCAGTAGTTTTTGCGTGAAGGAGTAACAAACATACATACATACATACATACATACATACATCCACACTCACAAACTTTCGCATTTATAATATTAGTAGGATAATTAAATAAGCAACTGGCAATAAAAAAAAATACATAATGTAAAAAGATAAGCCCGTTCAGTTCAGGTCTGTTATAATAAGGAAAGTATGTAAAAAATAACAATTTGTAAGTGCCCCTGTAGGCCTAAACAAAATGAATGCTTTGACTTTGATCATTTCAGTTAATTTCATCAGACAGGTGAATTATCGCAAAAATGAAAATAGTTTGTTTCCATGTTATGTTCCAGGCTGGACAAGGTCCTGATCCGTCACTGA